>VWZV01008581.1:0-235791 GCA_013397155.1 Irena cyanogastra
CATCTCTGCTGAATCCACAACGCTCCCCACTTCTCAGGTCCAGCCACAGGTTGCCTTCCAGACTGTAGAGATCAAGACAGCAGCAAGCCTGGCCTCTGCCGAAAGGAGACAGACTTTTTCTACATTCAGGTAGATGAGGACCTGACTGAGAGGACTCAGGTTGAATCCAGTCTGTCGCTTCCCAGACACGTGTGAATTTTATTTAAATAAATGAGCCAAGCTCCACCAAGTCCCACCCTGTAGTCTGTTGGGGAGCTCAGCTGGTCCATGGCTAGGAGTGTGGTCAGGCCATACTCCTGTGTGCTCAAGCAGCCCTGACTGTCGTGCTTGCTGGAGTGGTGGTAGTAGCTGCACCCTGCCCAAATTTCTCTCCCAGCTGTGCTGAGTCATGCCCTCAGACATGGGGGCACACACACAAACACCCTGCCATAATGGTAACAGCATTAATTTATTAAAATTAATCCCGAAAAGTAACCATACAATAAATTTAAAAAAAATAGAATCTTGTAAAAAAAAAAACTCAGGTGCCCTCATCCCACACCTCCAGCTGGCAGCACCATGGGGTAGGGCTGGTTGGGAAGGAATGGGGAGATGAAGAGGACAGCCTCAGCAGCAGGGCTGCAGGGGGACTGGAAAAGCTGCTGAGGCTGTGCTGCAGAGGGCAGGGCCAGCACAGCAGTGCAAGGCTGGCAGTGGGGCTGGCAAGGGTGGTACAGGGGTGGTAGGCCCTGCTCAGCACCTGCCCCCTGCACAGAGCAGTCTGGCTGGCTGCAGCACTGGGGAACTTGCCTGGGTCCAGCCCAGCTGGGACCCTGGCTGGCTACAGGGCTGGCCTGGCAGGTGCATCTGCGGAGAGTGGGCCCAGAGCTCATCCTGGGGCCCTGCTGGCTTGTGCCAACCCTTGTCCCAGGCTGCTCTTGGGGGACACGGGAGGCAAATGGCATGGTGTCCTGGCTGGTGTTGGAGGGTGCATGGACCCAGTCTCACTGGCCTCACCTTCACGGGTCTTGGCCCACAGGGTGCAGGTGTGGTATCCCCCCCCCCCACTGAGCAGGCAGGGACTTGTCTGCAGAAGATGGGGACAAGAGCATGTCCATCTCCCTGTCTCCTCCTGCAACCCACTGCAGCTCCATTCCAGGGATGCCCCAATGTCTCACACACTCTTCGAGTAGCCAAAGATGCCCACAGGGAGGTACTTGACGTGTGTTGGCCACTGTGCTGCCAGCTGGAAAAACTTCACATCGTTCCATTCCACCCCATCTATGGAGACTGAGACGAGAGGGTGCAGTGAGGCACAGCTCTATCACAGCCAGCCTGTGCTGCCTGGTCTGCCCCACTACAGCCCCAAGGGGCTGGCTGGTACTGCCCTCACCTCGCAACATGGTGTTCTGGTGCTTGGCTGTGCAGATGAGGCGTGTGATCCCTTCAATGACTTGGCTTTTGGGTTCCAAGTCTTTTTCTTTTGGTTTCTTGCTCAGGAACATCACTGGGAACCAAGGCCATTCAGGACCCATGTTAGGATGTCCCCAACTGGCCCTAAATGGGTAACCCCTGCCCCAGTGCATTGACTGACACCTGCTGGGCCACATCTCAGCCCTGCCCTGCAGGCTTCCCCCACCCTTTTTGCAAAGGACTTTGGCCCCACAGGCAGAGAGCATCCCAGACTGGGCTTGGTTACCTTTCTTGTTTTTCTCCTTGGTGACCACGGTCATGGCCATGGTGCTGGGGGGCACCAGTTCCCCTGTGCTGGGGATGCGGCTGACCTGGAGTGAGCGGAAGTTGCTCTTGAGTGTGTTCTTGATACCCGTCTCCCGCTTGTCACCCTCCTTCTTCCTGTCCAGCCCTTGTGTTGTCCAGTAGTCTACCTGCAGGCCCATCACCTCCACACCAGGGCTCGGAGACCTGGGCAACACATGCAGCACACAGGTGGTGCCCTTGCTCCTCTCCCCCCATTGCCTCAGGCTGAGGGGGCCTTGTTTTCTTACCCAGCACCCGAGAGGCCGCTGCTGACGGATGGAGAGGGTGGCGGGGTGCTCATGGTCTCCTTGCCATAGGGAAGAGCTGCACTGGAGGCTGGTGCTGAGCTCAGCAGGGAAGGGGTGCAGACTGTGGCATCATCAGAGTCCACTGGGGAGGAAAAGTGTGGATTTGAGGGTTTGGGGGACACCCACAAGAGCCTCCCACCTATGAAGAAGGGAACTGGGCATTCCCAGGGACTCACCAGAGGCACTGAAAGACTGCTCCACCAGGCCCACCTTCACCACCTGCAAGACAAACCAGCGGATACCCAGCATGAGCAGGATGTGCACTGCACCTTTCCCCTCCACCCCTGCTGGCCCCTCAACTCACTCACCCCCACAAAGGGGACAAACTTTTGGCAGGAGTCCTCGTCGGGGCTGCGGAAGGAAGATAGTCTGGTCAGGGTCTGGGTGTGCTGAGCACCAATTGCTATGTGACTACTAACCTTGTGCCCAGGCAGCCCTGCACTTGCAGGGGTCAATGCTGGCTCACATCCACTAGGACCATCTCCTCTGCCCTCCCTCCCATGAGATCCCCTGTTCCCAACATGGCAGCACAGGGCACACTACACAAGGAGGCAAGGAGTTGTCCCCTCCAGTGCTGGGAAAGGGCTTGCATGCGGGAGGGCAACCCTGCCCCTCTGTGGGGTCACGGCTCCTCTGCACAGCAAGAGGGATGGACGCACATGGGGAAAGGCAGGGAGGGGCCAGGCAGCGGCACAGCAAGCACAAGCCAATACCTGATATAAAAATCAAAATAGAGACTTCTCTTCCTTGGGTGCCAGAAACCAAGAGAAGGGAGAGGTGAGAGTGCAGCTGGAACATGAGCATCAACCCCCGGACAGCACAGTACCAGCTTGCAGCCCCACCCAGCCCATTCCAGCCCTGGCAGCTGGTCCCCACCATTGGGGCTGTCACAGCTACTGGAGGGGCCAAGCACACCGGGAGATGGCAGGGAACAGTGCTGCGGGCCTCTCACTGTGGGACCCCAGCTCCCCTCAGCACCCTGCTGCTTGTCAGTGGAACGCAGGGCCTCACTCACTTGTCCCGTGTCCCTCATTCCTGTCCTGGGAAATGACCCTGGGGCCACACTCACCTCTTCTGCTTGTAGGTCAGCATGGCCTCAGAGATGGGGAGCTGGTGAGAGAGGCTGGCTCCAGCGATGAACTGGGCAACACGGCCTGCTATGTCCACAGTGTCTGCAGGCACAAAGAGCCATGAAGAGCTCAGTGGCAGCCAGGCTTTCTTTCAGGGCACTGCTGATGCCTGCCTGCCCCACTTCTCACCTGCAGTGGGCGGCTCAGTCCGGCTGAACAGCTCCCGCCACGCTGCGTCCAGGAAGAGAGTGCTGTATTTGTTATCCACCGAGGCCAGGTACTTGGCCAGAGGGTGAGAGCCTGCAGGGGAGAAGGGCAGCATTGGCTTCAGGCAGGGGAGTCTGGGGAGGTGGGAGAGGACAGCCCTGGGGCTGGGCTCCTGATGGCTCTCACCCAGTGGTACAAGCAGGAAGCGAAGGTAGTTGAGCCAGTCAGGTGTCTTGCTGGCCAGCTGCTCCACAAAGAAACGGAGGACAACACTCAGGTAGCTCTGGTCCCCTGCCACCACCACCTTCACCGGGGGAGGCATATGGGAGTTACAGTTACAGCTGCCAAAGGGAGAGGAAAAGGAGACCCTGAGGGATGTGCAGTGGCTCAGCAGGTGGGCCAGGGGACACTATCTGCCAGGCCAGCTGACAAAAACCCATTGCTGAGAATATCCAGCTTGGTGTGCACTGCCATGCGCAAAAGCAGTACTGGGACCTCCCACTCTCCTCAGGGTGTACACCTGTTTCTATAGTAGTGTCCACAACCCCAAAGGGTCCTAAAGAGCCCTGGGGAGCCAGGACCATACCCAGCCCTTCTCTGAATCCATACAGTGCCACCAGGCTGAGCCCAAGCTGTACTCACTATCGCTGGATGCGGGAGACAGTGGTGTTGAAGGCTGCCTGGATGTCCGCCACGGAGCAGGTGGATACAACCAACTGCTTGTGCGCCT
Organism: Irena cyanogastra; assembly: GCA_013397155.1. Lineage (NCBI taxonomy): Eukaryota > Metazoa > Chordata > Aves > Passeriformes > Irenidae > Irena > Irena cyanogastra. The sequence continues at coordinate 4,053 of VWZV01008581.1, forward strand.
GGAGCTGCTCACTCACGTACTGCCAATGCAGAGAGCTCAGGTTAAGGCACCCTGGAGGCGTGGCTGTGCTGGCCAGCACCAGCCCATGCCTGCCCTGAGTCCCATGCCCCGGGTTACAGCTGGGACACCTGTCCCCACCCGTGCCATACAGGGAGGCTGAAACCATCAGGTGACTTAAACTGCATCCTGAGCATCCCCGTTCCTCCCAGCCCTGCTCTTGGGGCCAGCCAGCCCCCTGTTCTCGCCTGTGAGCACAGCAGTCACCACCCTTGCCATGGCAAGGGCAAAACTGTCCCAAGAACCAGGGAATAAGCAGTTCCTTGAAATAAGCAGTTTGGTCTAGGGACCCTCTGATTTAAATTCTGCCATCCCACAGCAGGTCCCTGCTCTAGGCTCACTCTGCCTCTGCTCATTCCCTCTTCTTGCTCTCTCCTACTGTGGCACTCCAAAATCCTTCTGTCTCTTCATCTGTCTGCATGCAGTTCAACAGTGGTAAAATAGGCAGTAAAGATGGACAAGGGGGGCTGGTTCTGGGAGTGGGCACTGACGGTTTATTCCCTATCCAGGACAAGTTGAAGAATGCATGGCCTAAGTCAAGACTCCACCACCTCCCACGAAGCCTTTTCTTCTGCCTCAAAATTTTCCAGCATCCTTTCTGGATGCCAGATGTAGCTGCAGGATCCTGAAGGGGTCTCACAGGTGTTTTATTTAACTGCATGTTTGCACACATGTACATTTCTTTGCTCACCTTTGGCTTTAGAGCTCCAGGTATGGTGGAGGCAACTGTTTGTCAGGGGCTGGGCCTGTCCTCACACCCCACCCTGCTCTGATGATGTAGTTAATGCTCTCTGGGAGTGGCAGGTGACACTCTTCCATCTCTCAGTGGGAAATACCTCTGCTGCTTCCCAGAGGCTAGTGCCCCACAAAGGAAGGGAGCTCTTTGCCAGGGAATCCAACAAAGTTCTGACCCATAGGATTCCTGGGAGCCAGGACCAAGCAGTGAGGACCTAAGGCACAGTCTGCTAGCCAGCTTTTCTGGGACTGATCAAGACATCATGTTTTGAGGATCCAGGGATGCTGTGTGATGGAAGAGACACATCTGACTTTTGTGTATGTGACTCAGCACCCCATAAATGCATTGTCTCCCTGAAGGAAGGGCCACCCTGGGGGAGAGGAGGGCACAGCTGGTGTCAGTTTCCCTAGGATGCCCTGCTATGACTGGGAGAATCCACCCTACTTACAGCTGCCCGCATGCACCCAAGTTCCCATCACATCTACTCACCTGCCCCTGCCACTCAGCGACATTCACCAGCACGATGCTCTCGGGGAGCTGCTCGTCTGACACCAGGATCTGGTTCAGCTGATCGTAAACAGACTTTCGAGGCACCTGTGACAGCATCACCACGAAGGTTAACCCAAGTCAGCCAACTTGGACACTACCCTTGACAGAGCTCTTGAGTGAGAAGCCTCCAAGTGGGCTCACCTGTGTGTTATGCCATGAGTCTGGAGAGCTCTCACTGTCCAGGCTGCTGGCACGGCCACCTTGTACCTTTGAGCTCTGCCGGTCCTTCACAGAGGTGCTGCGGGGACGCCACAACTGCTTGCTCTCTGCCTTGCTGTGAAGGAGAAGCAGGAGAGGCAAAACTGTTGAGGAAATCTCATCTCCACCAATCCCAACTAAGTTCAGGGAGACAATGTGAGCTCACTCAGCCCTGGGAGGGGGCAGAGACCTGCCTTACCTGGGGGATACGGCACTGGGGAGCTCAGCTTTGGTCACAGGGCCCAGCTGGGCCAGTCTGTCCATGCTGCCCTCCCTCATGGCAGCCTCTGTGGGGGTCAGCCGGGAACATGGCTCCTCTGCCACCAGCTCCTGAAGGCCACACAGAGTCACTTCACACACACTGCTCTCCTTGTTCCAACAGGGAGCAGCCCTGCTCCCATGGGTGCCATCATCAAGAGAGACCTGGTGGCGCCCCTGGAGAGCCAAGGCTGCAGGGTCTTGGGAGGGCTGGGCTGCATGTCCTGCAGACCCTAACACTCCTTCAACTCTTGCTGCTCTCCAGCACAATCTACTTGTCTTCTCAGCCCTGCTCCCAGCCTGGTGGGCACGCCTGGTACTCCAGAAAGCAAGCAGGGGTTTGAAAGAGCTCTACATCCCATAGCCTGGACTCACCACTGCAGGGACCTCCATTCCTTGCTCTTCCTGTGGTCGCTGTGCTCCTGGCTTCCTCTTGTCTGCCTCACCCTGGGGGACAGGGAGTGGGGTCAGAGCAGGATAGAGCACTCTGTGCAGGGCAGCTGCCAGTGACCCATGCCTGGCCTCACAGAACACAGGCTCCCACAGGGGAGTCGGGCATCTCTAGGACCGTCCCCAGAGGATGTCCCCCATCTCTACCTGTCTGCTTGTGCTGGGAAAAAGAGGAGGAAAGAATGAAAGGAGCAGCCCCAGGCAGGTGGTGCCAGGAGCTGTGGTCTCAGAGTGCAGGCACTGTGGGGGTGCTGGGCTAGCTGGGGAGGGAAAGGGGCAAGAGGTGGTGGTGGAGGTGTAACTCACAGGGCTGCCCGACTCTTGATCCTGCCCTTTCTGGCTGTGCAGACTGCCGATCTCAGTCTGGGAACCAGAATGAGAGACTCCCTCAAAGAAACGCCTGCAGAGAAACAGACAGACGAACGGACGGACAGACAGACAGACGGGAGAGAAAAAGGCAGGAATAAGAGAGGAACAAAGTCACCATGATCCCAGCACATTCCCACCAGCTTGTCCCAAGCACAGAGCTCTGTGGAGAGGTCCTCAGTGGGACACAGCGCCAGACAGCCAAGTGTCTGGGCGATGCACAGCTGAGGAGCAGACCTGTCAGCAGTGCCCCCTGTGACCTCAGGGAGCTGGAGGTAGGGTGTCCTGGTGCTTTCTGCCTCAGGTGATCCCCTACCCCTGCAGTGCAGGTGAGGAGCTGCCATTCTGCCCCATCTCACTGGTATATAGTCTCTGTCAACACCACAACTCCCGCATGCCACTAAACCTCTTTGCCTCTTCTGCACCATCGTAGCTTCCACAGACTTCTGCTGCCTTCTCTTCTGCTTCCCCTTTTCCAGGGATTGCTCCTTGCCTCTGTCTGCTGCTGCACACTTCCAACTGCAGCATTCACCTTCCCTTTCTGCCTTCTCCTTTCCCAAGGCTCTGAAGATCTCAGTATTGCACAAAGAACCACACCTCAGGTAGCACAGTACTTAAATTTGCCGAGTTTTCGGTCTCTGAGCTGACATTTTGGTATAGTTGCATAGTGCAGCTCCAAGGTCCTGTTTTCAAGTCACCATAATTCACACAGGAACTCTCTTGGGACAGCCAGGACAGTCTCTGCCACTAGCCACTACAGTGTGAGCTTCCACCTTTGCTTACCCTTTTCCCACACATTATTTATTTGCCAAGGACCTCTTTCACAGTCTGTGGGCTGCTCAAAGACCAGTCTTTAGGAAACAAGTGGGGTCTATCACTGGATCTCACTTGCCAGTTTCCCCAGGACCTCTACAGCAACCAGAATCCACCTGCAATGTGTGACGTTGCTGCAGGAGATCAGAGCTAGATTGACTCTAAGCTCTGTGTATGTGCTCATTAACTCCCAGGAAATGTTTCTCTTGATGTGCCTAGTGTGCAGATGGGACTATGAGGTAGCAGGTTTCTAGGGATGGCCACTGAGGCATAAGATATAGAGAAGTTCTGCTGTTAGTATTCTATCAGAGTTTCTTTCCATTGTTTTCTACTTTTCTCACCAGGATTTACCTGCAGCTTCCTGCAAGATACCTCCTCTGAACATTCTGCCTGCTCCTTTTATTTTCCTTTTAGCATGCTTCCTCATTTATATACAGCACACTGTACTGCCAGGCACAACAGTGTTTGTCAGGTTTTACTGCTCCTGAAAGGGCATTCCATAAATAAATGATGGTTCCCACAAAGAGCAATTCTACAGCAGCAGTGTTTATACACTGGTTGGAAAAAGTCAAGGCTTGATTTTCCCCTCACTGGCTCTGGGACCAATTGCTTCAGGTTTACAGTCACAACAGTGCCCTGGTGGGACATTTTCTCCAGGCCACACTGGTATAACTTACATCTCCTTTTACCAACATATTTCTTCTCTCTCTGCCCCTCCATTCCCTGCTACAAAATCTCAGGCATTGCCACTACTCTGTACAGCCATTACTCTACACTTGCCTTTTCTCAGCCAGAAATTCCATACAGACTACATTAGTAACTTAAGAGTCAAACCAGAAAAATACGTAGGTTTTCTAATAGATCACCCCTCCATCAGCATCTCTTCCATACTCCTCTATACTGTTCCAAGTAAACCCACCAGAATGTGACATACCCTTTGTGCCACTGGCATCACAAAGATGATCTTCATTCCCTCCTTGTTCTTATACACTGGATGTGTCTAGATTATATTATACTTCCTCTGGCTTTCAACACTCCATTTAAATTGGGCTGTCTCCCCCTTCCCCATGAAAGCTGTGTTTGCTTGTGGTCTCTCTCACTTGCAATTCAGAAGCTTTCATCCCTCTAGTACATCACATTAAGCACAGAGTTCTCCTGCAATTTCCTGTTCTGCAGTTTAAAGGCTCTCCCCCTACAGGCATGACTGAGCCCACGTCTCAGCACGCTGAGATTTAGGTAAAGCCCAGTCCTTCTGCACAGCCTCCTTCTGCTCTAAATGAGTTTAGCCACCCTTGTCCCATCCATTTTCCCAGTCATCTATGAAGACATTTGCTCCTTCACCTTTGACCTTCAATCAACAGGTGTGACTTGAGGTCCTGCCTAACAGCCTCAGTTCCAGCTCCAGTTTTGCTCCAGTGCAGGAGCAAACTGATGCTGCGTGGCCTCCCTGGCTGATAAAAAGGATCAGCTCTCAGCATCACTGGCCCAATCCAAGGCACCAGTCACTTCCCACCAACAAGGACTGCACACCATTAGCGCCCTTGCTTCACAGAGATGTTTAGAGTGTCTAGCAAGGCTGTCTATGACAAGAAATCCAACATGAGGATCACCTCAAATTTACAGGCTGGGCTGTAATTTACCTCCTGAGAGGCTACATAACACTTGAGAATCATGAAATCTTCATGAAACACCTTGGCAGGCAGCTTCCACATTTCCTTAGAAAAAATACAGTCCCAGAATTTTGTGAAGTATTCCCTTGTGAATTCAAGGGATACACACTCAGGACTGCCAGAAACTGAGGCACCAGAGACCAAACCAAGCCGGGGACACTTCATGAACAGGATGAAGAACAGCTCAGAGCCTATGGAGATTGTCCTTCCAGGAACAGCACCAAACACTCCAGGAAGACTGTAATGGTGGGCACCAGCACAAACCAGCACGCACTCTGGAATGCTGTTCCAATGATCAGATGTTTGCAAGTAGGCTCTTGCAGAACCAGTGAGAAGGTCTTACATTGAAATACTCCCAATAGACTTTTCTTACAGTTTCACATCGTCTAGATACATAAACCACTATCCAATCACAGAAAGACCTTCCTTTTTCTCCCATAGCACCTTTTTCTCCTTTGATGACAGATCATGTGAAAGTCCTTTTGGAGTCCAAGCAGATCACTTAAGCAGCTTGCCCATGTACCTGCTGTCTCCTTCACAATAACTTGTGGCTTTGTGCAAAACACAACTTCTATCATGTTCCTGTTTTTTCCCAAGTGGCCTATGGGTTCCAGAATCCAGCAGATTTAATTTCTGTTTGCCTGTGGCAAACCATGCCCACTACTCCTGCTAAGTACCTTCAGTGGGGATACCAACCAAATAATTTTTTTTTTTCATGGCCTGGGGGGTTGGCTCTGGATGATCTTTCAGGTCCTTTCCAACTCAGGCCATTCTATGATCCTATTATTCGATATATAAAACTATAGAAACAACAATGCCAAGTGAGCTTGGCTTGACTACAAGAGATCCAGTGCACTATGACGCAGTCAAGTAGAAAGACAATAAAAGACAACTTTTTCACAAAAGGACAGCACAAAAGCACAAGAGCCATGAGCAGAGAGGCCAGGTGAGCACAGTCCACATGGGAGCAAAGCCTGATTTCCCTGCATGATCCACTGGAGACCCCTGTGCTAAGTCAGCAGTTCTTGGCAGAGCAAGTCACCAATGCTTGGGGAATGGGGTGAGGAACAGCACTGCTGGTTGCTAGTCACATCTCCACACAGGATAGGAACACAGCATGCACATCTCACAAGGACTGGTCCAAGTCACAAAGGGCTCAAGAGACAGGCACGCTTCAGTGTGGAGAGACCAGAGAACACCAGGATTGTTGCCAAAAAGATATGAGAGCTGGGAGCAGCCGGGGCTTAGATCAAATAGGACTCTACCAGCAGACCAGTGTCAGATGCTGGGCTGGCAGAAAAATGAGACTGACTGTGAAGGAAGTCAGATTTAATGGGCAGTTTTGAGTGAGGAGCCAGTGGTGCCATTAGAAGATGGCAACGGAAGTGGAGGCAAGACAATGCCTGTATTAGCCCAAGCAACAGAAAGGTGTTGGAGAGCATTTCTCCAGGTCCTGTAGGCTGTGCTGATGGCCAGAGACTCCCTGAAACCCTTACCTCAGGGTGGGCTTGGGTGTGCTGTGCACACTCTCATTGTCCTCGATCTCTGGGCCGCTGTCACTGTTGTTGCACTCTTCCAGGCTGTCATAGAGCAAGCCCAGATCTTCTTCCACCTCCTGAGTCTGGTCTACAGGGTCAGAGTCCAGGACCTGTGGGACCAAGCCCAGAGAGCAGTGAAGAGATATGGAGTTCCCTGCATCCCACAACAGGCATGTACAAGCTGCCTGTCAGTCATGAGGCACACCATGGCACTGTTCCCACCTCAGGGAGGCAAACCCAGGCTGTAGAAGAATCCAGTGACATGGTCATTGGGCCAAAGGAGAGTGCCATGAGCAGGACATTCAAAGGAATCTCAGACACCCATCACACTTACTGGCAGTTAGGACACCTGGGAGGACCATCACTGGCTGTGCTACACACTTAGCCTGGGCTGTCAGCCAAGAGAAGCCATCCACAGGCTGATGTTAGTCTGCAGTCAGTCTAACTGGACAGGATTGCTCCTGCAATGCCAGCTTCTGGTGCAGTCAGTGCGTGACAGCTCTCTTCTTCCCTAGGCACCTCCCCGCAACAGGAAGGTGCTTTTTGATTTGAGCACAAGGCTCAGAGCTGCCTTCTTGAGGCAGAAGGCTTTGGAAAAGCCATGTCCAAGGCTCTGCCATGTCTCACACCACCTTTGGCATATCCCTGAGCTCATAAGCCTTGTGCTCCCAGTAAGTGGGAACCTGCACTCTGACACCTACACATCTGAAGGAGACATTGCCAGATGAGGCACCTTTCTCCTGTTTCTTACCTCTTCTGTCACTCTGAACCTCCTCAGCAAAGCCACAAATTTCTGCTTGAAGTTTGGTTGCTAAAACAAAAGAAGGGAAGAAAAAAAGATCAGCAAAACTATCAGACCACATTCCAAGCTAACATACAGGCCATGGTTATTCTCTCTAACATGCTGTGCAGAGGTCCAAGGTCAGCTATAATTGCTCTCTCTCTCTCTCTTTAAATTTGCTGTAGGACTCGGACTAGCTCTATACTCCACAAGAAGCCACTGTCTGGCATGAGGGAGGATGCAAGGACTCATACTTTCTCTGCTACAGGCTGGAATAGCACTTAATTTAAATCCTATTTCTGCCCAGACAACCTGGTTGAGCAACACTGCCTTTGAGCAAGAAAAGATGGGGAACAAACTCAGGAAGAAGGTGGCCAGGGATCTGCAGGGCTGAAGTCAACAGGAATGAGAAATTTGGAGAGCAAGGGTCTGGCAGAGCAGCTCCTCCCTTCTGCAGACAAGCAGAGGAGCTGCTAATAGTTCAGCATTCCTTGTGCCTACCTTCTCCTTCCTCAAGAAAGGAGAGGGACCAGGTGACAGCAGCAAGTCAAAACTGTTGCACACAGATCACCACTGATACATGCCAGGGTGAACACAGTACAGACCATGAACTGGGATTCAGCTCTGAGCAACAAGCCAGCTCGTTAATGGCAAGAGTTTTGCTCCTTCTCAGAGCCAAGGGTTCTCTCCACTGCTCTGCACCAGTGCCAGCATCTCCCCTTCCCAACACCCCTCACTGCCTTCAGAGAGGGGAGAAAGTGCATCCCTTCCATCCCTTTGATCATGTTGTAAATGGTGATGTTACTCTGGTGATTGACGTGGTTCGGCTCATTTTCCTCCTGGCCTTCTTGGTTTTCCTCAAGTCATCCTCTTCATCAAACAGATCCTGAAGGCAAAAAGTCACAGTACATTAGAACAACTAAGTTCATGGAGCAGCACCTTCTAAAAGTTTCCCAACCCACAGTTGCCCTCCATTTTGAAAAGCTTTGATCTACTCTGCTCTCAAAGTCTTGTCTTTTTCTCCTACCTCTCTATGGAGCGCCTTCTCTCTCTTTAGCACTGTTTCCCTTCAGACTTTCTTTCCCAGCACTTCTGTCCCCAGGACCCCCCAGAGAAGAATGTATCAGCAAGATTAAGAGGAGACACAGCCTCCTCAGGACCCATGTGTTCTTCTCCTGCTCTCCCCTCTCCAGAGTTAGCTCAGAGAGTGCAGCACATGAACCACAAAAAACCATTACAGGCATTAGCCTTAACAATATGCACAACTACCAGGGACATGGGCTCCTGATGTATTAACCCAGCATGATGGGACAGAATCTGGAGGACCCTTGTGAGACACTGAAATGATAATGGTTAATGACTTGAACAAATGGCCATTTGCAAAAGCAGCAGGTGTGCTTTGCTGAGGCCCAGCAATCTGAAGAGGAGGAGGAAGAGAATTTTTGGATGTGTGGTGGAGAAGCCTCTGATCTGCATAAGAACAGCCTAGGTGCAGAGGAGTGACCATCCATCACCAGAGATTGACCATGACAAACCAACTTTAGTTTAGCAACAAGATGGGTTTTGCTCCAGATAAAGGAAGAGGCCACAAGAAGCAGATCCTGCTGGGTGGGATAATGCTTTTCATCAGGCCAATATCCTCCCTTACACAACTGGCTCCGGTGTAAAACTTCCTCCCTCATCCCCCCCTCCCTTAGGCCTGAAGGTATTCATCCCTTCTGATGGGGCATAACTGGCTCAACTACACTGAAGTGAGAGAGTGTTCTCATGTCTTAGAAGGTGCCAAACTATCAAAGACCCCCCACCAAGCACCCCCAGACTAATTTCTGAGGTCTTTCACCTGAGGACCGCACCTAATCCACAGTGCTGCACCAGATCCACAGTGTTACATTAGACAGTTTACAAGTCCCCACTCCAGCAGAGGTACCTGGGCATTCCCACCTAAACTTGAATGCATATTAACCATTGAACTTTCTGTTTCAGGCTTCCCCCACCAAGACTACAACCATCACTTCAACCAAGCAATAATCAAATCTGAATTCACAGCTGGTGATCTCTTTACTCTCCACGATCTACTCTTATTGTTTCTTTACCTCTCCTTCTTTCTTTCTCTTACATATTTTCTTAAGTGATATCTTTATACTTTTATACTGTTGTATTACTATAGGTAATAACCACCAAAATGGCCACATACCTCTTTTCCATTGCAACCAAGTGTTTCTGAAATAAACCTGCCATACAGATACATATTTATAAACACTGGTCATCCAGTGTTGTTTCACTCTCATCTGCCCCAATAACCTCAGTTACCCTCAGAACTCAACAACCGTGAACAGGAGTTTGTCCCTGTGCTTTATCAGCACACTACCACAAGGCTTCCCGTGGCCTTGAGTACAGGCACCACAACAAGAGCACAGCAAACAGCAGTGACACATCCCATCACAGGGCTGAGATGGCTCTGCCACCTCTGACCATTTTCAGAACTACTTCTTCCTAAAATCCCTGTTCTCTCTCAGAGAGGAATCTCTGACTTGTTATCACAGGGAGAAGAGAGAATATCATGGTCCAAGATGGAGAGGGCTCAGCAGAGGTTTTCTGCTGCAGACCAGACAGCTCCAGAGACAGACAGATGAGATCTACGGCTCTCCAAAGTCCCTTGCCTCACCACAGACTTGACAGCAGCCCACTGCTGTCAAGTATTACAACTCTCAGCCCTCTGAAACAATCCCAAATGTTTACAAGGGGATGAGAGGGCTCAGGGTGATCAAGAACCTCAATGCCTGACTCTTACCGCAGAAACAGGACCAGGACATAAGGCATCTTGCCAGGCCTCCCTTACCTGACCCTGCACAGCATCATCACTGGCTTCCTGCTCTGAGGAGAAGCTGTCATCCTCTTCTTCAGAGTAGTTATCAATGTCTGGGGAGCGATCTGAAAGCAGACAGTGCAAATGCCCCAGCTAAGCATGATGCCTGTCATGGCTCCAGTGAAAGGACTGGCATCACTGGCAGTGCTGGGGGATACACTCTGTTACACCTGTCCCAAACGTCTGCCTGCAGGTCTGAGCACTAAACACACCTGAAGCTTTGATTTTAGGACCTGAGGGGAGGTTCCCATCCTCATGGTCAATGGGCTGACTGGACAGAGAGTAGATGCTGATTTCAGCCACTCGAATGTTCACATCCTTCATGTTGCTGTGGAGGCCCAGGAGTTGCCCGCCATCCGTTGGGTGCTGCATAACCTAGACAGACGGACAGACAAGCTCCCTGAAAGGGTGACACAATCACAGCTGGCAGCCCACCCTCTCTATATTATAGCCAGCCAACAAGCCAGAACACTCACAGCAATGAGACCCTGCCTGCCAGCCCAGTTCCCTGCCCAGTGCTGGCACAGGAAGGCCGTGTGGGACTCCCCTCTGTTCCCAGCACCCTATACCTCAGCCATGTTAATGATTCCCACTGCCAGGGTCTTGTAGCCCAGGATGGTGCGGTTCTTGTATCTTTTCCTCCGCTGCAGCATGATCTGTAGTTTGTTGCCATCTCTCTTGAGGAAGTGTGGGTACTGGGCAAGGGAAGCACACAGAAGATGGCAGCATGAGGGCAAGGCTCAGCATAACACACAGGTAGAGAACTCTTCTTCAATGCTGATGTACAGCAGGATCTGACCTGCTGAGCTTTCAGGTGCCCCTCAAAGGCCACCTGCACCCATCCATCATCCTCCAAATTCCAATGCCCAGCAAAACAATTCCTGGAGCAATGGTGCAGCTGGCCAACCAAAGTAGGCCCCTTCACAGAAGCTGTGCCTTTCACACTTAGCCCTAAGGTTGTGATTGCTGAAAAATGCCAGGTAAGGGAACCTAGGGGACCAGGTAACACCAAGTACCTGCAGTGAGAAGGTCAGCTCCAGCTCGGTCTCCATCAGGCCCCCAGGTGGGAGGATGTATTCATTTGACCTCAGGACTCGCTTTGAACCCTACAACAAGATTGACAGACATACACACTGAGCTTGACCAGAGACTCCACTGCATCACACACACACAAGACAATGGTGTTCATAGTACACAAGGCAAGAGAGAATGCTTTGACTCTGCTCTGTTCCACCTTGCAGAGCCACCTTTCGCATGCCTATCAACACTTTGCAAAAGCCTGCAGTATCCCCTGAGCTGCCAGAGGCCCGTTCTCCTTGCCCACCTGCCAGGGAGCACCTGCTCTTCACAAGCCTGCTCTGCTTAATCTGGCTCTCTGCACCTGGAGTGCTAGCCCCATGCTATGGAGGGACATTCCTGGAGCCAGAGGGAGCCATGCAGGGCAAAGGAAAGGGTTCGAACACACTGCCTGGCCAGGAAAGGGACAGGTCCTGGAGACATCTCTCCTCCAAACAGACAAGCCCGGTGCAGATCCCTGTCTAAACACAGCTGTCAGGATGGCTCTGCTGAGACCAAGTCAGGATGTCCAGGAGAACAGGGGTCCCCCTACTTGCTCAGCTTGTGTCTCAGAAAACTCTATCCTAGTCTTTTCCTCAGGCAACTGTCTTTATCTCTCTACATAAAGAAATGTTTTTTACCAGAAGGGCAGTAACAGAGGCACTCTAACCACATTCCCACTCCAACTCTTTCCTTTATGTCTGCCCTATCTCTACTATCTCTATGTCTTGGTTTCTGACAGAGACACTGAATGACTTGGGAGCAGAAAAATGCTGTCTGCATGCACCAGGTCCTCTTGGCTGCAGGGTGGCACAACCCACAGATCCTCTCAAAAGCTGTCTGCAATGCTGTTCCCAGAGACTGTGCCAGGAGCAAGGCTTTCCTGCAAAAGGTCTTCCTAAAACAGAAGAGAGGAGGTGGAGCTCATCCCCTTCACCATCTGTGAGCCTTCCTGGCCAAGAACACACTGACCCTTCCTGAACTCTTCTCTGATAACAGATAGGCAGTCACAATGACAGTGACCATTTACTTTAGCACATTCACCATTTGCTCTTTTTTTGCAGAGAAATTATCCATCAAAGATTTATTCTTTCACCAAAACACAAGTAGAAGCGCAATTACTCTTCCTGAAGATGCTATTTCTGAGGAAGGACTTATGGCAAAGAAAAGGTGAGGATATCCTCAGTGGTATGTGCAGGAAGTGATGGTTTCATAAACATTGCTGTCCTGTGCCTTACTGTAATTTAGCACCATGGAAGTTATATGCCCAGCCTCAATCCTAGGTGAATCCAATCCCCCAGTGAAATGCTAGTGTACATCCATGTGGAATTGCAAGGACTGGGACAAAGGCTGCTTCATTATCACAGTTCAAGGACAAGGACATAGAAATACTGATGATTCTCCATCCTTTGAGAAATTCAAACCTCAAGTGGACATGGCACTGAGCATCTGATGTAGCTCAGCTGTTCAGAAACTTCAGTAATGTCAGGTAAGACCAATTTCTCTGGGGAACAGTTGAGTGTGCCTATGAATACTACAGAAAAACTTAATATCAGACTGTTACAGTGAAAATAACGGATAACAGAGCGTCAAGGAAGGGAAAAGCAATAGGGACAAGGGGTGGTCACAGGTTTTTACCACCTAAGAACTGAAAACACACAGGAGCTTTCACTACAATACACAGGTGTGTGTGCCCAGATCTGGTTTGCAAGATACAATCCCAAATTTCAGGTGTAAAGCTGTCCTGATTGGCCTGGTTTATAAAAGGGTTGAGGCTAGAGCAGCATATCACATCTGGAAAATGAGAGAGAACTAATATAAGTACTGGACTAGGCAGACAGTAAAATACCAGCATTCAAGTTGAATGCGCATTTTGGGAGAGAACAGCCCATTAATATAATAAAAAAAATTAGGGTTTAGCTGGGATTTCTCAGGTAGGAGTGAAAAATACTGCAAGTGGTTACAAAGAGATAAGAAACAAAGCATTAGTGAGGCATAAACAGAAAACTCTGCATAATAAGAAAGACCAAAAACACCCAAGTTCCTTCAAGGGAGCAGGATGGGGGCAGCGGACAGGTGTGCCAGAGGCCAACAACCTTTTTAGCCTGGCCTATTTCATAGCACACACTCTTGATTGCTACATAGTGACTGCCAATATCATCTCTCTACAAGGCTTGAACCCGAGCCACCAGCTATATCCTCTAGGCAGATACAGGAAAATGTGCATCCACAGCACCTGCCACAGGAGCTTAAAGTTCTGGGAGTGCTGGGGCTTGTTTTCTTCTCCTTTTCTTTGACTGTTTCCTCTCTTCATGGCTCAAGACAGGATGTTGGTGAACTACAGTCTCTCTGCTGAGAGGGAACACTGTGTTTCCCTTCATGCCATAATCAGCTGCGATACCAAGATAGGTATCTGCGAGCTTTATGGAGCTGAGCCAGCACATCCAAATCACTTAATGCCACACTGAACAACACACAGAAGGAAATGCTCTATGACAGCTCCAGTCTGTTAAAACAAATAATGAGGGCCAAAGGTTTAAAAACCACTCAAGTGAATGACAGCAAATCTCCTTTTCCACAGTAGTTCAGGCTTTATCTCACTCAAATCCACGGAACATTATATATTCACATCACCTCTGGGAAATGGGTAAGTTCTGTAGACACAGGAAGTTCCCCTTGACAGTGGTATTTTCAGATGAAGGAGCAGGTAGCAGCACATGGCACCCTTGGAAGCTGTCTTTTAAGACCAGAAGAGCACTGTGAGAAGAAGATCAGGAGTTCTGGACAGGCTTACACTGTCCTTTGGATCACACACATTTTTTAAGCAGATTGTTTCCAGCACTGGAGCTATTGCCTGGGTGGCAGCTCCATTCAGGCAGGGTTAGAGCTTTATTTCCATGCAATCTGCCCTTCAGAGCAGCAGCTTCCTGACCCTAACAGAACTACTAGTGAAGCGAGAGAAATACAGCTCTCCTTTCCTCTAGTCCCCAGCTTCCCCCTTGGGAATTTGCAGGCCCTTTATAAATTATATGCATCAGCTATTTCCATCCAAAAGATGGAATGCTCACTGGAAAGCCTTCAAACAGTTTCTTACTACTGTGACTCATCTGTTACCTAGGAGAGGAGCAGGAGGAATGGATCCATCTGAGGCCACTCTGTAGGCACGCTGTGCTGAAGCTGCCTACAGCTTCCATCTGCCTTCCAGCAGTCCCAAACCCTGCCAAGGCAGCTGGTCAGGCAGGTGGAAAGCAGCCTGGGGAGGCACACAAACTCAACCCACTCCCACAAGGAATGCTGAGCCATGGGGTAACGTGGGCAAAAGCACTCTCCTTGTTTTCTTCAGCTTTGCAGGGAGCCTACACTAGCATGCAGCCACAGCTACGTAGCCATGCAGAGACGAGGTGACCATGTTTAAACTAAATCCCTGGATGCAGCCTCCATTCCCTAACAGGAAAAGAAGCCCTGTGGCTTCAAACTGTTGAGGCCTATTAATTTCTTCTGCCACCAGGGTGCAAGATTGGCCTGCAGCAGGGGGTGGTCTGTTTGAAAGAGCTGGAGTCCCACTGTGCAGTCTCTTCCACAGTCCCACATTTGCAGCGTGTGAGGGCTGTAGCTGAGGACATACACACTTAGCACATGTCAGCCCCAGCATAAGTGGGCTGCACAAGAACCCAAGGTTCCCCGGTGCAGAGAAGCACATTCATCTTGGGCTGACTGTGCAGGAGAGAAGTCAGGGACCACCCCAGCCCTCCCAGTCAAGTAGGACCCACAGCCCCCAGCTGGCTGCCAGCCCCTTAGTCCTGTGCTGCTGGCAGCTGCGGCCCAGCCTTGATTGCTTTCACATTTCCAAGGGCCAGCCAGGCAGCTCTCTGTTGCTCAGGCTGTTTCCTTGCTAAAGCCCGCACCAAATGGGCACAGGTCTCAGGGGTTCCAGGGCTTTCAGCTCTCCTGAATGACACTATACACACAGTAATGGAAAGGCCAGCAAAGTGGGACACTGACCAATAGTGTGTGGACCACAGCCTCCTCCTACTGTCCTCACTCCCTTTTCATACATTTTGCTTTCAGTTTCTTCTATGCGAGTAAATCAGGTCTGCCATGAAAGCAAACTCCAGCTCCCAGAGCTCCACTAATACTGCAGCTTCCAGCATTAATCCAGGATTTAGATACTAATGTGTGTGGCACAAAGAGCTCTGTGGGAGCACAGAGCTGCTGAGCTGCCGACCCACGGTGCTTTCAACAGATCAGCTGCTTTCGTGCCAGCTGACAAGAACGAAGGAAGGACACCAGCACCCTAGCTGGGTCAGGGAAGCTGCGGCCAGGACAGCGTACTCAAGATGCATTTTGTTTCCATGCTGTCCTTCGGCAGGTGGAAAGGATGTGCCTGCACCCCCAGGAACACATCTCTCCACCACAAGCAGGAGAGAGGATGGAGGGATCGCACATATCAGGATGGTGGGAAATTCCTGTCCCCTTGGTGACAAAGACTTTCTCCCCTCTCATTTGCCTGATTCACAGTAGAGGCACCAGGCCTAGCAGGGATGCACCGGGAAAGGGAAGAGATATTAGAGATCAGACAGGGTACAAATGTCAGCAGAACATTATGCACAGAGACGCTGATCCCTTGCACCCTTCCCTTCCCTTCCCACCCTTCACTCCCCAGGGAGTGATCTGGATGGAAGGCACTGCTGGAAACCATCCAGCACTGACGCTGTCTTAAAGGGTAAGGAACAGCGGAGAGGAGGGCCTTGGCAGAGGCAGGCAGGGAGGCATGACAGATTCTGTCCCAGCGTCTAACCAAATTCATTCCTGATACAAGCCAGCACCAGGTATCTTGCCGTGGTCCCTGAGGCATCATTCCCACCTGCCCGAGAGCCAAAATCTCCCTGAGCATGCTGACTGAGACAGAGGGGTTGGTTGGCACCAGGGAAGGGACATGCAGACCAGCACTTCACAGAGGGCACAAGGATGGGCTTGGCTTGCTGCTATCAGGCAGCAGCAAGGAGAGGAGCCTACCTGAATCTTCACAGCGATAAGCACAGAGCTCAGCTCTTTGTCCAGCTCTTTCAGCACCGTGAGTTTCTTCAGGCGCAGACTGCAGAGCCTGTGAGACAGAGAGAATGGGACACATTCAGGCACCACCATCCCTGGGGCCCTGCCACATGGTACCCAGTGCTCGGAAGGCAGCCTGGATGCTTGGCCCAGTCGCAGGCACAAGCTTGGCCTAGGAACACTGGCATTCACGCGCCACGGAGACAGCCCATTGGGGAAAAAAGGAAAGAAGGAAAATTAACAGAGCTAAAGCAGGCTTAAGGGATTAGCATGCAACAGGAAGTCCAACAGCAGGCCATGTGGTAAAGAGATCCCTTCCCAAGCAGGGCTGTTGCCAGCTCTGCTTAAATCTACCTTGGCCACAACACTGTTTATTTATAAACTAAAGCACTTAAATCCACTCTTATCCTGGACTTAGTTAAGGCAAATGTTCCCATGCAGACATCACAACTCAGCTCTTCTCTTGCACGGTACCACACAGAGCTGACTTGGGAAGCAGCCCCACAGGAGGCTTCATACAGCTTCACCCACCCTGGCAAGATCAAATCCCGGGGACTCAGCACGGTAAGTGGCACTTCCAGGAAAAAGCTAGGAAGGATCCTGAGGCTAAGTGAAAAGAGCTACTTTTGCTGCTCGAAGGAATAGTCAGTGTCAGTGAGACAGCCAGCCACTCCAAGCTCCTGCCTAGGAGCCTGCAGCAGGACTCCCAGAGAGACTACTTGCAAGGAACTCTGTGTTGGGGAGCAAAGCCAGACATGGCTTTACCAGCAGCAACAGCACATGGATGTTTTGCAAGTTACCCTCTGTGCTCCACGGCTGCATTGCTGCAGACTCTGATTCCCACGACTTCTGTGGATATCAGGATGCTGGACCTGAGAGTCAGGCCACCCTCCCTGGAGAACAGATTTGGCTACTACCAAATACCTTTCTGTCTGACACACTGTGCTCTTTGAAGGCCTGCTTTATTTATTTTTAAAGGAAAAAACCTGCTCTTGCTATGGTGATGTATAGCAGCAGTGTAAAACAATCCCAGAGATGGAACGACAGTAAAAAGGGAAGGACTGCAGGATAAGTTTAGGGCTTACTAAACACTCACTTCCTAGCCTGTCCCTGTCCTCCATTCTAAAGTAATTTTAGCTTGTGCAGAACGTTTCCTAGACTGTGAGTGCAACCCTCCTGCTCTGCCCTTCATGTTCTGGTCCCTCCTGGTGGAGACCAGAAGTCAGGAAGCTGGGTGTGCAGGGAAGCTCTGCACACTTGTTTGCCAGATGGCTCCATTCTGTCAGCCAAAACCCAGAGCACAGACCCTAAGCTCTCATACTCTGTGCACTCCAGCATTACAATAAATGGTCCCATCTCTGTCCACCCTTCCCCTATGAGCCTGTGTTTGTAGTAAGGAGAAACCTTATTACCTGAGGCAGGTTTCTTCCTCCCCAGAAATACTTAAGTATGGTTAGGGGTGAGCTGCAGGGAGCACGGCCAAAGACAAAGAGGCAGCTATCAGGCAGGGATAGGGGGACTGAGTTCTCGCCAGAAAAAGGGGGTACAGCAACTGTATATCCATCAGATGTACTAAAGGAAAGCTTGCAAAGAGGCTAAGCTTAGCTAACAACCACCACTAACCACTGCTAATTGTGACTGTTGCTAGACAAGCCATGGAGAGAAATGAAGCTTGAACATGTAAGACAAGGACAGCACATCTACTCAAACTCTCTTTGCAGCACTAATTTAGTCATGATAGTTACCTGCATGGAAAAGTTATCTCTTAAAGACTAAAATTTACATAAGGATATTTAGTCTTAATTGGAGGATGTGGAAAGCTTATAATTCTACCTGGCAGTTGTTCCCACTGTAGAAACATACTTCTTGTCAAAAACTAATTTACTCATTAGCTCTTCATGCTCCTCTCTGAGGCAGTACCTGGTATTTTCTCCAGGGGAAGAATGAATGCCTACTGGTCAGCTCTGCCCACACAGGCAGCTCTTTCATCTCTGATTTGGCACTCTCCTCTTTCTATCCCTCTCCAGCTTTCAAGATCTATTTTACACAGTGAGAGACGCTGTAGTCTACCCCGTGTCCTTCCCATACCACGTGCCATAAGGTGGTTCTCCCTTTCCACCCTCTGCTCTTCCTCCCTGCAGCACTCAAAGACATAACGTACTCAAAGGTAAGCTTGCACCATGCAGCTCCAACCCTTCTCAAAACAGTACTTTCTAAAATACCACAATTCTTCCCACAGGGACTAATATGCATGTTCTAGAGTCTGAATTACTTGCAGCACAACAGCACACAATCTTTAAGCAGTTTGGCTGTCCCTGATGATCTTCTTTTGATCTGTTACTTAACCAATCCCTGCATCATCTAGATTTACATCAGTGCTGAGTGTTCAGTGCCAGAGCAGGGCAGCAGAGAGTCTCACACTAGTCTCTGCAGACATCTACAGGACAGGATCAATCCACAGCAATCAGATGCTGCTCTGAACATTTCAGCCAAATCCCACGGCAACTACCCCATGGTTTTGTCCAAAACTGATCACTGTGATCCCTGAAAACCACTTTTTGGCAGACAAATTACAAATCTGGATTTACTTACTCCTATAATTAAACAGAACAAGCAGCAACTGTTATTGAGCTATTGAACTGCTGCAAGGACCTCCACTATACTGAGTTGTGATAAATATGACTGTGTAACATTCTGATAGCAACAATGACTGACAGTCACAAGGAAAATGAGTTCCAACAGGGAAGTCTGACAGCCTCCTGGAACCTCAGTACTCCTACACTCCTCTGCTGGTCATTTACTGGTGAGAGGTACTCACTGTTCCCTGGTATTATCTTAAAAAATGCTGCCTTCTTTCCCTGACTAAACGACAAATCTGGAGCTTTTGCTCTGAAGTTTGATTGAAACACTTACACTTTCACCAAGCTGGCCTGTAGTTATTTTGAAAAGGAAAGCTCTTATAACATGCATTTTGTGAAATTCAGTGCCAGCGGCAAAGCACTGCCTCCAGCAGTTGTTTGCCAAAGCATCCAATCAAGAGGTCACAGAGGACACGCAGTGTCTTATTTTTTTAAGGAAGCTTTCCTGTCTGACTGTCCAGGACCACAGGTAACTGTAATAATTCTAACAAATTGAATATTTCTTCTCCAAGGGACAGATACTCTGTCCTGCTGATGCGAAGAATCCCCATTATTTCCATAACATTCCTGCTGCCTGACACACCCTAAAAACATACCAGGAGTCCATAGCAATGTAAATTCACTTCTCTTCCCTGGATGTGCAAAAGCTACTAATCCTGCTGCCTGTGCACTTGTCCTTGCTAAGAGTGGTTCTGCTTCTATTGCTTTTACCTGGCTCACCACAGTCCTTGCAGATAGGAGGACAAAACATCTGCAAAAAGAACTAGATATGGGTAATATATGAGAACGTTAGTTAAATCAGTCTGTGGTTTACTTGAAATGTGCATCATAAAGGTGATATTCTCCATTAGAGAACTGTAGAATTGTTAAGATTGGAAAAGACTCTAAGATCATCAAACCAAACCATTAACAAAGCATGACCATGTTCACCACTAACCTTGTAAGCCATGTACACAAGCACTTTATCCACTTGTTTTCCGAACACTTCCAGGGGTGGTGATTCCACCACTTGATTCCACCCTTTCAGTGAAGAACTTTTTCCTAATATCCAATCTAAATCTACTCTGGTGCAACTTAAGGCCATTTCCTCTTGTCCTGTCACTTGTTACCTGGGAAAACAGACCAACTCCCAACTCAGTACAATCCCCTTTCAGGGAGTTGTAGAGAGTGATAAGATCACCCTGAGTCTCCTTTTTTCCAAACTAAACAGCCCCAGGTCCCTCAAGCACTCCTCATAAACTTAATTCTCTAGACCCTTCACCAACTCCAGACACCCATGCCCCAGCATTTCAAGTGTCTTTTGTGTAGTGAGGGACCCAAATTGAACACAGTATTCAAAGTGGAGCAGAGGTGTGAGACCTGCTGAATTCAAGGTGTCACATCCTTTTAAGATGATGCTATCTGCCACTAGGAGGATCAGCTCATACCTATGTATGTACATTACCCATTGTGGCAATAGAGCTTGGGTCGAACGCTGTCTCTACAGTATTTCCACTGCACATGGAACACGGACTGCTAGGGGATGTCCCCGGACAAAGTGGTAGCTTTCTCCAATATTGTTGCTGCTGCTGCTGACAGTGATTTACTACAGGCTGGTCTTCTCAATGCAACTGAATCAACTTCAGTGGAATAATATGCAACTGGTTTGTGGTACAGTCACAATTTCTCCATTATCACTCCACTATCTTTACTTCATGTACATACAGACTGAAGGGATTTGTATAATCTGGGAGCCCAAGGAGCAGACACCATTTTATTGCTTTAAAAGCTTGTTCTCTCTCTGGGGCCTGTGCCACAAGTTCTGTGTTTTCATAATTGGATGCCTATGTCAGAGGCATAGTCAATTCCCCTAACCCAGGAAACCACAGCTGATGAAATCCCGTGATTCTGAAAAATCCCCATATCTGCACAGACATGGGAGCTTAATTATGGCCTCTATTCTTCCTAGATCTATCATTCACTAGCCCTTCCTCAAAATGAATCCTAAACATTTTAACTTTGATACAGCTGAAGTCTGGCCAGAGCTGCACTGTGTCCTCATTTTTTTGCCATAGCAATACACAGATGTATAAGATCTATTTTACAAGCATTCTCATCACTATTTCTTATACCAAATCATGTATGTATTATCCAAGAACCAATTCACTCAATTTAATATTCTTATTGCAGTGCAGTAAAAATGTCAAAATTCTCTGCAGATTCAATGGACCTAATCCTCTACCTCCTGGAAACCACAGCAAGAGGACATTAAAGGACATTTCTTATCTACATTTTTTTTTTCCCAAAAACAAAAGGTAGTTTTTTGCTTTCCTTTTCACTGAAGGGGTAATATAAAGCATTATGCAACAATTTCCTGCTTGGGCAGTACTCTTTGCATAGCTTCCTCCTTGAAGAAAATGAAAGTGTTCCTCAAGTTAAAAAAAAAAACTAATACTGTTTTGAAAAGCAAAAAGGTTTTCTGCTGCTCTGACTGTGCCACTAAACTAGGTCGCAGGCGATGCCTTCCATGTATGAAAAGAACTAATCAAATCTTCTTAAGAGGAACTACAACCGTCCTCCTAATTCTGGAGAAAACCTTCAATTATTTGCATGCTTACCACCCTCTTACCTATATAAATGTACATGTATAAAAATATGCTTTTAGATTTTTTTTCAGAAGTATATATAAACTTTATTATAAGCAAGAACCAGTCCAAAGAAAATCTCATCCAAATAATAAAGCAGTGTTTCAGCTGATGTGCAACATCTGGAGAATCTGCTCTTGGCATGGTGCCCACTGCAGCTGGAACAAACCAGGGGAAAAGCCCAGTGTGCATCCAGAGTCACTGCCCACTCCTGCTCTGCGCCTCAGTTTCAGAGCCAGTCCTTATGCCCAAGTTAAGGGTCAAGCCCATGAAACACTGCTCTCTTTTTTTTGCTGATATCCTAGGCTGTTCAGTCCTTGGCTTACCAATAACTCATGAGAGGTAGCTCATTCTCTGGACAAGACTGTTTTCCTGGACATTTGCACTGATTTCCCCAAGTGGCAGCAGCCAGGGACCTTGGGTTTTCCTGTAGTTTCTATGCCACCTACAAATGTTAGAACACATCCACCTTTCCCAACACTGGCCCTCTGTGCATCCTTGTCAGCACTACCACCGTTATTAGATGCACAGATGTGGACTAAGCCTCCAATAGTGTCAGTTTAGCTGCTCCTCAATACTGTTCCTGACTTTGACAGCTCAGGTTTCCCTTCAAGGTGATATTAAACTCTGAGACTGGGCGTCTGGAAAGACGCTAGAATTTATATGGGGCTCACAAGGCACGGGACGCTCTCGATGCTCCTGTACCCCTGTCAACCGCTGGAGTAGCACCTATCGCCAAAACATGTTCCCGCTAGAGGGCAGAAGGCAGCCGGCCAGGACCACAAACCCGGGACACTGGGACGCTCTGCAGACTGGCCGGTCGCATGGAGCAGCTTGTAAAAGCAGAACTCATCAGAGGGGTGTCCATCCACAGAGCTCACCTCGGAGAGTGGCCAAAGCAGATGTCAAGGGCAGAACACACAAACGGTGTAGAAGCGGTGAGACATCACCCAAAATGTGCCACAGCTTCCTGTAAGCAAGATCCTCCCCGAGCCCCAAGTGGTGTGTTTGCATGAGACATCACTGATACACGCAGAGAGGAGGAGAGACCTACTCCACTTCCAGAAACCAAGTCTCTGTCGCCAGCAAACAGAGCAATGAACTGGGACAGCAGCAGGTTCATCAGGCTCTGCACATCAGGCATCAGGACAGGCAGGTGCACCAATTACAGATGGACTGGGAGGAAAGCCAGCACCAGCCTGCTTTGAGAGCTTCCCCAAGGGAGAGACAGACAGAGCACTCATGGCTTGCCAGCACACTCTTGCCATTCTGCCCTCCAGCCACTGCAACTGCTGCAGCCTGGGATGTTACACTTCTGCACCGAAGAAGTGTAACACAGTAGGATATAAAGGCCAAAAAACATGACAGCATTCTCCTGGGGTTACCAAGGAAAGAGCTAGGGCAGAGCCACCAAATACCTGCTGTGTCTCAGGTCCCTCAGCCAAGCTACACAGGTGGTGTGCAGCACAACAGCCCTGGTGCTGACCAGCATTCCTTTCCTTGCCAATAAGAGAGACATTTTGGCTCATCTGCATCCTGGCTGACAGCAGCTTGCTACCAGTACCACATGTCTGTCTTGCTGCTGGATCCAGAGCAGGGTTCTGTTACTGCAAATTGCAGTATGTTTGATTTATCCCAATACCCAAGTGACATTCACAAAGGAAATCCTACAGCACAAAGCACAGAAGACAAAACCTCCCCAGGTTGCTACGTCCCTTCATTTCTCGTGAAGCATTTCACAGCTTACGGCTCTGTCTGCCTCAAGAAATCCGGCCTGTTTTCCCACATGACTGTTCCTCCCCTCCATCACCCCTCCATCTCCTTCCACGTGCCCCTAGACAGACCAAACCCAAGGCCAATGCTCAGGCATCCCAGAGGACCAGATGACACCCTCCTTCCTTTTGTCTTTGAGGGCGCAGCAAAGGAAGGGGTTTCATGTCCCCACAGCAGCAACCTGGCTGCACTACAGGGGAGGAGGATAGGCAAAGTCATGCTGAAGAGGGCAAAGAATTACAGTATCGGTAGGATATACATTACCAAGAGCAAGGTATCATCAAGCAATTCATCCTCAGTCAGGAGGCAAATGGGAAGAAAACAGTGTCCTGCAAGCAGATACATCTACCTTTCCTTGTCTTCCTGGCTGGCTTCTTGCTACTGCATGGAGTTTTCCTCACAGCCTTGTGTCCTGGTTAGCATTTCCCCCCTGGAATGGCCATTCAAGATAGACTGCAGTCACTGAAAAGAGGCCAGTGCAGTGCATTAATTGGGACCTCAGCATCACTGTACTGAATTGGAGCACTTCACTTTTTTCATTTTCCTATCCCCATGGAAGGGAAAATCCACACCATCAGCCCCTGCTGCTCTCATCTGACCAGGCAGGCCATTTTTAACTGCATCAAACATCACTATCTCACTGTGTATGCAACATTTATTAGGCATGCCCTGTTCCAATCAGCCCTTGGAAGAGTTATTCTCTGGGCAGACAATCTCTGGTTTGGTCAGCACTCAGCTGCTCTATTAAACACTCTGAAGCAGCTTTCCCACCCGCTGCAGGGACCACATGTGGCTCTGCCCAGGGGCTCTAAATTCTACTCAGAGGCTTCCCAGGAACCATCTTCTCTTCCATCACAGGCTCATAGCATTCCTCTGTGCTCAGAGATGTATTTCATAGTACTGCAATACCACTGAGGCAGCACACAGCCACTCTTAACAGAGGCAAAGAACAGGGCAGGTCATGTCCCAAAGAGACACAACTGTCAGGACAAGGCATAGCAGGCATTCCAGGCTGGGTCAGGTGCACCAATGAGATAAGGAGGTTCGGAGAAAGGTCAAGGACATCAACACCATATATGACTCAGCCAGCAGCAGTAGCTACCAGTGATCACCAGCAACAGCCAGAGCTGCTTGTTACCAGTGTGAAAGCAGCCAGGTGTAAGGTAGGAAAGTGCAGACAGGTACTGGATTCACTGATTTTGTCTGGAAGAACTAAGATTCACTCAGCATTACAGAAGAGATTTGTTGGATTTATCTAAGAGAATATAAAAATCTTTCTAAAATACCTAACAAGATGTACAAAATCATTCTCTTCCTCAGGCTATCTGACATGTGTAGCCAAACTGCAGCCAAAACTGTTCCTGGACCAGCCATTGTTTCCTTCACAGGAAGGTTATAACAGGTTATGCCTTAGAAACAAGCTTGCCAAAGGAGGTCAGCCAACATACACCACTGAGTGTACACCAGCCCTACGCCTAGGGAGTCACACCAGGAGTGGCAGATGGGCCAGCAGCAGTGCTGTGCTCAGGGTGCAGAGCACTTCTGTTTCTAAAAGCTACATCTACTAGAGGCTTTCAGCTGCTTTTGTGCTGTCAAAATGTTACTTCGCAAGGCACACCGAAGACTTGAACTACTCATAACACCGCATTTCCAATGAAGGAATGGCTACTTGGGACAGGAGCTAACATCGAGATCCCTCTGCTTGTTTGCTGCCCATGGCATAGTGAGGCTGTTCCAAGCAGGAGGGCCAATGTAGAGGTCATGAGATCCCAAACCAGGACAGAGCAAGCCTGGCTGCAATAGCAAAACTCACACAAATTATTGGCCAAGGCCATAAAGGAGTATTCCCTTTTCTCCAGCACCCCCACAAAGCATGGACAGCAGTGACACTCTCAAACCAGCAAAGATCTCCAGGATTCCCCCGATTAGGCCTGCAACCAACAGCTCCAGAGTATATTTGCTCTACTTCTCGAGCCTGCTGAACCATCCTCTGATGTTTGGATGTGCCTCGTCACATGGACAAGTGTGTGCCAGCATCTCTGCAAGCAAGTTGTTTCTAAACAAGACAAATGGTGCTTTCTCAAATCAATTCAAACAAAATAGTGGAAGCCAGTCAAAGATAAGCCTATACTATAAAATGCTCCCTTCCTGTTCCCAGGCAGATTTCTTCAAGCACAACTGTCTTTTACAGGCTCCATAGCTACAGACAGCTCCAAAGTTTCAGACTCAGTAACACAGGCAGCTTCAAAAAGAAGTGGACCACTCTGGCCTACTACTTGTTCGTGCTGTGGATTTGTGTTGAGGAAAAGCATGGGACACTGTAGGCAGCTGACAGAGAGATGGCCAACATCAATATATAACCTAAATGCCACCTCCTGACTTGAGGACTGCTCCCTCCTGATCCTCCCTGCTGTGGACTGAGATCTCCCACGTGTTTTGCCAGCCTGGAGAGCAGATCACAAAGAAGATATACATCCTTCCTACCCTGATCACAGGGGACATTCCCACTAATGTGGTTGGTCCCACTGTAAGAGGAAAGAGCAGCTGCCACTGTGATGCCAAACCTACCTAGAACCTCAAACTTCCAAACAGGATGAGCATGGCTTGTCAGCATTGGCAGGGCTATTCCAGCCTCCCCTTCCTAGCAAATCTCCTCTCTCCAGACAGAATTCAATACAGAGCTCTGCCCAGCAGTTGTTTCCCAACAGATGTATAAATCTCTCTGTTGCACAGGTCTCTTAAGCCACTGATCTAGACCGGTGAGGCCACTGTGCTTTCCACACACAACAAACCCTTGTCTGAAAAGTGGGGAAGCTATGAAAGGGCAGTTGTTAAAACCATGGAAGAGCAACTGGTCTGTGCATTCAGTGACAAAAACAAGATCAGAGGATGGAGTGAAAAACCTGAGATCTGCCTAGAAAGACACTTGGCCACTTCAGCCTCTCACTAACACAGACATGCCAGAGCTATCCCAAACTCCACAGCAAGGAGCTGCACCTTACCTGGTGCTACAGGTAGTTTTCCTTTTAGCATAGAGGTACCTGCAAACACTCCAGTGTGCACTGCTTCTCCTCACCAGTCAGCTTCAAAAATAGCCCCTCCTGGCAGAGACATCCATCTTGAAACACTACTGCAATACAAAGCTTCTGGGTTGTTTCTACCCAATTATGCACACTTTTCTGAGGCAGGGATGCCACACAACCCATGCAGTTGGAGTGGAAGTGACAAGGCAGTACACACTGCTATGGCTCACACTAAATTCCCTAGCTCAGGAATACCATGGTATTTACCAAAAAATCCCACTAATAGAATACTTTTGTCCAGGTCCACTGACCCTGTAACATCAGGCTTTCTGGAAGCAGGCATCAAAAAGCATGAACCAGCTACGCTGCAAAAGTAAATGTGTCCAGGGAACAGTCTGAGCTCCAGTGAACCACAGCAGAGGCAATTTCCCCTCAGGGCCCTCTCCAGGCAAAGCATGCAGGCAGCTGCTGTCCACAGTCATTCCTGCTCACTGGCACCACAAGATTTCCCAGCAGGCTGCCAGGCTGTCCAGCAGACTGTCCCTACTTTCCAAGGTGCTGCAGCTTCGGCTCAGCAGTGTCAGACAGTCACTCACAGGCTGGCGGGGCCCTTGGGGACCTCAGCAAGCAGCACACAGACTGAACAGACGACACTGCATGCACCTGCAACTGCTCACTTCCAGACGCTGTCCCAGTGGAATAGGACATTCTTTCCAAGGATCACCGTGCCTCTTCACCTCCTCAGCAAGCTGCAAGCAGAGCCAGGAGCTATCACAGCACACATTTCACCTAGCAAAAGGGTTCATAAATAACTTGGTGTGCCTCCCTACCACATCCTGTATTACAGCCACATCGGGCACAGGCAGCCATCCAAAGACACCCTCACAAAGAAAATTTAAATTTGTAACATACTTCAGAAGTTCAACACCCTACCAACCACTTTGTCTCTTTAAAGCACAGTTTTATAGTGCTCACTGAAGCACCAGAAAGCCTATTGAAGAACTCAGGAAATGGAGGGACAGGTGATTTATCATGCAATCCTTCCCATCAACCCACAGGAATGTGTGGCTGAAGTAAAGGATTTCCTGCACAATAGGTGCACACAAAACCACTTGGTGCAATAGAAGCACTCCTTCATGTCCATTATCTAGGCATATGCTGTCCTGTATATGTTCAGATGCAGCATCCTTGTTTGCTCTCTGAGTACTCTGAATTCTAAACAGGAGGTCATTAAGCATTTCTGAAATGAGTTGTCTTCAGCTCCTGTACACAGGCTTCCAGAAAAACATTTGCCAGTGCACATACTACCTTGAGACTGGCCCACAGGAAGCTCTGCAACAGCCAACTGAAGCGGAAGAGACAAAAACATGGCTTTTTTGGTTCACTGATCAAACTGTAAAACAAGCCTATAAAAGAAATAAAAGCTAGTTCCAGTCCAGAATAATTCTGCAAAGTTTTAAAAACAGCTATGAGGGGACCTCTTTGAATCTGACTCTATCTAACAGTGGTTAGTAAGGGCAAGAAATAAGACTGCAAGTGACTATGAAATTGCAGCCAGTTACAGCTTTTAAGAGGACAAAAGTCAGGGGAAAGCAACATCCGAGAAGGAAATGTAACTAAAGGCCCAAGATCTGGACATACCAAAAGGGTACCACTCAAAGCAAAAACTTAGTTCAGAAATATCTGACAGTTCTTTAATAAAAATGCTGCTTGCAGCTATAAACAGGCTGCCAGATCAAAGGAGAGGTGAATGCACTCCTCAGGATAATCACATATGGAGAAAAGGCAGAGGAAGCTGTTCCCCAGGGAAGGCAGGTACAAAGCACAGGGTCTTCTGCCAGCACAATTCCTTGAATGCAATCACTCTACTCCTCCCCCACACGAAAGATCAATCAGAGATTGTCAAGGGTGTTCAAAAGAGCCTATTAAGCTTGCACCGGGTGCCCACAAAGAAGAGGCCTGTGCATCCAGGGAATCCCTTTACTGTGCTCACTGCAGCTCCCTGTCACGTTCAGCTGGGAGGAAACAAGCAGGGAGAAGGAAAACAATGCACAGAGCAGTGAGGAATACTACGCAAGTGCCTTGCTATCCCAAATTCATGGAGCTGGGAGATTTCTAGAAAAGAGAACACAGCACTGGTTTGTTACTGCAGAAAGGGCAGACACAAGGCACAGACACAGTAAGATGCAGCTCCGCGGGAGCTTCCAGGAACAACATGTTTCAAAGGTGGGGTGGGAGATACAACTTCATTGTCCCAAGTCAAGATTTGGGTTTACCTGGTAGGGTAGAAAAAGCCTGCTCTCAAACAAAATTGCATCAAAAGCTGACCTCCAACTATACCCAGCGTGCAAACAGCATCCTGAGGAATAAGAGACAGGACAACAATTACCATTTCCCAGACTCTCCTCAGTCCGACAGTGAGCAAACAAATCAACATGTAAATAACTACTCCAGGAGATGAAAACATCTATGGAAGAAAGTGACCATATGGAAGCCACCAGCTGGCCCCAGCACTGTAAGGCAGTCCCCCCATCCCAGAAGACACCCTGGTCCCATACTTCCCACTCAGAATCTGCCACCAAGCTAGTGAGCACACAACTGCTGGCCTTTAGTGTCCCTTGCACTCTGCTCCAGATCCAGCACAGGCTGCCATGCTCAGGAAGGAGGTGGACAGTAAGATTCACACGGCCCTGATAGGCTTATTCCAGCTCCAGGAGGGTACCACCACAGCTTGATTAGGGTAGTGCCACCAGCAGGATTTCAGGATGTGTCAGGCAGAAAGAGAGAAAAGACTGCTGACACAAGTCACCCACATGCAGGATATTTGTTCATACAAGCCAATTGCAGGAAGAGTTGAGAAAGTTATTACCACTATTTCTACATTTGCCTGCTTAATCTTGTTGTCCTAGTTACCACAGCCCTGGTGACTAAGGCAACCAGTCTTGGCAAGTAAGACACAGAATGCAAGGAGATGCAATACAAATATTTAAGATGACTCTCAAAGAGCAAAAGCAGAAACAAGTAAAAGCAATTCTATGCCCCCAGCATCACTCCCAGCCTCCCTTCATCTACTACATTTCTCATCACCTCCACAGGAGCTTGAGAATGGATACTTAGGTGTGTTTGTGTGTACCCAGGAGACCCAAGATGGGCTACAAACCTGTGCCAGAGCTCCTCTACATACTCCCTCTTCACAGTGAGTTAACTGTACAGACACTAACATGTACAGTCCTGTGCCCAGACTGAAGATCAGAACTTGTGCTGCCATTCAATAAACAGCTCTTCTTTATCCATGTATGGTCTCTGCAGCATGCAGGCCTCAGGTTCATAATGCCCTGGAACATTTCACCCAGGCATTTCAAGGCATGTCCATCTAGGAACTGAGTAATGTGACACTCCCGTGGTTTGTAAGATCACTATCAGCTCTGCAATAATCCCAGTCCTGAGCACATATTTGCATCTCTATTATTTTTATCACAGACATACAATACCCTCAGGAACATCTCAGGCTCAAGGCTGTGTAAAGTTAAGTCAAAAGTTACTTTAAGTGAACCACAGGACTTGGACAATATAAAGGCACTTCTGCAGTGCACAGTCCAGAACCTCCAACTCTAAACTCTTATGATCACGATCCAAGTGCATATCAAGCCCAAAATATAAGCAACTCTTGCTGTCATAGAACTCCAAGTAGCATTTCACTAAGCTTATCTTTTTCTCCCCACTTGCTACTAAACTTCACATAAATGGGACAAAATTACATGCTTTATAATTTAATCAAAACACCAGTTATGCAGAATTTGTAAGATGAAAATAAAAACTGAAACAGCTCTTGCTAGACACTTCATGTTTAGCTTGCCCTGAACACAAAGTATGCAGTAGTGCTGGGCACCTCACGAGAAACAGAAAAATAAGATCATTATGCTGGGATGAGTGATCAGATCCTGAGAAGAAGATAAGAAAATTTCAATCAAGATATGCATATAATAACTCATGATGCATCATAATAAAAAAGATGTGTTCAAAGTATCATTTAAAAGAAAAAGATAATTTTATCCCTCTCCAACCCTTAATTATCCTGTATTAGAACTGTGTATAGCGTTTAATTAGACTGCTTACCTGTTAAGAGCTAGCCACATAAAATAGGAAGTTTCATTTTCTCCCTTCCACATTTTCCCACCCAAAGAGACAATCACCCAGGACCTTGTAGGCATCCTCATGAGAAGGTGTGGAGCTTCAAGAAGAAAATTTGCAAGAATGTGGAGCCAACAGTGCTGCACGCTGAGCTCACAGGAGTGAAAGAGATGGTTCTGCACAGGCTGCATGTTCCAGGGCGTGGGATGGACTTCCAGCTAGGAAACATCAGACCCTGAGTTACCTCAGAAGCTTGGAAAAGTCTGCCTTCCAAGGGCTTCACTCAAGGCCCTGTTTGAACTATATTCCAAGCAAACGAACTTCAGAGGAATGACCTCTCTTGAAGCAAGTGCTGTTTTAAAGCCATGTTTCTGCTTAAGTTATCAATATTTTTTCACTTAAAATGAAAACAGCATAGGGTTTTCAAATCAGTCTGATCTAATGCAATGGGGCCAAGACACAACAACTTTAACTACTTTTGAATTACAGCTACAGCAGGAATAAGCAAGCAAAGGCTACATGAAGGCTGCAGAGAGGCAGGGGCTCCTCTCATTCATGTGCCCAGCTGGAGGGAAGGTAGGCAGGCACCATGCTGCAGCCATCAGCTCTCTGCCTCCACCTCTTCAGAGGTTGCTTTGCTTGTCCAGCAGGCAAACTACCCCAAGGCCCAGCCCCCAGTCTCCCTTCTCAAAAGTGGGATGAATAATAAAGCTAATTTGGAAAGAAAAAACCAGGCAGGGGCTTGAGGAAACCTATGCAGGTTGCCACAGCAACTCCACAAATCCATGTCACCGGAGACCACCATACTCAGAAAACTCTGACAGCAAAGCCCTTTTAGCAGCTGGATGACAGCCAGCTATCCGGTTTTCTGGCAACAGGACTGCAAGCCTAAGTAAGATCAGCCCAGCTCAATCTTATGAATGGAAGATCTCCAAGGAACACCAGCACAGCTGGCACGTCCGGTGCGGGCTCAGCATCCAGCAAAGCCAAGCTGTGAAGGTACTGTAAGGCAGATCATTGAACTGCCATTGTGATTGATTCTCCAAGTTTTTCCATTTGAGAGAACGACACATTGGGGATCTACACTTGTGAGCAGCAGAGCAGCACACATGGGGTGTGCAGCACTGATTGTTCTCTGTTAAAAAGTAGCCTGAGTTGCTTCAGCACAACAGGCAAGAAAAACATAAAACTAGACCTATCCGAGTGAGTAATCTTCAGAACTACTTTATAAAGGCTGACAATAATTTGGAGCACCTTCCAGCATTTTCCAAAAGCAAAGAAATAAAACTGGATGCTTTCCCTTTCTTCTTGTTTATACCCTCTCTCAAAACCTGAACTCAAGTACCTGATATTAAACAACTGGCTTAAGCCTCAGTCAGACAATACTGCAATCTCTCTGGCTCACAGCATTAGCAAGGGTTAAGTAGGCTTAATGCAATTGCTCTTGTCAGCTCCTCTGACTGCTTGTAACCACCACAGAGAAAGATTAAATTATTCCAACAGTTGCAGAGATAACCTGAAACAAGAGATTAATCTACCACTCACATTTCTGTCAGTGGGACTTTTGCCTCCCTCTGGAATACCCTGATTTGACAGCAAGTCCAGCCTCACTTTTGGCAATGCTGTGGGATGCCAAAACTCTGCAACTGAATTCAGGTGAAGCATAAGAAACCCCAAATGGGCACATGTATCACTGACAGACAAAACCTAAGATTTATGGTTTAACTCTTCCTGCAAGAAAAGAGATTTAACCCAGCATTGGGAACAGCTATGAAATATGAAGGAAAAATCCAGAAGATACCAGTGACAACCAAATTCTCAGAGCAGAGATTGGGCACATGACGAGGAGAAGCTCCTGCATCTGTTACAGCCACCTCTGCTTCCAGGTTTGGTGGCTACATAAAGCACAGAGTACCTGTCCCTGGGTCTCCATGAACAGGCTCTGTGTGTACACCTGTGTATGAACCAGCCCTCCACCTCCCCAGATTAATGCTGCTTACTCCCCAGAAGGCAGGTTGAGCCAGTCTCCCACACACTTGTATTAGCTGCTCGAAGAACAGCTGCTCACAGACACTGAAGCACTGGGTTTCAGAATCAAGGTCAGTTACCCCTCTGTAAAAAGAAAGGGAAGACTTCAATCATAGAACAAAGACTGTGGAGGTATTTGTTAGCTGTTTCTGGCACTTGTTTCTTCAGTTTGCATTGCTTTTGATAAAGCTGGTATCTGAGCACTACTGATAATCTACCCAGCACACACCCCTGACTGAGAGCTGTACTTCTGTGAAATTGCCTCTAGCAAAGGATTTCAAACCCCTGTGAATATCCCTGTCACTCACTTGCTGAACGATGTTTACTTGGAGCCCCAGACACACCATACCAATTCGGGCTTAAAACACCTCTGTGCACAAGAAATCCTGTAACAGCTTCAAACACAACGAGAAAGGATGATTGCTTACACATGCACACACTGTAGCAATGTTCTTCGGAATCCCTATAGCTCAGTGCAACTTCACTGTGCTTTGGTGCTTTTGGAAGATCCTTTTTTTTCCCAGTTAGAGACATATTCCCATCCCTGCAGAGAATTTTCTTCAAGGAGTCACCTAGAAAACGTGCCTGGGAAGAGAACACCTGATAACATCCCCATTAGAACTGGCACTCAGTGAGAAATACCTTATTCTACTCAGTTATCCATGTAAATCACTGTCAATTGAAACCAGCACAAAACAAAATGTGAAGAGTGCTACCTATCCACATTAATCAAAGGAAAAATACAAATTTGTGAAGAAATAAAGAGGAGGCTTTAATCTGTTTACACTAGCACTAAGTCAGAATTACCTTTTCCTTTTACCACTGCCTTTCTCCCAGAGACAAAACACCATGGCTCCATTTATGGACAGCCTGTGCCATCAGAGAGCACACAAAGGGCAGCTTCGAGCAGACAGATACCTGGGGTGAGGCATACTTACTGCCCATAACCAGGTTCCCCCAAGAGTCCCCTAGGAGTCTGGACAGTTGCCTGCCAGGCTCATTTTCAGGCCCTTGTCAGAGATGCTCACAGAAATCAAGCAACACCCGACTTCTCTGGAAACACTGACAATCCCTCTCAGAGGGTACAGGCAGGGAAGCTGGAGAACCAATCCCCACTGCCAGAACCCAATGCTGTATCCTTCACTCCCTGTGATTCTCGACCACCAACCACTGTGTGTTTGAGCACGTGATGCACTGACTCAGCCTGTTCACTCAGCGAAGAATGAGCCTGAAAAACAATGAGTTGTTTCCTTCCAGGCCAGCACTGAGCTAGTTCATCACATAATCAGGCATGTGCTGGAACTAGTGCCAGTCCAGAGCTGTGAGGCTGGACTGCCAATTTGTGTCACTCCAGGTGTTCCTGCTTGAGCATAAGTATAGAGGATCTGGAACTAGGCCTGAGAAAGGAATAAAGCTCTCCCACCATCTTTAGAAACAACCCAATCAATGCATGAATCACCCACAGGAAGTACTTGTAATGCCAACCATAAGTACCACCTAGCACCGCAGCAGAAAGGCATGCAACTCAGGGAGCCTTCCAGTTAAGATAAGACAACAGCAATTAGCCACTTTGGGGTGCCTGTCACCTTTCTCTCCCTCAGCACACCACAGCTCCTGAAGCAGCTTCCTGAAGACAGTGTTGTTGGCTTTATTTGAGTACTTTTATTTCACCTATTTTGTTCTGTGTTGAATCCTGCACCCTACTACACAGATTTCTACTGACAACACTGGCTGTGCTGTGTTGAGAGCTCACACAACAGCTTTGGGTCATGTATGCCACACACCTGCACTACAGCCCATGAAAGGTGCCATGCAAATAATGCTCTTTGGGAAAAGAACACCAACAAGATATACTTGAAAAGATGCTTATGAGAAAACAATTCAGTGTCAGCATCTAATATGTAAGCCTCTAAACCTCAGCACGTAAGACTTCCCATTGGGGTTTTTTCCTTATTTTTTTTAAGATTAGGAAGACCCTAAGTCTTTTAGGTCTGTCTGGCCTGACCTCCTGTAGAGCATGGACAAACAACATATTTGCTCAAGCAAGGAAGAAATGGCAACGCACCAAAAACCCGCTGAGAAATGGTCCATCTTTTATCAGTGAGCAACAAAACTTGGGCTGATGTCAATCCACCTCTGAAATTTACCCCCCATTTTGTGATGCACATCCACAGAATAAAAAAGGCAACACAGCTGAAAAAGCACCTCAGATATTAGATGCAATTCCTGGTAACAGACAGACAAAGCAGCAGCCTGATGTCCAGTATTCATTCATGGAAGCCGAATTCAACACTGAAGTTCAACAACTTCAAAGTCATTGTTGCATTAAACAGCACCAAAATCTTTACACTTAGAAACAGTTATAACTTTTTGGAGAGCTCTGATTCCCATCCTGAACTGACATACAGCCAGGGAGTAACAAGATGTTATTCAGAAATAAGGACAATTATCACAGAATCATAGACTGGTTTGGGTTGGAAGAGACCTTTAAAGATCACCTTGTTCCAACTCCTCTGCCATAAGCAGGCACACCTTCCACTACAGCCGGTTGCTCAAAGCCCCATCCAGCCCGGCCTTGAACACTTCCAGGGACAGGGGATCCACAACTTCTTTGGGCAATCTGTGCTAGGGCGTATTAAGCCTCATAGTGAACAATTTTGAGTTTTTGAAGTTTGAGAATTTCAGGTTGTCCTACAAGGAGTAAGGAGCTGGACTTGGTAATCCTCCTGGATCTCTTCCAGCTCAGGAGATTCTGTGATATTTGAACTGTAAATATCTTAACACACTCCCCTAACACCTGAAGCATGTGAACCAACTATCTTACAAAGGAACATCAGAACATCTTCAGGATTTGCTCCAGAGTCAGCCAAACGTGCAGGCAACTTCCCAAAGGGGTACAGATAGCTTTTCTTTTTTCCATATTCCCAGGGAAGAAGCAACTGAGAGGAAGTGGCTTGAGAAAACTTGTTTTCTCTTTTCTAAGAAATAACATTTATAATTACCTAGCCCTTGAGAAGACTCTCCAGTCAGAGACAGTTACTTTAGTAGCTACTTCACAGATAGTCTGCACGCTCCTTCACATCTCTTCTGGAAAAAAAGGAGGGAGGACAGAGCACTAGAAGATATCTCCTGACAGGCAGGAGTAAAGATGAGGGGTGCTCATCTCCAGCACCACCTACCCACTGACTGACAACTGCCTTTCACTGGAAAGCTGGCAGATTGTCTCCTCTCCACCAAAAACATACTAAACCAGATCCATAGAAGAGAAGATGGAAGTCAGCTAGCACATCTGAAGAAATGAAAAGCACAGCATCCTTCCAGTAGCCATGTTTGGATTTTCATCACACCCTCTTTTTCCCCTCTGGCAGCTGCTACCTCTAGAAAGCTCCAAAAAGGTAATGCTCTTCTACAACGGGGCAGCTTCTCAGCATCCATGCCACATTACTCCATTCTCCTTTGGACTGGTAAGAAAACTAACTCAAAAAAGAGAAAATAACTACAATAAAACTTATCTCCTGCT
Source organism: Irena cyanogastra (assembly GCA_013397155.1). Classification (NCBI taxonomy): domain Eukaryota; kingdom Metazoa; phylum Chordata; class Aves; order Passeriformes; family Irenidae; genus Irena; species Irena cyanogastra. Next base: position 40,181 of record VWZV01008581.1, read on the forward strand.
AGGGATGTCAGCTGCTGGGAGTTAGTGGTGGATTTGCACTCAAATTCATACTAATCAGTAACCTCAAACGCCATTTCCAGGCAGACTTTCCATCTGAACTCCCAGGGCACAGCAGAGTATTTCACACAACACAGCCACACCACCTCATGCTTGCTGTAATTCTCATGTGTTACTAAACTACTCACACTGCAGATGATTGAGCAAGGCAGCAAGAGGCTGGAAGTCTGCCAACAGCCATTGAGAAACAGCTTGAAATGCATCGGAAAGGACAGGAGGGAAAACTCAACCACACACCTCACAGTTCAGCTCCCTCAGTTCTGTTATGCTCTGGACCTGTGGCCTCAGGAATTGTCCAGAGTTAGGAGCAGAATTTTACACCCAGTTTTATCATTGGATGTAGTCCAGTAATTCCCAGCATACAGACAGATCTGATTCTCAGGCATATGCTTTAGGAGCATCTCATCCATTTGATCTAGTACCTGCAGCCATGAAGAAATACACAGCTTGTCCTGACAGAAAATTCCTTATTTTATTAGATATCTTCCTTCATGCAAAATCTGCATACATCTTCAAAATTAGATCTTTATTCTTAAGGAGAAGAAAGCTGCTAGCCTCGCTATTCAGAGGATGACAATCCTCCAAAGCACAACCTCTGCAGGCAAAGTTAAAAAAAACAAACAAAACAACCAAAACAACAAAAAACAACAAAACAAACAAACAAACAAAACAACAACAACAAAGCCTGCCTTTAATAATCACAAAGCTTTACAAGAAACCTCCTACTATCACCGCAACAGAAAGCACAAGCCAAATTCTGCAAGGGCAGGGAAGACAGGCAGGCAAGGAAGAAATAATACTAAGGGTCCTAGGGAACTCTAAACACTTTTGCTCTCAAGCATGTCCACACGGAAGAGCAGCATTTTTCCTAGTTCCTAATATCTCAAGGCCTTACATTAGAGAAGAAAAAAATAAATTGTATTTAGGGCCTATTTGTTGTATAGCTGCATGCATACTGCAAAAGAGATTATTGGGTTCACTTCCTAAGGCAAAGCCGAGGAAATCAGAGGAAAGGAAGCATTCAGCTTAGGTGAATTTGCTCTAAGTTTCTCTTCCATTAGGGGCAATTTAATGCCAGTGAAACAGTGTGGTGAAACTCATCACAAGCAACAAATCAATGTGTTTCAGTCTGTAAATCTTAAGACAACATGTCAAAACCAAGCTCAGGGTATCTGAGACTGGCAATGGCTGCACTTTGGCAGTGTCGACTGCAACATAATACAAGACTGAAAAGCACTTTTGAATCTATTGTATGAAACCTCGTACAAATTCCCAAGCCCAAAAAATCTCTCTGCTATCTTGTTTCACTGGCCTGGTCATTTTACTACCAGCCAGTTGCCACCCCAAACAATCTGTCATTAGCAGACCTAGTCCATGAGCAGTTTGTTCAGGAGCTGCTTCTCCTCCCAGACATTGCAGGATGCCCATGCACGAAACCAATGTCACCAAGCATAGAACAGACTCCTTCCCTCAACACTCCTTTTATCTAATCCTAAATATTAAGGGTTAATCCTTACAAATATTTCTATCATAGCTGAAAACCAGGAAATCTCAAAGTAATACAAAACCTGAAAATACGACAAGAAAATCAGCAAGTGCAAAACATGGCTGGCTTTCACTCAGCCTCTCATGTCCTTCACATAATCTACATGTTGTAAGATATAGTAAAACCTTGAGAATGGTGAAAACCAGGGAAATAATAAGCAAATGGCACAGGCACGAGCTCCTACAGTGCTGAAGTTGTCACACAATTATACAATTAATGACACAGTTGCAAAATGTCTCTCAGTTCAATAGGACAGGAAGAGAGAAATTCTCCTCCATTTTTGTCCCCTCTTCCTGGACCTGCACCAGAGACACAGATAGCACCAACCTGCAACTTTTTTTACTTTATATGGATTTATTGTTTTTATAAAAGGTTGAGCACCTCTGTCCCAGGAGAAGGGGGGATGATGAGCGACAGGCAGAGCCCAGGTATAATGTCCAGGACAAGCATGGTGGTGGAGAGAGGTATTCTGCACAGACGTGCTTTTCAAACACTCTCAACCACCTTCCCTTCACCAGGTACCATTCAGAAGCAGCAACTGTCCCTTGCAATCCTATGAGCATCCTACAGGTTGCACACAGAGCTGGCACCCCAAAAAGAGTCCACAGATACAGGGAGAAGCAGGAGGAACTAACAATCACAGCACCACAGCTCAAATCCATAGGCCTTTTGCAGTGCATCCATTTCCAAAGTGTCCTTGACAAGGGTGATAACTTGTCACTGAGGTCCAGTTTGTTGTCTTTCACGTGGACAGTGGGAAGGGTGCGCATGTGCCCATGTATTTCAGTTACATGCCCAAAGAGCAATAGATGCTCTACAGAACATATACCACTTATTTTGTGGGGATATTTCCTACTGCAAAATAAGAGAAGTTATTCAAAAGTCTTCTTTGAGGCAGCCTGAGATTATCTCTCAGCCCCAGAAAGAACCAAGTTATTCTCCCTTCAATGGCTTCATCTCCCACAGTCAACAAGTAAGAACCAGGACACTCAAAAGACACATCTAGAAATCCTCACACTGTCACCAATCAATCTCTTTTCTTTTTTATTCTCTTCTCTTCTCTCTTTTTACTGTCTTCCTTCCTTCTTTCTAAGAGATTCCTTTTTTAGCATTTGTTGTTCTACCTGCTGCTTCTGAGGAAGTCCCCCTATGTTGCTGTCTGCCCTTAGACAGAGAAAGTCTATCACATATGAATTCACCTGCACTGTCAACAACTCAGGGATCCTTCTAGAGAGCCATCAGCAACAAACATTTATTCTGGATAACAGGAACTGAATTCTGAAACTTCACGTGTTTTATTTATACAACAAAATGTATAATTAGTGTTGGCAAAACACCATGTAACTCTACACTTCCTCTTCATAATCTCCTCTGGAGCACTGTGATGTCACAAGGAAGATGTTCTGTAACCTGGATAGCTGAGGCTGTAACCACCCTGGGACAGATGTACACTGAACACTGCTAACCTCAATGGAAAGTCTGTCTGGCCTGAAAACACACCTCCTCTAAAGGCAGAGACCACAGAGCTTCTCTCACACAAATTTTCTCTGGATTTTAAACCTTGATCTATTTAATTTTGCCTTCTTCCCAAAGAGAGTTACAATGTCATGCACATCTCACAGTCAGATCTCCTTGAAAAGTCATTTACTCTCATAGTATTAGAAAAAAATTAGGCTGTAATTAAGTGGAGTTATTAATCTTTTGTCACTTGGGACCTGAAACCTATTCATATTCATGTCATCAGGAGTGTTTGCTGCTACAATCAGGACTGCGCACAAGACAAGTGCCTCATCATTTCTCAGAACAGAAAAAAATCTGCAAACCAATACCTGTTCTGCCTTCTGTTCATAGCTGTGCTTAGCTGGGATGTTCGCCACTTCTGCCAGTCCACCACCAACCATTTTGCATCTCACACAAAGAACACCATTTCCCTTGTCACAGGCACAAGCTGCCACAGTGTGCAGCCTGGTTTCTTCCCAAATCTCACAGCTCTGCCAGCTACCCAGAGGAGAAATAACCATGGCTGCAGTGGCAGAAGTGATCTTTGGAAAATGCTTTTCAAGATTCCTCTCTCAAGAGTGCACAACTATCAGGATCTGCTAAAAGCTTCAAACTTCCCCCCAAAAGACACTTAGATCTACAAAGGTAGTCATTCCTTACCTACAAAGATAGGACTCAAATTGTGGGGCCAACTGTTCCCACACTCCTCCGACAAACTCCAAGTGCTCAGTGTGGAACCTCATCAGTTTCTTCAGGCCAAAGCAAGGGGAGGTTCAATTATTTTCTCTACAGACACCACTTCCCTGTCTTCAAGGATATGAAACCAAGATTTCTCTGTTCTGAGGGGGGTCCAATAGTGTCAGGATTAAAGTATTGCTGTAACTGGATTGCTTCCTGTAGTCACAAACAATAATCAGGTTAAGAGATTTCCTTTCCCTCCTCTTGGCTAGGCTGTGAGTAGGCAGAAGCTACAAGGCAAGTGGGTGGCTGTTAAACTGTTCCTACTCCAATTGTTTGAGGAGTGTTTAGGGTTGTTAATTTTGCCTCCCACTCATTGGTTTAAAGGCACATTTACCTATGCAGGGAGCAAGTGCACCTTGCTGCACAAACCATGAATGAAAGAGACTCCTTGAAACCAATCTCTCAACTCTGCATCCTTTCACACCACAAACCCACACAGATGCATCACTGGAGAGAACACAGCTGAAATGGCTTAGCCTGAAAATGCACCGTTCTCTCCCACCCCCTTTCCTGCACTTATATCAGCTTTTTCCAGGCTGCCTCCTCCTTTCCTCCTCCTGATTCTCAATACCACCCCACTAGAAAAAGACAGCAAATGCTGAGGATGGTTGAGTTACCTCCACAGCACACCCAGCCAGCAAATAAGAGGATTGGAACACAGCCAAGTTCTCCACCACAGGGGACCTAACGGGACCTCCAAGCTCCCTTTAACCACAAATTTCTATGAAATACGGTTCTTTGAGGCAGTTGCCCTTGACAAGACTGTATAAAACTGGGCAAATAGATCAGAAGTTGAGAGAGCTAGACAGACATTGTGTAATTTCCTAGCAGATTCCTGCGTGAGGCTACAACTCATTGACTGTGTTGTTCACAATATCCAAATATTTGGGAAGAAGTAACAAAAAATAAAAAGAAAAATTAACTGAGGACAAACCATACCAAGCATCTGTTGCCCCATCATGTGAATAAGAAAGTTGCAGTGACATAACTACATTTCCTGGGCCCTGCTACAGCAAGACTTTATTGCTCTTAGAATGATGCAATTTATAGTTAAAATCTGGATTTGGGCAGAGACATAAGACTTAATCTGTCACTGCCACTTTTTAACTGTTGGATGAATCGCTTCACCTCTGCTTCCCCCTCACCCATGTTTATCCAAACCACAGAGTAAAACCTCCACAAAACAAGCAACATTTCACTGTAGCACATCATATAGCATCTACCACAACAGGATGTGAGACTCTGCCATAGCCTCCTGGCATGTCCTGTCACACAAGCTGAATTCCAGATAATAAGGACACTGTCAAGAAGCATCTCCTGAGGATGCATTAGGATCTGCCCAAACAGCCTGAACCCTGACCCAGCATGCACAGCATTCTACCCAGTCATGCAGCCATCAGCCTCTCATGTTCCATCACAAGCTATGCAGATTGCTCCTGGTCGAGGCACTATGTCTTTTCTCAGTATAAAGAGCCCTTAAAACCTCAGTAGAAAGTCCAAATAATTTCCACACACTGCTCCCCAGACCTCAGTCTAGATTCCACCAGCTGCCAGGGGATTCCCATCTGGCAGACTGGACAGCAAGGCAAACTCTGCTAGTGCTCTAACTCTCAGGTGGTTTCTCTCCACGGTCACCCTACCACATGCAAGAAAAAGGCAATACTGTGGCATGGAAACAGCTGTGAACAAAGTAGAGAGAACAGGAACATGAGTCATAGCTGCGGCTTCAGGGAGGGAAAAGGTTACTTCAACTAGAAGAGCAAGCAACTTCAGGATCTGAATCTAAGCCTCACTTCAGCGTACAAACCATAAGGTCATCTTTCTGCTTTATTTTCAAAATTTTACTTGTTTAACAAAGAGAACATAACCAAATTCATTACTGATGCATAACAGCCTCCCTAGAAACCTTAAAAAGAGCTTACTAACCAATCCACAGGGCAGTGGTAACATGCTGCAGTGAGCTTTTAAAATTATTTTTTTCTAGGCAATAGAAGGGGTATACTATGTGGGAAACATCCCATCTTTACCTGGTCACTGCTTTACCTAAAATTACTGTGTTAAAACTTCAAGTTGTTCACTGGGGTCTACCCAAAATCATTTCCTCAGACAGGAAATAGCGGAAGTCTGCAGCAGCACACGGATCTTCTCACATTTTAGCCATGCTGAAATTAGGAATCAGCAATAGTATGGCTAATGTCATGGAACCTTCTTCGCAAATGTAACAGATTTTGAAATTTTCTGTCTCCATATACAGCAGAATTGCTGCACCAGCTGTCCCCAAACCCAAGGCTGTTTAACAAAAGATGCTGCAGCGCCAGTTTAGAGGAGAGCAGCAGTCAATGGCACGACAAGGTGCAAATGCATCACACCTGCTCGGAGCCTCCACAGCCGGAGCAGCCTGTCAGGTACCTGCTGCTGAATAGCTCGCTCACTGTCTCCAGGCTAAAATAAAATGTGTTAATGAAGTAACCACCACAAAGCAGTGATTACAAAAACACCACTTGCAGCCTTTTCTGCAGGAAGGAAAGCACAAGTGCTTAAGACATGGTGACAAGTACCTTTGAACCAAGTGAGAAAGTGCTAATGGGGATGCAGAACAGACCACATTCTCACACTCATCAGCTGGCAGAGTTTACTGGGATACACCTCCAAGTCTGCTGTGCCAACCCAGCTAAGCTGGGAAAAGTGATGAAATGAGGTCACGGTTAGGTCACTGATACACACCAATTCCTTCCATTTACCAGAGTGTCCTGGTAAAGATCTACACAGGCACTGGCAAATAGCAATCATGTGCCACACAGCAGTCTCCCTAAAGCATAGTTAACCATTTTCCTACTAATGCTTAATGTAGAGTTCACATTTCATTACAGTTTGCTACTCCTGAAGTAGCATGGACACAAGACTACCATCCTTTCCACTTCCTCTGCTGTTATCTTGAACTGGCAAGCACCTTAGATCTGAATCCCTGCAGGCTCAGGAACGTTGTACATTGTTAAGTCACACCTGGGACAACAGTACAGGCAGGGGAGGGACTGAAGCAATATAAACCCATGAAAGAGTGTCAAACCAGCATAGGCATCCATTTTTGAGGCTCCTTAAAAAAAAATTAAGAAAAAAAATTACATTTAAATAAAGTTTAATTCTAAAGAGTTGCACAGTTAAGATTCTTCACTTAAAAGAGTGATTCTTACCAAAGCTGGCAAATTTGTTCTTAGGCTTTTCATCAACACAAGCTGTTAATAATCAGTGCCTGTACAATGCAGTTCTCTGCTCAGAACCTTGTGGGTGGAGCAGGAGACTGAAACAAGGCTGACTTGTCCATACTTTCACAAATCAGTACTGCAACAGATAAAACCTCCAAATAATATTAACATTTCAGCAAGACACAGATGAGATTAACACAGTGTAAATGCAGAGCAATGGAAATGTTGTCCTTTTGTCTGGCTGGAAGTTAAGGAACATAAGAGGCAGGGGAAAAAGCTTGAAATGTCAAGGGACTTGACAAACATCAAGGAAAAATTTAATAAATTATTCATACACAGCAGGTGAAACCCAAATGAGACATCGAGAGTCTGCTTCTGACAAAGGAGCACACAGGAAAGGAAGGAATACCTGAAACAAGCAGCCTTGAGCATAAGGTATGAGAGAATTGAAAGAAATGCTGACTTATGGGACTGCATTTCAGGGATGCACATACAAGAAAGTTCAGAAAGTCTAGAAGAAGAAAAAAGCTGATATTCATTAACACTGAAAAAATGTAAAAGTCATTAAAAAACAACCCAAGCAGATCAAGAACATAGTTCAGATGAAAAATACAAGCCATACAAGAACAAGATGTGGTCGTTACAGCTTCACAAGGAATAGTCTTTAAATTAGGAGAAAAAAGTCAAACTACTTTGAGAAGGGAAAAATTAAGACTCAGATTGAAATATTGCTCAATTACAGGTATGCAAGTCAAGACAGAAGCAAGGAAAAAATTGTGAGAACAGTGTCAGAAGTATCACAGGCATGTGCAAGGCTTTTGAAAGGAGCAATGAGAAAAAAGTGAATGTATTGATAAAGCAGAAAACAGACTAGAGGACAGCTGAAGGAACATGGAGGGAAATCCTAAATACACAGAAGCTCTTCTAAAAGTATATAAATAATGTAAATCTAAATGACACTTATCTAAATAATGCAGATTCAGAGACACCACTTGAATTGTTACTGAGAATGAAAGAGCAGAAGAATCAATGAGAGGCTTTGCACGAACAGGATCTTCTCCCCTGGTAGAGAAAGCTATTACAGAACAGGAAAAGAGTAGCAGAACCCTTTACCACGGAGTTACTCTTATTCTAACCCTGCTACCATTGCAATAGTCCAACACCTAATTGTTAGTGGTTTTCAGTTTTCGAAAATGGAACTAAAGACATGAGTTCTGCTGTCATCCTGTGCTGCCTATACTGATAAGAATTTATTTATCACATATGCAGAAAAATTGTTAAAAAATACATAGCTGGGCATGGAACCTGGACATTTTTTTGATCAGGAAATGATCCCACACGCACTGGCTTTGGACCTCATGCTACTTAAAATATGTTCCCAGTGAAGAATAAGAAACATGATAAGAAATGGAAGTTTAAACTTAGCAAGAGTAGGTAAATAAGGAGAACATAGAACAAACATAGAACAGGAGTTCTATTTTACTAAACAGAACCCCTCACTGAGTTAGACCACAATACAGAAAAACAGGGCATGAGAGATGGCAGTGGGCAGCATTATAAAGCAGAGGGCATTGCAACAGGCCAGCAGAAAACGTCAGTGCCATTTTGGGCTGTGTGCACTGAGGCTGAATCACGCTGCAGAGCAGGGAGTGGTCTCTGTAACCACAGTTGCAATGTGTTCAGGCACCTGAAATATTGCATCTCTCCTCCCAGTACACTGCAACGAGAATATTGAAGTATCCAAACAAAGCCTCATTTATCTAAGAGACTTTTAGCTACAAGAGCAGTATCACTTGAGCTGTCTGCTTCCCCAGAGGCAGAGACAAGTTCCTGCTGCCACATCCCACACAGAGGAGTAAGACACTCTCACTTCTTGTTTCCTAAAACAGTATTCACCAGCTTTGATGTAGTTAAAAAAAAACCCAAAACAAACCAAAACAGAAGCACAGCTTCCCCATCAGCTGAAATGCTGAAAGCTTGGACCAGATAACAACACAAGGTATTTGGAAAATAGCTCTGTCCATATGCTCACCTGGCATGCTATAAAATGCAGTATGTTCTTTACCTCTGGCTCTTTTTTGGAAACAACTTTTAAAGTTTACAGGAGACACAGTTTTCAATCTAGAATCATTCCACGTTCAAACAATTACACAAAAGCAACAGCACAGACTTAACCACAAAATGGATCTCTAGGGGAACCCCGTAAGCTGTTGGTGCTCAGTAATTTCTTCTTTTGACAGAATAAAGGTCTGGGGATCGTGATCCCAGAGAAGGGTGCACTGTACACAAACGACATGGCTGCTAATGATCAGCCACAACTGACTGAGGACGCCAGAGGAAGCGGAATGTGCACTTGTGGTGTCCTAGCACAGTAAGAACAATGCAACATTTTTGATAAGCCATCAGAGAACTGTTGCAACACAGCCTGGCTAATGAATGAAGCACTGGAAAACAAGGCTAGGATGCAGCATGACAGGTCTTTCAAATAAAATTAAGTCCTCAGGGAAGTCACTATTAACATTTTGCAGGGAGCACACTCTCCCATCAATCATATTAGGAAGGCACACTTGTCCCAAGTTCTGCTCAATTATTGTATGCTCAGAAGGAAAACAAAACACTGCCAGAGAAGAAATCCCAGATGTGCTCCACTGCCACAGAGAGCTACAGACAGTGGACAACATACGAGACATATTATCCTGCAGGCCTGTTGCCAAGCCCATGATATAAAGAACAATAAGCAATCTGATGGCTGTCTAGAAAATTTTGTTTTCTATATAGGACTGAAAGGAAATCATAATTCAAACATGGTATATCACCAGTTATAAGAGACTGTTCCCCTACAAGAAACTGCGGCCTCTCCCAAGCACTCTGCGTCTGAAGCTGTACCATTTGTTAAGGAATCATAGTATCTTCTGAAGGAACAATCTGGAATCGTTTAACATTCCCAGAGGTGCAACTCTGTAGCTTATCCAAACAGAACATATTTTGCTGAGGTTGGAAGCTTACCATGAAAATGTCTGATTTACCCAGGAAACCACTCAAGAACATCTCAGGCAGATAAATACATATTATTCCAGCTGGAATAAGCATTTCTTAAAGGAACACCCAGTTCAGAGACTCTTCATTGCCATGAAACTCTTAGGGGTTGTAAAAAGACAAGCAACGCTCTGTGCTGAGAGCAAAGAGACCCCTGAGCCCACAGCAGCCCCTCCATGCAGCTGTGCCAAAGGAGAGCACTTTCCTTCACACCACACAGCAGGAACTGTAGCTGAAAGGATTTCTAGACCTCAGGCAATGAGAAACCTGCAACCACACCTGCACAAATAAAGTGTTAACCTACTCTCCACGAGTTGTCAGGTAATGGACACTGGCTGCTCAAACAGGAAAACTGGGTTGCAGAGACAAGAGCATTCATCTCATGTAACTTCAGAGGATCACCCCAGCTGGCACTTTTGGGATATTTCCAGTTGTACTTGCAACGACTGCTCTCATTCCAAGAAGACATTCATTAGGCTGTAACTTTCCAAAACAAAAGTTTGCAAGTTATAATGATAGAGAATTCAGAGCACCTGCTGGAATGTAATGTCCTAAAGGTACACATATACAGTCTCACAAAGTGACCCCAAAACACATGCATTTCCCTCAATCAATGCTTTTCTAACTACCACAAAGAGGAGACACTGTGTTCGAGCACACTGTGTGGGTGGCAGCAAGACTTGGAACGTTTCCTCATGCATTGTACTGAGACACAAGGTATTGTGGATGAAATGCAGTGTATTTGAATCCTTGCAGTGCCATTCGCAGCATAATCTGCACAGGTAGAATCTGCCTTTGCAGCCTGACCTCAGCAATACTGACGCAGCAACCAAAACACAACTTGTATCTCTCACCTCTAACTAGAAATATGATTACTTATCACTGAAACAACATCCACGTAACACTGAACACAGTAGCTATGTCATGGAAAAAGTGAACACAATCACACAATCTTATCTTGTTTCCTAATTAAGAACTCGCATTTATGGACGCTTAGATGTTAAAAGAAAAAAAAATAAAAATAGCAGTCCTATTAAAAGAGGTGGAAAATACCACTATGTGGAAATAACAAGACCTCAAGCATGTTTGCACAAAGTCCTTGACACATTTTTTCCCAACATACTGCCTGACCAACACACAAAACAATGAAAGCACAGTAAGACATTACCTTGATGCAGACGGACATCTTACCTTGGCACAGCTCTAGTTCACTTCTGGCAGTCTCTACACAGTGAAAATCTGCTACTACCTCTAATGAGACTTATTTTCAAGGCATCTCAATAAAGACACTCCCACCTCAGAACACTGAGGACTAAAGACTTCTACTAAGATAACTATGGGTAGAAGTTAAGGCTGATTGATGGACTGTTTCAGCCAAATTATGCTTCACATCCTGCATCATGAATTAAGCAGGTTTGCTTTTCTTCTAAGGCACTGTGATGGGAAGCTAATCATTTTGAGCCAATGAGTAGCCCCACAGAAGATGCTAAGAACATTTTGAATAGTTTCCAGGTGTTTACTTCCTTCGCCTCTCTGCATAATGGCCCACTGCCTATAAAATTCAGCTCTGCCTCCCCTGGCAGCCACTTAAGTCAAAGGCAGCTGGGTCTAGGCTATGCTCAGTCAGTTCACAGGAAGGTCATCAAGAGGTCACAGGTCTCTCTCTCTTTTCTTGGCCCTGAAAAGAGAATGATGACCCCACCAGGAGGGATGATACCTCCATCAGGAGAGCAAGGCAATCTCCAAATATAAATGTGGACTTCATTCAGTGGCACATGCCCGATTCAGCCAGAAAAAAACTTCCATTACAGGCAACAGCTGAGCTTAGAAAGCCAAGATCATCCTGCAAGGTATCAAAAGTCCTGCAGGCATACTACTGAACCATTCCATGCACTGGGGCTTATACTTCCCACTGCCCAATTTACTGGCCCAGACTCTTTCTGGTAGCTTGAAGGCCAGGACAACCTCCCACCTGTCCTGCATTAACAGCCCATCACAGAGCAACCCCACAAAGGTTGATCCAGCCCAGTCCCACTCCCACAGCAGCCAGAGCTGCACCTACAGAAAATTAAACACCTAAGAAGGAGCACAGGGACAGCCAAGACTTGCAATAGACTCTAGAAAAAGAAATAATCTTCTAAAGCATTAAAACCAGTGCAAAGTTCTTCCTTCTTCAGATAAGCATAAGCATGAAAAAATGCAGACTACACATGCATAAGAAACAGAGAAGCCCAAGGGCATTATTGCTCATGGATGGAAATTATTTTGGCACCACTACCACCCCCAAAGAACAGTGAGACCAGAGACCACCTGTGCTTGGCACTGGGACAGTACAGCAGAGCTCCTGCCTTGAAGAACACATCAAGACTATACCATATACAAACAGATCACTAGAGACACAACAGGGGCAAGCAATAAGGAAGCACAGTGCACAGATACACCATTAACAGCTCCGGTTTGGGGCTTGAGCTCCCTTCAGCTTCAGTGAACTGAAACACTTGCCTGACAGGTGCCCACCTATGACCTGCTCACTCAGGAAAGCTTGGGCTAACTAAAGACTGGAAAACACAGAAGCACCAGTCCCACACTGGTCACTGTGGACTGTGGCCACTAGCAGGACTTCTACAGACCTGCTGACTCTACAGATATGACAGCACATCACCTTAGAGCCACAGCCTCTGAAGGAAGAATCAGCTTCCATTAGCTTCTTCCCATCTTAGCAGATGATATGTTTGAAGATATTCCAGAGACAATATTTCAGATAAATTTCAAAGAAGTTCCCTGCAAGCAGCTGTGTCAGATGCCTGCCCCCTGGGCTATCAGTACACAAAGAAGCTCCTGCATTAGAACAAATATCTACACAATGCTAATGGAAACTGTCCTTGTGAGAAGACACAGGATTCAAACAAACAACTTTCAGACTGATTATACATCACTTCTCACCCGCTGGCATCCTGCCACCCATGTAACCCACTTCTACACTCAGTCTCACTATTCTCAGTCATTCTGTCCATGGTTTGCCCAAAGCAGCTCTCCTCTCCCTAGCTCCTGGAGCACTTCCCTTGGTGAAACCTATCTACATGCATATCCTTCACCATCACTAAGTTCCGTGCTCTGCATATGCAAATTTTTTCTACAGGAAGTCAACCTGGTAATTCTGTCCTGCTCTCCAAATTCCAGCTTGGGAGTAACCTGCCCACAAATGAACAACACCTCAAGTCACTTTAAAGCTATGAAATGATCACTTGCTTCCTGCTCCACACAACAGCCTCAGCATGTGTCATCAAAAGGTGCACAGGCTTTTAGCAGACACATGTTGCAAACTCCTTCACATCTGCTGCCTGCAGAGCCCAGCACTCCCTTGGGCACCACAATCACAGAGGCTTTCTCTAGTAGCTTGGAGTATTTTTGAACGTTTTTACTCCAGCCCATCTGGCCACTCAGTCACTGAGTTTCTCCCTACAAACATACCCATCTAGCAAAGCCCTTTCAAAAATGCTGGTATCCAGCTGCCCTACAGGAACACTTTTTTTGCCTCTCTTGAATTTTACACCTGTGATTTTTGTTAAACACTTGAATACATCATTGCAGACGACACACCACAGCTGAGACACAAGGAACCAGGGTGACTTCCTGAGTCTGCCCTGTAGCTCTCATGAGAAGACTTGACCAGAGTCTGGTAAGATGAGTGTGCCAACGGACACCCACCCACCTCGTTAACACATCAGGCATCTTCTGGCTCCAAGACAGGTGTTCATAAGCACATCTAGTCTGGACCGTATCTTTAACCATACAGACAGTGATGATATCCACACCACTCAGCTTGTCTTCCAGCTCTGCCAGAGATACAACTCTGAGTTCAGCCGGCAGCACAGTGAATCCTTCCTGTTGTTCCTTATGGTCTGGAGTGTAGATGACACAGGCCCACAGATGCCTGGTGGCCACTGCCTGGCTTCAGAGAAGCGGCTGTAGGGCCATCACCGTTCACTTTGGGGGCAAAGAGGCAGCTTTCCAAAGCACGGCCACGATGATACACCCCCTTCTGAGATCCATGGCCATCGCGGCACACACACTAGCTAGAGGCTGCAACATGGAGGCAACGCGGCCGCACTCTAGTGCTGCGCCCCCCTGCTCTGCCGGTCCTCGGGGCCGCTCCCGCTGGAAGCACAGCGGGGGCCCGGCACCGGGGCTGCTGCGCATCAGCCCCTGCCTGGGGCCGGGCCTCCCCGCCACCGAGGAGCGCGGCCCCGGGAGGCAGGGATGCTGCGGGGGCCGCCTCCTCCCCGGCCCCGCCGGTGTCCGGGCTCCGCACAGCCCCGGCGGCGGTTCGGCTCACCTGGGCACGCAGCTCGGCGCCGAGCGATCGATCTCCCACGTGGCGAAGAGGTTCATGGGCACTGGCACCGGCACCGGGCTGGTCACCGCCATCGTGGCCGCCGTCGCCGCCACCCCGCCGGCCGCCGCCGGAGGCCCCGGGGAGGGGCCCGAGCCGAGTGCGCCGCCCGTCGCCGCCGCCGCCATCGCCGCCATCCCGCCGCCGCCGTTGGCGCTGGGGGGCGGCGCGAGCCCCTCGCCTCAGCGACGGCCTCCACCCCGGCGCGCGCGCGCGCGCGCGCCCGGTCCTTCGCGGCCTGTGACCAATCAGAATGCGGCTAAGGCACGGGCACGAGCCAACCGGAGCTGGGAAAAAGGGCGAGGACCGCGACTGATGGCGAACAGCCAATTGGAGCCGAGCTAGAGGCGCGGCCGGGGCGGCCGGTGCCCAATCGAAGAGGCCGGCGGGGCGGGGCCAGCCAATGGGAGCGGCGCCGTTGCCCCGGCTTGGCGGGGGTAGGAGGGCGCGGCGTCGCTCCCTTTAAAGCGCATCGGTCGGGGCCCGCGGGAGCGCGCCCAGGGGCGCGGTTGGGTGTACGTCCCACCGCCGGGGCTGGTCCGTCCGTCCGTCCCCGCACTCGGGCAGAGGCGGAGAATCCCCGAGGCTGGCCAGGGCCTCGGCCCTGCACGAGCTGCTGTGCCGCGGGTGGCGGCGAAGACGTCCGCGGGAGCGCCCCCCAGGGCGACAGCGAGCTATGAAGCGCCGCGAGCAGAGAGTGCCCTCAGCGGGGTGAACAGCAGGGCCGGCCGGCGGATGGGCCTGAGGAGGAACGGAGCAGCTGGACCCGGGGACACGGCGCGTTGAAGCCAAAAGGAAGCCGAGACGTCTGACTGACTCTTTCGCCAGAACACCTGGGAACTCCAAACACGATACAGGGAGAAAGGCAGAAATCCCCTTCAGTACATCTGAACGTCTCTAGGGGTCCGCAGGAAAAGGAGGAACCTCATCGGCCAGAAACTGCAAGTGATGGCTGTCGTGGGCAAAAGCTATTCGTGACCTGGAGACCGTGCCCAGAGCTTCAACAGCTGACAAGGCATTGCAGATTATAAAGCATGTGCAGGGCAGAGCATCCCTAGGGACAGAGCTGAGGGCAAGGCTGTGACACTGCAGCTGGACAAGTGCACTCTGTTCTGGTAAAAAGCATAAAAGTTCCCCTCCTGGACCTTGCCCCCAGCAGAAGTATCTGTCTGAAATGGCTCTGCCTCTTGAAAGAATGGGACATCAAAGAAATCAAATAATCAGAGTAGGGTGGTACTGGTTTGAGCTGCTTGGACACCGGTTGAGGGCTCCTGAAAAGAAGCAGTGATGGTCCGAGAGCTGTATTGAAAACTATGTGAAAGAAACAGCCAAGTCAATAGTGGTCAAACCAGAAAACAAACAAACAAAAAAAAAAGCCAGCAGCTTTTTCAGGGACCTGTGCTCCTCAATGCATTTAGCAGTGACAAAGTTTTCCATGGATGCAGTGTTATTCCAGGCAGACTGTAAAATGTGGCTCTTGCCAGTGGAGGAATTAGACTTGGCACAGTGGCAGCAGCAAAATCTTGCAAAGCAGCCTAAAACATCCATAGTTTCTACTGTCAATCTTAAGCACAGTGCTAGTGTTTTCAAAACATTACCAGTAAACATTTCAGGGGCACCTTCCTGAATACTGATGTATAATTTGTAGTCTGTCCCTTGCACCTCTTCTTTTTACTTGTGTTTGTCAGTTCTACGTTTCCTCTGCTGTTGAGGTTCAGGTTGGTCAGTAACATGATAGTAATTCACATCAGATTCCAGTTTGACTAGATGGATAATCTGAACCATCATCAAACTTTTACTTCTTGTTCCCTGCCTGCCTTCCTAGCCCATTTCTGCATCTGATTAATGGCATTGATCACTGCAGTTGCCCAGACCTCCTGACTTGCTCAGAAAACAGCTTGATTGCTGCTTTAATGCATTTGCTTTCTTTTAAGTCATTAATGCACAAGAGGGCCTTTGCTTTCACCCTTGACAGCCTTGGTTCTCTAAGAACATTTTCTAGGGGATCTTAGCAGAGGCCTTTGTGTAGGACCAGCTGGACCAAGGATGACTTGCATTTTCATAGCATTCTGCCAATTAATGTGGAAAACTTGGTTTTGCAGCCAGAGAGAGTCACACAATAGTCATGGCCTTATTCTCAGCATTTTCATGCATCATTGTTTGACCTCAGCTGGGTATCACCATTGCCTTTCCCCAAAAGCAGCTGCCTGCTCCAGAGGAGCTTGCTAGATCTAGGGTCTTGATTTATCCTGAGAAAACCCATTGTAGTCCCTCCCCAGCTGTTTGCTTTCATCCGTTTGCTTTCTAGTCTGAGTCACCATTCCTGACTATTTGTGTGGTACTTTAATAGCATTGAGTGCTCCTGGTTTCCAGTGATGCCTGCTCACTTCCAGAAGACCAGAGGCACCTCCTTGCTGAGCCCAGGGCAGCCTACTGAGGTGACTGCCTTCCAGGCACTTCCCAAGGGCTGGCAGTCCTGCTGCTCCCCCTTTCCCCCACCTTTCTGAAGGATGCCCATCACTTCCAGCCACCTCTGCTCTGCTTTGTGGCTGTGTTGTGGTTTACAATCTGTGATGCTTTCTCAGAGCTGTTGGAGCTCAGGGCATGGTCTCCAGGTCATAAATGGCCTTTGCCTGTTGCAGCCACCACTTGCAGTTTCTGGTTGATGAAGTTCCTCTTTTTTGCTGCATTTCCCTGGAAGGATGTTCAGTGGGACTGAGGTGCATTTCTCTGCCTCTTTCCCTCCAGCCAGTTCCCTTCAAGTACTTCTTTCAGCTCACTTGGGTTTTTTTGGCCTTCTGTTTTTTTTACAGATGAACTTATGCATTTGTTCTCAGGCTGTTGCAATGTGCCTTATTTATTTGGTGGCTTGTCTACACAGCCCACTCTTCATTTTTTCCTGTCTTCACGTTATATTGACTTTGTGCCTACAGCATGACCTATCCACAGCTGTGCTCTTCCACACATGGTGCCTTTCCCATTCTTTGGGGTCAAAATTATCCTGTGTTTTTCACTGCGAGTCCCAAAGCCTGGTTATCTTCCAGCTTAAACAGAGGCTGATAGAATTGTCATCACATTTAGCTGCTTTCCCAGCTCCACTTATGCTGAGACCTTTCTGTGTGCCAGCCACCCACTGAGGTTTGCTTCGTTGTGGGTATGATCCTTGAGGACATCAGGGAAAGTATCCAAGGAATCCTTGCTCTTCAGCATCCAGGTAACCGATTTGGCATGTGCCTTCATAAAAGCCTTTTACTTATTTTCTCTTATGTGTCACAGTTGAAGCTCTCACCATGGTCCCCAGGGCACTGCTAGCCTTTCTCCATTACAGCCACTGCTTGCAGTTCCTTGCTGACAAACTTCCTCTGCTTCCCACAGTTCTCCTTTGAGGATGTTAACATGACTGATGGATTTCTCCATCTCTCTCCCAACAGCCTTTGAGTACCTTGCTGTCACTGCCCAAAGGGACTTTTCAGTGCCAGTGATGGGGTGTAGGTTTCATGGGCAGAACAGGGCTAAGCTGAAGATGCTTCTCCACCCAGGTCTGGAGCCAGCAGCAGCCAGACAGCAGCTATGTGCCTGGGAACCTTGGTGTACCTTCTCTCGTTCCCTTCCATTTTATCCATGATACAAATGCATCCACATACCATCTCCGGCATCCTGGTTCCAGCATCGTGTTTCAGAGGAGCACAGAAGTATCTGTTCTTGCTCTGGCTCCTTATTTTTATGTGCTTTGTTAAAGCAGCTCTTTACTGCTTCCCATGCAAATGTTGTCACCTCCTGTCCTAGTCTCTAGTGGAGACTCAGGGGTTTTATGATTCCAGCTCATGGATGAATCATCTTGTCTTTAGCCCCATTGCTTGGCAGGTTACTCCAGGACATCTCTCCCACCTCTGCTGTGTGGATACCTCTGTGTTGTCCCCCTCCCTGGGTGCCTCCGTGGACAGAGGCTCTTTGCTCTTCCCTGCATCCTGCAAGAGACTGCTCGGATAGCAAGAGCCAGTGCTTCTGTGTCCTGGAGGAAAGAAGCAGATTTTTGCAGTGTCAGCTTGCCCTCTGGTGCCTCATATTGCTCTCCACTTGAGTTGCAAGGTCTCCTTTTATTTTTGGAGGCGGTTTGCTTTGGCTGCTTTGTTTTCCTGCTCTTTCAGCCTTTCTGGGGATTGCTGTTTATTCCTGGGTTAGGAGAACGCTCCCACAGCCAAACTCCTTACCTTGTTGCACCTGTCTAACCCAGAGCTCTGGTCCCTTCACATGGGACTTCTGCCTGCCTGCATCAACCAGTCCACACTCACTGTGGGACATGTGAGCTAAGCCTGGACATTGGTCCAGTGTCTCCATTTGCCAAGGACACCACAAGTTAGATTTATGTGTTCCTGGTGCCAGCTGAGATGCCCCAGGGCATTGGATCCAACAGGGACCTACAGCCATTCTGTCAGCAGCTGGATGCAAGGAGGGCTGCACTTCCCCTGGCACTCTGTCACTTGCACTTGTCCTTGCTCTCAGGTCTATGCCTGGTTTTGCTCATAGCCCATCTCCAGAGATCTTAGCACTTCCCCTATTCCAAAATATATGTATCTACAATGAGCATTTCAAAGTCAGAGAGGAAATACACTGAAAAACCTTCCCTGTGTAGCTAAGACCTAAATCACTTAGAAGAAAGTTTGGAGTTAAATGCAAGAAGCTGCTCAGGTTGATAGAAGAGCAAGTGCAGAAAGGTTGTGTCCACCAGGGCAATCGAAACCTTTCGCCGTCCCTGACCTGCTTTATCTGCACACAAGCCCCTGGTGGTGCCAAGCCCACCCGTACCAGAGTCCGGCGAGGCTAGGGCTCTCCAGGACCTGCAGACGGGCATAGCTGGGTGTCAGGTCACGGAGGTGCATGGGTTCCCCTGCCTTCTCCACTCCACCCAAGCAAGGAGAGGTCGCGGCCCCAGTCCCTCCTGGAGAGCAGACATCCTTGTCAGGCCAGGCTTCCCAGGGCGCCAAAGGTTCGCCTGGGCCCTCGGCTGGGCTGCGGCCCTGCGGGGTCTGGGTCTGGCCGGGGCAGGACGTGGGCTGGAGACGGGGGGGGATGCAGGCGGTGGCCCCGGGCAGCGGGAGCGGATGGGGACAGCCGGGCAGCGGGAGCGAGCCCGGGCAGAGGGAGCGGACCTGGAGGAGCAGCGGGCGGCGCCGGGCCCGCGGGTGAGGCGGGGGCCGCCGCAGTCCCCGCCCGCCGCCCGCCGGGANCAGGGGACGGAGCCCGGCAGGGCGGCCCCGCTCGGGTTCCGGGACCGGCATCCGTCCGGCGGGGCAGTGCTGATCCGGGGCCTGGGGTACCCCCAGCCCCCGCGGAGGCTCGGCCAGGCCGTGGGGTGCCAGGCGGGTGAGCCCCGGGCCGTGTGGCATGCTCCAGATGTGCCACATCCACGGGCTCCCCCATGCCCACCGGCCTCTAATCCCTCCCCCTGAGAGGCACCTGTGTCTCACAGGTTCAGGCTTCGCTGCCTCCCGCAACGTGCCAGGATGCTGCTGGGCCCAGGGATGCAGGACTGCGCCGGACGTCTGCTCCCTCAGCCAAAAAGCAGGAGTTCAGGTAGCTTGTGCCCAGGGCCCTGTGCCATCAATGTCAGCACCAGGAGCATCCGTGTGCAGGGATGACCATTAACTGTGCGGCCCTCCATCCTGCTCCCAGGCATTTGCTCCATGGTCAAGTGCCAGCTGCACGCTGCCCCCTGGCTGAGCAGGATGGTGTCCCGGGGCCCCTGCACAGCCCAGGCGTGGCAGAGGCGCGCTCTGCGTGGGCAGCCCTCGTACAGCACTGTGCCACACAGTCAGCAGCCCAGTTTCATCCTCCATTTCATCCGGGGGGCTGGCTCCCCTCCAGAGCAGCTGCCAAGTTCTGCCTAGTAAGGCCCCAGCTCTGTCCTCCTTGCCTCTGAAGGCAGCTGCCTGCAGCTGTGCTTGGCCAGGGGGGAGGGAGTCTAACAGCCCTGGTGCCGAACGAGGCAGGCAGGGTGCTTTTGGGGACAGTGCTTTGCTCTGCCCCACCCCAGGAAAGCTGAGCATCCCACAGAAATTCAGGGCTTGTTGCAGAGCTCCTTGTGTCCTGCAGCTATGGGCTTGTGCTGCTTTTCCTTGCTTTCAGTTTATGGTGTTGGGGCAGGGTGGGCATTGGCAAATAGCTCTAGGCAAAGCTCTTGGGGGTGTGAACCTGAAGGAAACTGAATATTGGGCCAATTTTTTCCTTCCCACCCAACAAGACAGCCAGGATAAAAAAGGCTAAAAAAGCCAGGCTTCATCTTGTGCTGTGCATGAAAATAAAGAGACTAAAAAGAGCAGTCCTGGATCATAGCATTTAAGGGCCTGTTTGGGTTAAACACATAAGTCTAATCTTAATGTGCCTCGTATGGGGAAAAATATAAGCAGCACCACTGGCAGGGAAATCCTGGAAATGGAAAATAAGGCATGTACCCTTCATGGTGGCAGAGGCTAGTCAGTGTGATGAGCTACTAGAAGAGGCAGTGGGATCCCAGGTGCTTGAAGTGTCCAGCCTGTCCCACCATGTGCTTCCTAGGAGCTGTGTTTCAGCCAGCACATGCCTCCAGGATGGCTTGGTCGGTCTCAGGAGCTCTTTGGCTAGAAACCTGCAGGTTTGGAACAAGCCAGGCACACAGGTTGGGAGAAACCTATGAATGGCTCCTTCCCTTCTTTGAGCCATCTACAGCTGTTGAGGAGAGGGTGGAAGAAGGGGGCCCAAGGGTGGGAATAGGAAATCTCAGCAACTCCCTGATGACCCTGCCTGTTCCTCTGTGCAGAATGGTTCCCCCACCACCTGTCAGCAAGCCTCATGTGTGCCTCTCCACTGTGCTCATCATGACCAGCCTCGTCCTCATGGATGCCTACCTGGTGGAGCAGAGCCAGGGCTCCAGGAAGCTGGGCATCTGTGTCATGGTGGCAGTGGGTGACATATGCTTCCTGCTGGTCCTTCGCTATGTGGCGATCTGGGTTGGGGCAGAGGTAAAGACAGCTAAGCGAGGATATGCCATGATCCTCTGGTTCCTGTACGTCTTCGTTCTGGAGATCAAAGTCTACTTTGTATACCAGAATTATAAAGCTGACCGAAAAAGCTTGGATCTCATAGCCCGCAAAGCGTTGACCTTGCTGCTCTCCATCTGCATCCCAGCTCTCTACGTGTTGTTGGTGGCCACAGAGCACATGGAGTATGTCAGAACATTCAAGAAGAAGGAAGATCTCCGCAACCGCCTTTTCTGGGTCATTGTGGACATGCTGGATGTGCTAGACATCCAGGCCAACCTGTGGGAGCCTCAGAAGAAAGGGCTGCCGCTCTGGGCTGAGGGCATCATGTTCTTCTACTGCTACATCTTGCTCCTGGTCCTGCCATGCGTGTCCTTGTGCGAGATCAGCATGCAGGGGATTGGCATCGTGCCGCACCGGATGATGCTGTACCCCATGCTGAGCATGCTCACCGTCAACATCGCCACCATCTTCATCCGAGGCAGCAACATGGTCTTCTTCAGGGATGCCCGGGTCTCCAGCATCTTCATGGGCAAGAACATGCTGGCCATCGGGATGAAGGTCTGTATGTTTGTGCAGTACCAGCGGCACCAGCACCACACCCCCCCAGGGCCGGACCCACAGCACAGCACCCCAGCCCAGCCGCCCACGGGGCTGCGCAAGGCCCGGGACCAACCTGCCTGCCCCGAGGAGCTGGCCCAGGACAACACATGATGAGCCAGCAGGAGCTACAGCCTGGGTATCCCCATGCCTGGCCGTACCTACAAACCCGGGGCAGGCTGCGGAACTCGCCGCCTGGACAGAGGGCAACAACCCTGCTCCCTCCTTCCCTGGGCGAAACTGCTCGGGGCCCCGAGGGGTGCATGGCGAGGGCCCCCACAGCAGCCTCCCTAAGGCTGCAGAGCAGTTTGGAACCTCAGCACCCACCTGGTAAAACAGCAAAGCAGGGGATGAGGCCAGTTGTGCCTGGGTGAGGCCAGGCAGCCCTACCTGGTGCCAGGCTCCCTACCAGTGCTCCCCGTGCAGCACTGCTCTCTGGTCAGCCAGGGTGCCACACGGGGACACAGTGGGTCACCCACTTTTCTGTTGTGGTTGGCCCTGGCTCCAGTGTGATCCTTGGCAGCAGCCTGCTCCCCACTGTGTGAGCCAATGTCCCCACGCAGGGGGAGCAAGGCCTGGGCCTCCCCCTGCTGTCACCCCTCAGCCAGCTGCAGGCCTGGGGGGACCCAAAAAGGGGTGATTATCCTTTTTTTGTATCTCCCTCTTTGCAATAAAAGACCTGAGCCCTGCAGCCTTTTCATGTCTGTGTCCCTGCCAGCAGACAGATCTCCCCTACTCCTGTGGGGGCCTTGTGTGACTGGGTGTCTGTTCAGCTGCAGAGCATGTGGAGAGGCTCACTCAGTGACCACCTAGGGCTGGGGACAGCATCCCAGGCCACTGGATCTGGAGCCATTCCTCCTGGCCCGCAGGTCCTGTGAGTGTCTGGTGGGCTCCAAGGGTGTCACTGACAGGGTGCACATGGCAGCATTGTCAGCCACCATTGCCTGTGCAACCAGTGCAGTGACATCAACGGGAACCAGTCATGCCCAGGGACACCCACAGCAAGTCCCCACACTCCACCTGGAGGGACACCAGTGCAGGTCTGCCCAAATCGCCTTGAAAACAAGGAAAATAAGCCAACTGCTTGAGGCTGGAAAGAGCAGCTCCCCAGCAGTAGGAAGCTCTCTGGAGATGTTGGAAGCATCTGCTTCCCTTGGAGCTGGTGCTGCCATGCCGCCTCCTGCCCAATACCCAGTGGCACCTCAGCCCTGGCTGAGCTGGGCAATGCCCCAGGGCTTCCTCTGCTGAGAGTGCTGGGCCCAGGAGCTGGCAGGCACAAGGGCCAAAGGCTCACAGGCCACAGGCTCACTCCTCACAACCACCGTGCTGAGCAGAAGCAGGTGACATCCCAGCAAGAATGTCCTCCTTGCAGGCAGGCACAGGCCACAGCAGGAAGAAGACCTTTAGCTCCAGAGGGGCAGGAGGGGAAAGCAGGACCACTTCAGGGGTGCACCAGCCTTGCATATGCTGCACCAGATCTACAAGCAGCAGGGGATGGCAACACAGGGACTCAGGAATGCTGAGGAGTGCCACGTGACTCCTCAGCAAGGCCCTGGCAGCAGGTCTCTAGCCAAGCTGGCACATCCCATGTCTACTGCCTTCCCCTAGCTCCACTAAATCCTTTCACCAGAGCAGAACTTGCATCACTCACAGGAACTACAGTGGAGGCAAGTGGTTCAGCAACACCCTCAGGCTGGCTGACCTGCTCCTTGCTCCATGTTTTGCTCCCAGCAAGGCCTGCCCCCAGGCCCCAAACACCTGCGGCCACCCACACAGCACAGCCGTGCCCAGGTACTCTCCCAGCACACTCTGACCTGTCACACTGGGGTTATCTGAGCCTTCCCCTTGTTAGCACAGCCATGGCAGACAGGGGAAAAAATGAACAAGAAGCAAGAGGGCTGGTGGGATATTGGAGAGAGGCATTGACTCCCCTAAGGTCAAACACCTTTGACCGTAACAGACTGACAATGGGAAAAAAGGAAAACAGGTACTTTATTTCATACAGGATCAGTTTCCTAGAAGCACTAATAACCCTGTGGAGATGACCCTGAGACAATAAGCTGCGCTGAAGGGGAGATCCCAAGTAGCAACACCTGAGCAGTCACAGCATGCCCCGTGTATGAGGAAGGCCAGCCACACTTAGATCTGCATCACCAGGAGCAGCCCACATGGAGTGATCCTCTCTCCTTTACTCATCTCTTGTGAGACTGCTTCCAGATACTGATCCATGTTGGGCCACCAAAAGATAGCTGTTGGTTGTCTGGGCTGACTCCAATAGAGTATGTGAAAGCTGTCAAAGGCTGAGCGCTGCTAGAAAAGGCTGAGGAAACAGGATTCATTCACCCTTAGGAATAAAAGACTTTGGGGAGACCTTACAGCACCCCTTTCCCACCCACCCCTCAGACCTGTGACAAAGCTGCTAAGAAGACAGAGCCAGGCACTTCACTGAGAACAAGACAATGATTATGGACTAACACCAGGCAGGTTTTCTGGATGAGGGAACAAAAGGTTCCATCTTGAGAACCTGAAACAGTAGAGCAGAGGCCAAGAGAGGTGAGGGCATCTGTCCTTGGACATTACCAGATTCCACTAAAGCAGCCCTGGGCAACCTGATCTGAAGTCAGAGTTGCCTGCTCTGAGCAGGAATTGTCCCGCATGCTTTTCTGTCTCAGTGGCTGGAACAGAGCTGGCAGTGCAGGGCAAGACTCACACTTTACTTGCTAGAGTTAGAAATGAGCAAGTGCAAGGGCAAAGACAGCTGTCATCAGCATCTGCACGACACACTTGTCACCACCCAGGCATGATCTAAACCACAAGCAAACAAGACACTTCAGCTTCAAAAACCCCATAACTTCCTTCAGTTCAGCCCCTGCTCTGCTGCCTTACAAGCATCACTGTACAGTGGAAGGCAGATTCTGGGAAGAGAGATAACCATCCCCAGGCCTGGCCAAGGCAGAATGAGCCAGTGCCAGACAACAGCATCACTGTCCAACAGTCACAAGTTCTTCTGTGAGGGCAGATGGCGCTTGTCTTTGATGGCATTCCTCTTCCTCTTCTTGTTCAGGAAGCTCTCCAGCTTTCCGCTCCTCTTCAGCTCTGCATACTTCTCTGCCAGTTCCAATTTCCGCTTCTCAGCTGTAGAGGAGAGGGAAGTCAAGTTTTAAACTGAAGCCCAAAACATCTCTACAGAGCAGCCCCTCCTCACCTCTCCCTCCGTGGTCCAGGCTTAGCTTGTCCCTTGAGTACCAGCACGAGAACAATCCCTCCACAGCTCCATGGAACAGTATGGACACCTTGCTTCCAGTGCTTGAATTCCTAACAGCAGTACTCCCTATAGATCTTCCTGCAGCATGCTCACACCCAGTACTTACATTTCTTAAGGAAGAAGGGTTTCTTTCCCTGCTTGGCCAATTCCCTCTGTTGTCTTTTCAAAGACAGCTCTCTCTCTCTCAGCTTCTGCTGTTTTTTCTGTGCCTGTTCCTGCTGTGTCTGTAAAAAAAGGATAGCCTGTGTCAGCGTCAAGGCAAACCTCAGGTCGCACGTCCTCTCTCCCAGAGCCTCTCAGAGAGGAGATGCTGCACTGAACTCACCATACGGTTCAGGAGCCGCTGAAGTTTCTCCTTCTGTTCCACATTCCGGCATTTCTTCAGCTGCTTCTGAACCATCTGAAAAAGAGAGCAGAAAGCTGCATGACTGTGAAAAGCCTTTGAAGAAGTAGCCCCTGCCAAGCAAGGTTCTTCCAGGCAAGGACAGGCATAGAGCATCACCTCCTTCTCCTGCTTCTTGATGCTATCCAGGAAGCTGTATGTCTTCATAAATATTTCAGGCTTATACTCTCCAGACAGGTCATCAAATCGAGGGTCTCTCTGGACCTGTCAGCAGGGAAGGCAAAGGCAAGAGTTGTAGCCAGCGTTACCCTGTTAACAGCCTGCTTACTCTCCCTTCATGGATCAGCCAATTCTTTTCCCCAGAAATGTTATGCTCCCATCACTGAAATATCTGCAGTTGGCAAAGATCAAATATGACAGTCAAGGTGGCATCCCCAAAATCATGCCTACATTAAGTTTACCATGCAACAGACATCTCCATATGCAAGTCTGCCACCAGGAATATCCAGGAATAACAGCAGGAGTGCCCCTGTCAAACACCTGCAACTCCCAGACCAAGAGCTGGCTGAATATGTGTTGTCAAGGTGATGGATTTGGGAATTCAAACATATCTAGATTTTCACAGATTAACTGGATCAGATCATGAAAAAAGGGAGGGACAAAAAGAGGTCTCTAACTTTGGAAATTACCATATTCCGATGATCCTGCAATGATAAGTCAAAAGTTACATTCAGATTGGAAAGTAGATGGACATCTGAACTTCTGGGATTAGTACTGAACAATGACCATGGTTTGCAGTGGAACTCTCACTGGTGGCCTCTATAACCTTCTAGAAACATCTGGGCCACAAACTCTCAAGTTAACCTGCAGCTGCTCCAACCCACCCATGGTTCTCCCCAGAGAAACACTGTCACTGTCTGCACTCCCCAGTGGTCCAGCCCTGTCCTCCAGAAGTAGCCCCTTTCCCAAGTGTGTGCCCTGTCAGCAGCGCTAAGGGAAGTCCTGAACTGGGGAGCAGCAGCACCCACCTTCTTCCTCACAGGGACAACTTGTCGCAGGAAAGGTACAGGCTTCTTGGCAGACATCTCCAATGGCCTGAAAACAAGAAAAATGTATTTAAGAGGAGCAGATGTCAGAATGAGGCCCAAGTTAATATGCTGGGAGGTCATGTGGACCCTCAGAAGAACATTACTGCACAACAGACTCTCCCAGCTCAATCCTCAGCATGATACGTATAGAAAGCAAAGAGGTGACTCAGTCAAAAGCCACAGAAGGCTACAACAACCAAATATATCAACGTGTGGTTAAAACAATCCTATACAGAACCTGGAACAGCTCCACTGTATCAAGTGAAAACCCACCACCTGCATGAATAAATGTGCTGTACAGATTATTCCTCTCATGGAGTCAAAGAATGGCTGGGGGTGGAAGGAACCTTTCCTAAAGCATACTTACCTAGACCAGATTGCACAGGATTGCATCCAGGTGGGTTTTAAGTATCTCCAGAGAAGGAGACTCAACAACCTCACTAAGCAGCTTGTTTTAGTGCTCAGTTACCCTCACAGTTAAGAAGTTTTTCCTCATATTCAGGTGAAACTCACTGTGTTTCAGTATTGCCCCTTGTCCTGTCACTGGGTGCCACTGAAAAGAGCCTGGTGCCATCCTCTTGACACCTGCCCTTAACATATTTGCAGTGATAAGGTCCCCTCTCAGTCATCTCTTCTCCAGGCTAAACAATCCCAGCTATCTCAACCTGTTGTCATAGGAGACATGCTCCAGTCCCCTAATCTTTTTTTTTTTCCCCCTCTACTGGACCCACCCTCTCCAGGAGCTCTATGTCTCTCTTGTCCTGAGGATCCCAGAACTGGACACAGCACTCCAGACTGGCCTCACCAGGGCTGAGTAGAGAGGCAGGACCACCTCCCTGACCTGCTGGCAATACAGTTCTTAATGCAGCCCAGGATTCCATCGGCCTTGCCCCCAGGGCACTGCTGGCCCATGGACAGCTTGTTGTCCACCAGCACCCCCAGGTCCTTCTCTGCAGAGCTGCTGCCCAGCAGGTCACCCCCAGCCTGTGCTGGTGCCTGGGGTTGTTCCTCCCCAGGTGCAGGACCCTGCACTTGCCCTTGTTGAATTCCAGGAGGTTCTTTGCTGCCCAGCCTCTCCAGGTCTCATGGAATGGCAGCATAGCCCTCTGTGGACCAGCTACTCCTCCCAACTTTATGCTGTCAGCAAACTTGCTGAGGGACACCCTACCCCTTCACCCAGGTCACTGATGAAAGAGTTGAACAATACTGGACCCAGTACTGAGCCCCAGGGACACCACCAGTGACAGGCCACCAACTGGACCCTGTGCCACTGATGATGATCTTCTGAGCTCTGCCATTCAGCCAGTTCTAAATCCACCTCACTGTCCTTTCATCTAATCCACACTTCCTGAGCTTGCCTAAGAGGGTGTTAAGGTAGTCAGTGTCAAAAGCCCTGCTGAAGTCAGAGTACACAACATCCACTGCTCTCCCCTCATCCACCCAGCCAGTCATGCCATGACAGAAGGCTACCACATTGGTCAGGCATGATTTCCCCTTGGTGAATCCAGACAGACCATTCCCAAGAACCTCATTTTCTTCCACATGCTTAGAGATGGCTCCAGAATGAAGCGCTCTATCACCTTTCCAGGACTGGTCTGTAGCTTCCTAAATCCTCTCTTCTCACCCTTTTTGAAGACTGGAGTGACACTGGCTTCCCTCCAGACCTTAGGCACCTCTCCTGCTCTCCATGCCCTTTCACAGATGATAGAGAATAGCTGAGCAATAACATCTGCCAGCTCCCTCAGCACTTGTGAGTGTCAAAGCTGGGAATTTCTGCACTGGCCTGGTAGTCAGAGAGAGGCCAATTCCACTGTGGCCAGGCTCACTGAGGAAGCCCAGTTTATACCAGCAAGGAAAAAGTCAGCCCCCAGGAAAATGGGCTGCGCAGTATATGGCACATGTCTGAAAGAGACTCCAGAATGAATCAGGACCAGGAGGATCACAGTGACAACCAGTTAAGGCAACAAGTTCTCCTTGCAACACAGGCCTTCACAGCTTGATGTTTCAGGCATACGAGGGAGTGAGGATAAGGTGGGAGAAGAGGGTATTACTCTCCCCATATTACTTGGGTGCTGCATCCTGTGATTTGTCAGTACATCAGGCAAGTTATCAGAAACATAAGAAACCTGTGAACCACCTGCTGAGAGCACCCACAGCCAGCCACAAGTGACACTGGGGCAGGAGCACAACCCCACAGCCACACGTTTTCAAATCTCTCTTAGGGCAGCATTCAGTGTATTCTCACATCTGCTGAGGCTACAACCCTGCACAATGCTCTGGAGTCACTGCTGAAGCCAGCTCAGTGCCAGAGGATTTTCCCGAAGCACTTTCTTTAAGCGCTTCCATAACAAAAACATGAGAGAAAAAGCATGTGGGATTTACAGCAAATACATCACTTAAAGGATTGGAGGAATTAAACAAAAGCAGAATTATGCAAACTGTGTGGCAGAAATAGAGACACTGAGAGAAGATGTTGCACTACACAAAATCCCCCAGAGTCCTGGGTAAAAGGTAAAGCAGAAACATTACCCTAATCAACTCTTTATGGCAGGAGAAATGTATTTTGTGTTCTCTGCTCATGCATTGAGAAGAGATTCAGAAATAAGTTAGGGAGTGCCAGTGTAACAGAGGAAACCCATTCAAATCACCTGGGTGCCATTCTGAGGACTGAAAACTAGTTAAATACTGCAAATAAGGGGTAAGGGTATTGCTGTTACCAGTGAGGGCCTGTGGAGAACTGTAAAAAGGTATGATAGCTTTTGTTGTGTTGAATACAGGAGAAAGTCTGTGATGGCGAGTACCGTAGAGAGGGGGAAAAAGGAAAATGAACACGGACAAGCCACAGATGAGACAGCAGCAGCAGGATGAATGGAATTCCAGAACAGTTGTCTGTGACTGTAACCCCAGCCAGTGAGAGCAAGGCAGAAGATACTGATAAGCTGGAAGGGGTTTAGGAACCAGCAGGGCAACTATTTCAGGTCACAATGGACACTGTCATAGAGCTGGAGAGGCACACCATGGCAAGGGTTACAAATGCCTTAATATAGAGGGTATAAAGGCACTGAATGTCACTTTAACTGTCAAATGACAGGTGGCTGCTGGGGATTTGAAGAGGACAGGATATTAAGAGCTCTGAAAACAGCACCAGACCATTCCCAAATGAAACTATAGTGACAGGGATTATTGTCCAGTACATTAAAGGAGATCTATGCCAGCTCCAAAGCAACACCACTGCTGTGAGGAGCTCCCAGTGTAATTTCTGGAATGGAGAAAGCACACATCCACATCCTTCTGATCACAAAAGAGCCTCTTTACCCCTTTCTGCCTTGTTGCTGCTTCAGTGTAGCTTTGGTAGGCTTCGCAGTTTTCTTCCCACCCGGCACCTTTTTGCTCACTCTCGTCCTTGCATGACTCTGCACCCGCAGAAGTTCCTCAAAAGACATGTCAGATTGATCTGGAAGAGAGCACAGGGCATACCTGAACTGAACAGCTTCTCAAGGCACTTCTCACCCCCAAACTCCACCAAGGGGCATGTCTCAGAGCTTGAGACAGTGACACAAGCATAGTGGTGCCATTCCTGTACAGCCGCACAGCAGAAAGAAACCACAGCATCTGTCAGCCTTTGATCCCTCTCCCATTGATCACTTCAGTCTTTACCACTAGAAGAGAGCAGCCTCCCCCTCTCCCCAGAGTGTCTTTGCTTCTCTCTCCACTCAACAGCACACACAAGACCAGTACAAAGTTTTTACCTGGTACAAAGAGCAGTATGAGCTCTACACTGGGCACTGCAGATTCTGAGGGGTCACCTTTCAGTCCTGACTTTCCCACTTTAGTGTTTCTTTAATATCCCTTAATGTCAGTAACTTTTAATGCTTCTTATAACCAGAATGCAAAAATATTATTATCTCTATTATCATACTATTCTTTATCCAAGATTTATACTTCCAGGTGTTCAGAACCAACAACTGAAAGCATTTCTTCAGTCAGCACTTGGATATAGTCATTCTACTCTCGTGTAAGGGCAAGAAGGGGTTTGCACTCTGTCCGTTCTGGAAGGGAAAGCCTTGGCAAACTGACTTAGGTGGTGTTTGCCTGCTCAGCACCTCTGAGCAGTGACAGGCACATGGTCTTTCTGAGCCTTTGCAATACAAACACACCAACTGTGGCCCAGCAGGGACCATCACAGCCTGTGATACTTTGGCTGGATGCCAGGTGCCCCTCAAGCTGCTCTTGTAGCCCAGTCACTCCCAAACCCTTCCCACATAAACACAAAACACTGCCCCATGAGCAAGGTTTGTGTGTGCTTTGCCAAATTCAGGAAGCAACGTGAGGTCAGTCACACTGGCTCAGAGCATAGACTCATCCCAAGCACTCTCATCCTGGCAACAACCAAGACTTTCAGAAACTACTCTCATCATCCAGAAAACATAATGGGCACAGCCAAGAGCTGCCTCAATAAATGTTTTCATTTTGTTTGTTCTGAATGCTCAGGAACTCTGCTCTGATGATGCTCATTAGTGCTATGAGGTAGGATACAGGAACAGTGACTAACCAGTCTGCTGCACAAGGGACAAAGGAAATGTGAATACAGCATGATTTCACTGCACTGCTTTCCCTAAACAACCCCCCTTTATCCAAATTCTGAACAAGGACAGTCAAAAGGACAAAAAAAGCATTAAAAGAAAGGAATAATGATGTGGAAGATACTCTCAGCACTTGATGAAGACAAGGCACCATCACTTGCATTCCAACATTCCATTTGGCTGAAATTCCAAAACAATACCATTTAAATAGCAAAGACTTCAATGAAAATGAGATAAAGACACCATACAAAATTATGCCAAAAGGAGATTTGGTAAAAATCAGACAAAGCAAGGGCATGCAGAGTTTCCACTATTAAAGTATTTCATTACTGGCACAGGAGACTAAACCTGACTATCTGAAACCTAATAGGGAAAATGATTTCCACGTGGTAGTATAAGTCCACAAAATACATCCTACTGCCTATTTGTAGGAGATTGAATTAACCACTCACAGTGATAAAAACATCACTGGACATCACTGTAAAAAAAGAAGCCTGTTCTGGGGCAGAAGTGAGTGGTCCCAGCAAGCATTTGCTGCTGGGCAGCAGATTTGGCAACTATGTGTGTGAAAAGGTTCTGGTTAAAAAGGATTAGCTTATTTTCCTTGTTCCTTGCATTCTTTCTTGAGGACTTAATTTCCCCATTTTTTTAATTCCTTTTTTCCCCTTAGAATATAACTTACCTGTTCTCTGCTGTCTCTGTCATCCATTTAATTTTCTCTCCTGCCATTTTTTCCCTTCATCCATTATTTTGTGGATTGTTTCCTTCTTTTTGCATCTCTTGATAAGCTACTGTTACCTGCTGATAACAAGGGCATTTCCTGCTCTCAAGCACAGCCTCCTCATGTTTCCTCTCCTCCCACAGACTCCTGTGACACATGGACACCTTATGCCTTCCTCAGCTGAACCTGCAGGGAGCTTTACAACCTGCAGAGCACATCAGAGTGTCCAGGATGCAAGAACAGATGGCCTAAAGAAATACCTGATATCTGCCCAGTTGTTCCCTGCTGAGACAAAATTAGTGCTGGACTCTAATATAACTCCTCCTGCTCCAGAAACAAGATCACAGAGCACCCTGACAGATGGCAAAAGCAGAACTGCTGTTCCCATTCCCATCCAGCTGTGGGAAGGAAAGAGTGCCTGTCAGTGATCCTCTCTCTGAGCTTTGCTCACCATTTCCTCACCAGAGGAAAACAAAATGCCTACAGCAGATGGTGAGGCACCTTGCCCACCTCTGAATCCCACTGCCAAAAGCTCACCTCTAGAGATGTGCCTCCCAGACGCACCCTGGAGACTCTTTCACAAGGCTCCTCACACCTGTGACACGCTGTGTTGTGCCCTGCAGTTGACACCAATATCTCCTCCCTCACAATTCCCATCAAGGGCTTTTGCTGTATTTTTCATAAGGTGTTCATTCTCACTTGGATTGTTCTGAGATGAGGAAACCAAACTGTGTTTGCTGCTGTGGATGAGAACCCTCCATTCCCCGACCCTCAGCCCACGCTGTGCCCACAGCCACCCATCACCTGCTTCTTCCACCCTCCTGTCCTGTGAGAGTGTCTCCTGCACATCTGAACTGGTACAGAGAAGTTGTCCCCGAGATGTGTGACATCTTCCACAGCAACCTGGCCTAGCGCGAGGTGTGTCCCTGCCCGCGGCAGGGCAGGTGGAACTGGGTGATCTGTAAGGTCCCTTCCAACCCCAACCATATTATGGTTCTGTGATTTCACTCACTGGGAAAGAGACTGGGAAAAGAGGCCCCTACACGTGTTTGTTTCTGGGACGTCTCACCCAGCTCCAGCGCAAACCCTGCTGGTGATCCCGAGCTGCTCAGCTGGGCAGGCGAGGGAAGGATGCAGGAGCTGGAATACGAGAGGGCACCGAGCCGTTTGGCAGCTCGTTTCCCACCAAACGGGTGTCCGTGGCGCCCCGACCGCGCCGGGAGCCGCGCCCCGAGCTGAGGCCGCCGCCTTTCCGGGAGTCGCTCCCGCCGGGCCCCCCTCACCTTTCCCGCCAGCCCCCGCTACGCTCCCGCCGTCGTCGCTGTCGTCGCTGGAACCAGAACTCTCCTCCGCCGGCTCCAGCCTCCCGAGCGGCTGCTCCGCGGCCGCCTCTTCCTCGCTCTCCGTGGCGGCGGCGGCGGCGGCTCGTCCCCATCCATGTCCCGGCCCCTCCCGGCGCGGCCCCATCGCCCCCGGGATTCGGCCCCGCGCCCCCGGAACGGCCCGCGCGGCACCAGCGGAACCGGAAATGGGGACGCGCAGGCAGAGGCGGTCACGTGGAGGAGCGGCGTTTATTGTGGTCTTTTTTTTTTAATAGCAAAAATCCTTCCTTTCTGAGGAATGGGTCACGTACACAAAAGCCCTGGCGATATCCAACTAAGTAGTCAATAAGTGGTTTTAAGTGCAAGATCTGGATCCCTTTGCGCTGCTAGACTGAGTCGTCCTGATGCCGGATTTATCGCAGCCTAGACTAAGTTTCTAATAGGAGTACTAAGTGTACGAAACGAAGGCTTGCCATGGCCTCCAACTGGATCAGCTGCAGCTGAGTTAGAAGCGACCAGCAGGCTGAAAGGAGATGTATTTACACACGGGCCTGCATTAGGAAAGGTACAGCCAGCAGACCAAGGGATGTCAGCATCTCTGTACACTCGACACCTGTGAGAGCACACTTGGAATGTTGCATCCTATTTTCTGTTCAAAAGGAAACCGGAGGAACTGGGGAGGGTACAGCAGAGAGTTCCCAAGGCAGACAGAGGCATCGTCCTCGGCTTCCTCAGGACGAGGCCAGCGGCAGGGTGCGGGCGCGGCGGCGGCGAGCGGCGAGAGGCTGTCGGCCAGGGCGCGGAGCTGCGCGGCCAGCCGGCCGAGATCCCGGCCCGCGGGCGGGGCGGCGGCGCGGGGCTGCCGGGCGCGCAGATGGGCGGCCTCCTCCTCCCTACAGAGAGGTGGACACGGGGTAAGGGACAGCCTGGCGGCCCTGGCTGAGCGGCAGGTGCAGGTGATGCAGCCCCCACGCCCCCGAGATCCCGCTCACCTGAGGCAGCGGCAGGTACAGGTGATGCAGCCGCCATCCCGCCGCGCCCACACGCGCAGCCAGGTCCAGGCGCGGTCCTTGCGCAGCACTCGCAGCACGGCGGTCCCCGCTGCAGGCCCGGCCCCGGCCCCCAGCGCTGCGGGCAAGGGAAGGGACTGCGTGAGCCGACAGCAGGGCACGGTCCAAAGCTGCCTGGATAGCCCGCAGGCTGCCCCTATGGGCTCTGCTGCCGGTCACTGGTCTGGCCCCAGCAGGACAGAAGCCACACAGAGCAGAGTTAGGTCCGTAGCAGTCCTGCCCTCCCAAAGAGATGGGGCTCAGGTGGGCTTGTCCCTCTTCTGTATACCGTGGCAAAGCAGGATGCCCACTCCTAGCTTGGAAACTACTTATAGACAGTGTATGAGGTGTGTAACCACTTCCTTGCCTCATCCTTTTTGGAGCAGGCAGTCACAACAGGGAGGGCTGAATTTGCTTTGTCACTGCTGTCCTGGATGGCCACGTTTCAGGCATAACCAGACCATGGAGCCAGGGGACAGCATTCACGTTCCTGGGCCTGACACTCACCCACAGCCCTATGCTGGGCAGCTGCCAGGTCAGCATCCTCAGGGTGCAGGAGGTTGTACCACGACTGACCGACCAGCTCCTCCCGGTGGTAGCCTAGGTGGTAGGTGACACTGGGGAAGACAAGGGGAATGGTGACTGAGTGCTGAGGAGCAGTACTGCATAAAGGAGAATGAAAGAACAGAGGTACAGAAATAAGTTGTAAATGAGGGAAGAGGTTTGGGAGGTGTTTATGAGAGTCTCAGTGCTCATGCAGTGTCTAGCCTGCATCCCATACACAGGCTTGGTGAAGGGAAATGATTCTTGCTGTCTGAGATGTACAGCAAGACCACAGGGGCTGTGGTGCAAGCAGGCACCCCTTACCTCTCCGTGACATCAATAAATGTCATGTCCAGGAGATGCATGCTCTGGAATATGTCATCCTGGGAAGCAGGTTCACCATCTGTGGGTGACTGCACAATGGGTGTGCAGAGGGCCAGGAAGGCTGTGGTGGAGGGGGAGGGTGGGCAGCACAGGGCCACAAAGCGCCCACACACTGCCACGACCCGATTCCCGCCATGCTGTAGCCGGAAGGCCTTGGATGTGCGCATTTCACTGACAAAAGTGACTTCTGCAGGGAAACACGCTGTTCAGAGTGGGTCAGGAGCTCCCTTGCTCTGCTCCCAGCAGGGCTGCCCCTGGCTCTCTAATCACAGCCAAGGGCCAGACCAGGGTGGCAAGATCCATGAGATGCCAGCGGAGGCCTCCCTTACCCCTCCCAAGCTCCTCCTGGGCAAGGAGAAGCTTCTTGTGCACATCCTCGCCCACTTGTCCATCCAGGATGTCAAAGACCGTGTCCCCCTGGGCGAGCAGCTCCACCTGACAAAGAGAGGCCTGCCCTCAGAGACTGTGCCTGTCTCAGTGGGCCCTGGCTGGCATCATGGGTGCACAGCCTGCTGGAGCCACAGCCCAGCATCTGCTGGGGCAGCGTGCTGTGCATGCATAAAGACACCAGGATGGGTATGGGGACAGTGACTGCAAACGCCCAGTGAGCAGGCCTTACCACAGAGAGGCCCAGGACCTGAGCCACATTCTCTGAGATGTAGACCAGCTTGTTGTCTGCTGAGAGCACAAGCAGAAACCCCGGGAGCAGGGAGAGTAGTTCTGTGCCAAGGGCCGGTCCCGCAGGAGGAGCCAAGCCTGCAGTGGGATGAGGATGAAGTGCTGTCTTGGATGAGGCAGGGGCAGTGCCCCACACAGAGCCAAGCAAGTGTGGAGTACAGCAGTGCTGAAGGTACCTGGAGGGAACAGCTGAGACCCCCGCAGCTGGAGGCACACCAGGGCCATGGTGTGGAGGTAGGAGAGCCGCTCCTTCTCCTGTGCAGAGATGGGCAGCAGGGAGCGCAGCGCCTGCAGCTCTGCGTTGATCTGGTCTCGGCGAGCCTTGGAAGCACTCTTGGTTGACCTGCAAAGCCAGCCATCTGGGATACGCCTCCAGGCAGGGGAAGGGACAGCATTCCCTGCCTGTCATTGTGGGAAGAATTGCAAGCTCGGGTATATGGAGTGGAGATGCTCAGCACCCGCGCCAGCTGCTGCTTCTAGGAGAGCAAACCTTGTGGGCACAGGCAGAGGTGCTCAAGCCTACCCAGGGGCACATGCTGCTGGTATGGCTGGTGCCTCTCCTGCTGGGCACCAGGTCGGACCTGTGCTTTGGTGGGGAGCCCATGTGACACAACCTCCCCACCAAACCCCACCAGGATGGAGACTACATATGGTGCTGGAATGTGCATCCCAGCCCAGTACAATATGCCTTTCCTCCTAAACCACCTAAAATGCCTCTGCCCCTCCAAATTCCTGCACCTCCTCCCCCTGCGGGCTGGCAGTCCCACTGTCCCAGGCTGCTGTCAGCACCTTGCAAGGGCCATCGGACCCTACACCAGCTATCCCGGGGTTCTGGGAGGCCATCCCAGCCCTGAGGGAGGGCGGGAGGTGGGAGGGAGCTCACCTGAACGGCCTCGAGGCACTGGGCGTCTGCTTGGCCCTCGTGGGCAGGCAGCTCATCTCTGCCTGCAGTGGCCGGTGGCAGTGGCTGCAGAAGATGGTCATTCTGCCGGGGCTGGGATTGCCTGAAGCTGGCAGGGAACCACTGCCTCCTTCGCCTCCGGCTGTGGCTGAACCTGCTGACCCTGCTGCTCCTGGCCTCCTTTTGTACCCTCCTGGGGTGCAGAGGCCAAGCCACTCACAGGGAGAGTTACCTCTTGTGACGCAACTCCAAACAGCTCTGGGCTATTTTTAGAAGGCAGGCTGCTAAAAATAGCCCTTCCAAACAGCTGAAATTTGAGAGAGGAAGTAATAAAAGGAAGCCAGGGTCTTTAAAGCAAATCTGCCGCTCAGGAGGGGGCAGTGAC
Source organism: Irena cyanogastra (assembly GCA_013397155.1). NCBI lineage: Eukaryota > Metazoa > Chordata > Aves > Passeriformes > Irenidae > Irena > Irena cyanogastra. Next base: position 77,535 of record VWZV01008581.1, read on the forward strand.
AAAGGCAGCAGGGATCTCTCTGTGGGGCACACATCTGCTCAGCTCCTGCCAGCCCCACAGAACATCTGTCTAGTCTGCCTGACTGGGAGCTGCTCTCCAGCATCACTGATGACTGACCTGGGTGCTGGGGGAAGGAGCTGATAAGCCAAGAAAATACAATGGAGACACCTGGACCAAAGTGGTGAGCAGTGTCCCATGCCCAGGCCTGCAGTAGGTTCCTGGCCGAGACAGGTTAGAGCCACAGCAGCCCTGAACCCAAGAGAACCCTTTAATAGGAGTGGGGCATCAGTGACCCCTCTCCCTGATGAGCCCCTTCTTTTTTTCCCAGAGAAGACTTCCCTCCCCCAAAGGTTTGCTCTCCTAGAGGCATTTGAGCCTTTCTGGGGCATATTGTCTCCACTCGATGCCCCAGAGACTGTGAGTCCTCCCAGTGACAGCCATTCATGGACAGAATTGAGGCGCCTCCGTGCTTGTAGGGCCTCTGGGTGCTCAGGGGGCATTTCCTAGAGCCTGGCACCCCGCAAGGAGAGTAAACTTGGTGCTTCAGTGCACAGCAAAAAAAAACTCCACCATTTATTTCACAGCTTGAGAGAGTGCCTGTGGCTGAGGCAGCTGATAAAGGGAGTTAGAGCCACTGGACAACACAGGGTAGAGGTTGACCTAAGTCCTCTTGGTGACCTGCAGGTGCCAAAGGCCACAAAGGACAAGCCCAGGCTGGAGCTGCTCCCCCTCAGCACACTTGGCTGTCACAGCACACCCTGCTTCCCTCCAGGCCAATGATGCTCATCGCCTATCACAGCGAGGTGCTGCCAGCGTGTGAAGAACAAGCTCTTGTTGCAATTGTAGGGCCTTCCGTTCTCTTGCCATGGGGTTCACTGCTGTCGTGCCACTCCAGACTGCTCCATTGTGCTTGCATTGGCCACCTCCTGCAGGCTGAAGAGCCCAGGCACCTCTGCAACCTCGTGCTCCTGGATGAGCACTTGATCCTGGCTATGTGCCAGCTCTCAGGGCAGGGGAGACAGCCTGGGCCTTCTGCCACCCAGGCTCCTGGCATACAGCCACCACCATTTCAGCTGCCCCTGTGACTTTACATCCCAGGAAACACCCTGAGTGCTTCCTTAGCTTTCTCTGCACTAGCCCCACTACAGTTGCCACTGGAACTCCACATCAGACGCCTCACATTGGTGGGAAAGGGCTTGAGCACAGCCCTCTGTGCCACCCAGGAAGGCTGTCCCAGGCATCCCTCCACCTCCAGCCCTGAAGCAGGAAGCTATAAGGCATCTACCTACCTGAGGCAGCACATCCCAGGAGATATACACCATTTTCCTTCTGTCCTCTTGCAGGACAGCACAACTCTGGGCAGGAGGCAGGTACCCCATGGCAGTGCTGCTGGGGGGGGCCCCAGCTTCCCCTCCCCACCCCAGGCAGGGCTGTGGCTCATATCAGCCACTGCTTGCTACTGCCACAAGCCACTAGTGGCCTGCAGCTTCAGGGAAAAGCACCTGGTTCAGTCTCTTCCCCTCTCATGCCTTTTCTCCCCCAGTTCATCTGCTAGGACACACAGAAACCATGTCTGCCTCACCATTTATAAAATTTCCCCCAGTTGCTGTTTTACAACGGGAGCTGGGCAGTGTCGAGCTGGGCCCAGGCCCCCACACTGGGCTCAGCTTGGAGCTGGGGCCTGCCATTTAGTGCCAGGAAGCTGTCAGTGCTGGCAGGAGCAGGTGTAGAGGTTCCTGCTCTCTTGAGGCAATGCAGGAACAGTTCAGGTAGACCCTGACATCACCCCAGGGCCATGGCTGGTGGCAAGAGTTGACCAGGCCCTTGGAAAGTGGCCGGACACCGGACAGCACAGCTGCAGTTCCACAGGCAAAGGGAAGGAAGCTCTAGAGCCACCAGCAAGGAAAGGGGTCACAGCTGTCCTGCTGGGGCCAGACAGTTTTTCCCCCAGTGGCCAGCTCTGCCTGTCCACTTGTGCTGCCCAAGCATGACAAGGGCAGAAGGAGGCCTAGCTAGGGCAAGACAAACCGAGCTCACACATTCCTTGCTTGAAAGGGCTAAAAATTCATGCAGGCAGTGGAGCAAGAGGTCAGGATGTGGAGGGGTGAGGGCAGGGTGGTAGAAGGATGAGTTGTCTTCAGCCCTGGTTGGAGACAATGGGGCGGCTGATGGTGCTGTTTGTTGTCATGGCTGAGAGCTCCCATCTGTAACACACCAAGAGGATACACTGAGAGAAAGCACAAATACAGTGCCCAGGGCTAGAGCAGCTTTGCTTCATGTCAGCCTCAGCTATAGTCTCCAGCCCAGCCCACCTCAAAGGTGCACAGTGCCAAGGCTGGAGCACCTCAAGGTCAGGGAGCACCTACAGAGTGACCTCCCAGCAAGGCACACCATACCTGATGTCGTGGGGAAGGCAGGACTGGTCCAGGCTGTACTGAATCACTGCTAGCTTACACAGCGTCTTCAGACTGGGGCCTGTGAAAACAAAGCAGTCAAGCTACAGCAGGCCTTGACTGGACACCATGGAGGCTCCAGCATCATGCAATCAGTGCCATAGGAAACAGGGCAGAGCCTTGTCTGAGAGACAAGGCAGAGTGCACATCAGGGACAGGGTGGAGTGGCTTCTGTGCTCCCACAAGAGGTCTGCATGCAGGAGCACAGAGCATGGCTGCACCATCTTAAGCCAAGCATGCTCGTCAGACACAGCTGTCTGGCTCCAGGACATAGCACTAGAGCCACAGAGGGCACAGCTGGGTGCTTCACAGCAGGGCCTGCTCACAGGGCACCTTATGGCAAGAGGCACAGGCTGGGAAGGAAGTGCTCACGTACTGAAGTCAAGGATGTAGAGATCTGAGTGATCCATCAGGTCGAATTCATCACCCATTCCCTCCTCCGGAGATGGGCTGCAGAAACCAAGCGCAGTGTGTCAGTCAGTGCCAAAATTCTTATACACCAGCTCGCCAAGGGCTGAGCAAGCCCAGGAATGTTCCTCGCCCGTCTGTCCCATGCAGGGGCCCTGTGATCTCTCCTGCCCCTCTGATGCCCCAAGCAGCACCTAAAGTCATCACTTTCTCAGCACCTTGCAGAGTAGGCAGAGCTGCACAGAGCCAGGGAGCAGAAACCCATACCATTTCCTCTGCAAGGCATGGGGGATCTTCCTCCTTTTCACAGATGACCATGATGATTCCAGCCATGAGCCTCCCCCTCACCTCACCTGTCCATTACTCCTGTTCTCATGCAGTTAAAATCTACTGCATTTATTTCAGCTTGGCCACTGAGATGCTGTAAGAGGAGTGTAGAGGAAGCAGCTAGAAAACATCTGCATGGCAGGGCAAGCACAGACATTTCTCAGTCTGACTCAGGAATCACTTTGGACTCCAGCCACAGCTGGAGTGGTTGTGCCAAAATGGGGATGGCATTTCAGAAGACTGTAACTGAGCACTGAGCAGTGCAGCAGTCATTTTAAACCAATTCCAATTTGCTGATATTCTCATTTGATGTTGGTCCTGGAATGCAAACAAGGAACTACACCACCAGGCATTTATAGGGAACAGCCGGCCTCACCTGGAGTTTCCTGCCACAGTGGTCTTGATGGAACAACCAAAGCACCTGAGAGCCTGGACACTACATCTCCTTGCACAGAGAGATCAGCCTGTGCTGAAACAGGGGAAAACGCTCCCATACCTGATGGTTGTTTGGAGAAGTTGAAAGAAAGGAAAAGTGTTTTAAGTCTTGCTTTGGTCTGTGACAAACCAACGTAGTGTGCCCTCACTTCTTAGCTGGGACCAACCTCATGCCATGACTCCTTGCCCCAGTGTCACTTGTTTCCCCACCTATAAGCCACTAAGCTTTACACCTCATGGGGCATGAGGCAGTACCTGCCCCCCCAGGCACCCACAACCCCAGGCCAAACTGCAGAGCACAGCTCACTGCTGGCAGAGAGGACCTGTTGTTGATGGGACCCATCTGCCCGGATACAGGCAAGAGCCCCTTTAACTCCACCTCGTGTGCTTACCACACCACAATCTAATCTCACATCCACGTCACAGGAAACCCTAGACCATCCCTTATCTATCAAAGGAAAGCCAGCAGGCACCACGTCTGTGGTTTTAATCACCAAAAGGCAAGTAGCAGGGTGAGCCTGGAGTTCAAGACCAGGCAACCCCCTGCAACTCCAAGGCAGTGGGGTGCAGGACACACCTTTGCCAGCCAGAGCCCAGCAAAACTGCTCATTCCAGCTGCAAAACAACTCGCCCTGCACTCAGTGACAGTTCCTATTCTCTCACCAGAGCCTGGATTCCTAAGCCTTGTCAGGGAAAACATAGTCTCAAGCCAAATCTGGATCAGCATCTCTTCAGCTAAACTGTTTTAGAGCATTCCTCCTCCCCTGCCTTCTTCCTTGTGTATGGTCTCTGCACACTGAATTGCTGGTGGGCTTGGGAGGAAACCAGATCAGGGCCACAACTGTGACACAGCTAATAGGAACACCAAGCTTCCTGGTCCCTTAAATGGGACACAAGTGATGGATTGCTTCTGGCCACAGTGAAGGACCACAGCTGGGGCAAAAAGACCAAGCTCTGGCCAGGAGTACCAAAGAAACAAAGCCTTTGGATCCCATAGGAGCAAGCAGCCTCCAGAAGGGCCTCTTCAGCAGTCTACGGGATGCGTGAATCCTGGAAGGGCAGACAGGACACAAAGGGGTTTTGCCTGCCCATCCCCCAGTGCCGCTCCCTAGAAAACTGAGCCTGCCGGCTCATCCTCTGAGAATCCCTGCTGGACAGCCCATGCTGTGCGACCCCTCCCCCTTCCCAGCCAGGGGAGCACAGGTCAGGAGGTAGACCACTGGGAGTTCTCCATTACAACGACTTCCTGGAAAACTTCTTATCTCGCCAGGCAGCTCCAGAATACACCTGATAACTGTTACAGGAAGCGAGCACGGCCCACCCCCACCTCCCACTTCCCCAGCCTGCAAGACCCTCCCTCCAGCTCAAGCAGGCTGCATTCCTGGCTGCCAGCAGCTCTTCTGAGCCCACACTAGTGCTGATGAATGTGCCTGTATTGGGGCTGACTAAGAAGCAAGCTGAATTCTGAAGTGCTTCAGTAGAGAAGACAAGGCACTGCTACATTGCCTGGCAAGGGTGGACCAAACTCCAAAAAACTGGTGTCAAATTTGTTATGGTTTCCTAGCATTTCCCAGGAGTGCCAAGGCTTAACATCAGAGTTCAGCTGCAGCTGCAACACAAATCTACACACAACACAACATTTGGGACCACTCAAAACTCCCGTAAAGCCCTACCAAGCCTTCTGCTGTACGGAAGGAAAGGACCCAGAATCTTTTGAGGAGACTGGATAAACTCAGCACCTCTGAATACCTCACCTGCACTAAGCATTCCCTCACAGTCACATGGATATCCTACAGCTAAGCACACTCCCCCAAACTCCTAGAACCTGAAAGCCTTTCACCCCATCATACACTGGTATGGTCAGGCCATCAGCAGAACCTGTTCTGCTTGCTTCTCTGCCCCAAGTTGGCTTCAGAAGCATCCCCAAAAAGCCACTGTCAGGATCCCAGAGAGAGCCTCAAAGCTTTCAAAACCATGTGGAGAGCTGAAAGCATTTAAGATGTCTGTGCAAGGTAGATGCTGGCAAGCAGGACTGTGCTCCAGAGCTGCAATTTGTCACTCCAGACAGCATAGAGTGTGTCCTGGTGATAGGCCACTTCCTTTCTTTAGGCAGCTGTTAAGGCTCTCGGCCACATCCAGCTGCCCTGCACCCTCACAGTATCACTTCCAGTGTTTGACAGCTAAATCCATAACACCAGGTCCCTGTTGTGAATGGAAATGTTGCTAAGGAACACTGGCACAGAAGACAACATTGTCTTGTCATGTGTGTAGGCTCCTCAAACAGCTCCCAGCTGAGCTGACATCCCACTGCAGCTTGGCAGCAGAACCCACACTTGCCAATGAAAAAAAGAAGCACTGGTGGGAGAAGCGGGGCAGCACATAGGTGAAGATAAGGCAGTTTGAGATCTGCTCTGGCACAGCAGACTGAGATATGTGTCCTTCTGACAGCAGGACCTCCTCTCTTATCCCCAGGATCTCTTTACCAGAAAGCTTGAGCACTGCACAGCCCCTCCTAAGCAGCCTGTTACACCCTTCTGTCCCTACATGTACAAGATGGCTTGTCACCAGATGCTTTACAAGCTTACAGGACACCTTTAGTCTGTTCCACAGCCTTTTTCCAGGAGAGCCCTGATGTACATGATTATCTACACTTGTCAGATAGATTGACACTTGCCACGTGCCTCTGAAGTCCATCTGATACAGCGTGTGTCAGAGTGTGAAAGGACACTGTGCTGAAGGGAGTGGCAAAGCCTCATGAGGAGCCACTTCACAGAACTCACCTGGTTCCTCCAAAGAGGATGATTTTGTCACCCACTCTGCAGCAGCACTGCCGGCGGCGAGGACACGGCCCTTTTCCTTTGGGTTCAATCTTCCTCCAAGAAAGAGAAACTAACAGGAGGGAAAGAGTGCACCAGCTCGTCACAAGAGCCTGGCCAAGACCAGCTATAAGCAGGTTATGAATTTAAACAGATCACAGGAAAAGCAGAGGCCCACTACCCCACAGACACCAACTAGACAATATCCACCCTCCCCCCGACCTCCTCACTAATGGCTAAATGATGCACTTCTATGAGGTTGTTACTGAAATGCCACTTAGATGCCAGTCAGAGTCTTAGAGCTCTGCCTGCTGAGACAGGATTTGCAGGTCGTATCATAGAATGATTTGGGTTGGAAGGGACCTCAAAGACCATCTTGTTCCAACCCCCTGCCATGAGCAGGGACATCTTGAACTAAACCAGGTTGCTCAGGGCCCCAGCAAGGCCTTTCACTTGCAAAGCCTGAGCACCAGGACCCACGGACTGCCATAGCAGCAGGTCTGACATCACAGGGAGCTGTACTGAGCAGAGCTGCAGGAGCAGACAGGCAGCCTCCCTTCCCCAGAGCCTGCTGCAGTCGGGACTTGGAGGAGGGAGATCCAGGAACGAGCTCCATCTGCTGGCAGGCTGCGATCGCAGAGCACCCTGGCAGAGGTGCATCAGCTGCTGGGACAGCTCGGCTGCGGGAGAAGGGCGTGGGGAACTGAACCAGGTGGAGACAACAGACTTTGTTCTTGCTGCTCTCTGTGGCAAGGATGCTTGGGGGCGACAATGCACAGGACTGAAACCTCTGAAACCTGCAGAAGCTCTCACACCAGCTCACAATTAGCTTGGGGAGCAGCTGGTTGGCTGCTCTCAGGTAACTTTACTATGCAAAGCAATCAGCAAACAAAACGAGTCTGGACAGTGAAACGTGCCTGAGGACTGAAGACCCCAAAACAGCTCACAGCTGACTGATATTCAGGGTACCAGCTGAAGAACCACCCCTTCCTTTGCACAGTTTGAGCTGGTACCAAGAGATGGTGATCCTGCAGCTCAAGTTGAATGGTTTCTCCAGCTATAGTCTCTCTCTTCCCTAACCCTATTGCTTCCCCATATCTTATCTTCTGTCAGTACTTTTGCATATTTAAGAACAAGACAAAGTTTTCCCAATGAAATATGCCTTCCAGCAATACCTCATTTTCCATTTTCTAACTGAGATTTGGAAACATCCTGAGGAGGAACAGGCACGGTAGCGAGTTGCTGTCAGAAGAGCCAAGAGGCATTCCCCCGCCAAGCAGTACTCCTTGGACAGTATGTTCCTCTGAGCACTCACATGCCTGAGGGCCTGGAGCACTATCACTGCAGCAAGTTAAAAGCATAAATACCTGGATTGAATTTCCAGAGGTCATGGAAGTGTCTGTTCAGGCGTGCATTGTAGCCACCAAATACATATAGTTCCCCGTTGTAGCTGACTGTAGGGAATAAGCACAGACATCAGAGGGCCACCCAGCAGGTTCCTGACCCAATATCAAACACAGAGCAACGTGGTGCTGGCTGTCCACCTCTCTTTACATCACCTTCAAGTGCAGTGTGTGGTGCAAGGCTTTTTGGTTGGCAGCAGCTTTCCACAGAAACTGGGCTTTGTGCAACCCTTTCTAACCCACAGCCCCACCCAGCAGCGCAGATACCCCTTCTAAGGCAGGCAAAAATTTCCTTCCACCATCCTCCACCCTCAGCAGACCCACACTCACAGGCTGAATGGCTCCGCCGGCCCTCCGGGAGCACGGGAGTGGGAGGGGAGTCTAGCCAGGAGTTGGTTTCTGTATCAAACACTTTAATGCGGTTACAGTAGATCTCGTTGTTAGAGTGAAATGGCCCAAACCGATCAGCTCTGCCACCAAACACGTACATCTTTGTTCCAATGATGGTAGCTGAATGAAAGTCTCTCCAGCGAGCTGGAGTACCCTGAAGGACAGAGTAAAAAACAAAGACAAAAGAAAGAGTGCAGATTAGCCAGGGAAATAACACATCTTGATGAAGAAGTTGTGTGGCTGCCCTCTCCTAGAGGATTTCCCATTCTGTAGATCCCAGCCACATCAGCCAGAAGCTGTGATACAAGTGTGGGCAGCTACCCCAGAGAATAGCAGATGCAAAACTTCCTCCACAAACCAGAGGGAAAAGCAGACACTGACCTTGGCAGAGATTAAGGTCCACATCATGTTTGTGGTGTCCAATTTATGGATATCATTTGAAAAGCAGTCAGCCTGGAAGACAGACGAGCAGCTTGGTCACAAAGGGACTGAGAAGCCTGATCACATCCAGATCCAGAAAGGATGCTGCCCTACAGACCTGGAGCATCCCTTTGGATCCCTTGGACTGCCTAAGAGACAAGGTGCTTGCTCAGGCAGCACTTATTTAACAAGAGGAAAGCAAAGCCTGTTTCTTCCCAAAGGTGTCCTGTCTCCCCATAGCTTTCCCATTTATTTGGTGCTCAGTTCTTCCCCCAAAGGCTGTCCTGCACACAATACAATCATGGCAGGAACCTGCCTCCTCTCCATGTAGCACCAGAAAAAAGAGGCATTAGCAGAACAGTCAAACTGGCTCTGCTAAGGCTGCCTAATGAGACTCAGAAACTGAGATTACTTCTGGGAAGCTGAACATCCAGGAGCAAATACACTCCAGGTTCTGAGGTCCCACAAAACCCATCTGCAGCTGGCTGCCTAGAAGACATTGCATTCACACAAACAATATGGACTCCTGCTCTTCCAGGCAAGGTAAAGAGCAGCAAGACAGCCAGAGGTTTATTTGGTCTTGCTTAAAAAAAAGACACATCTGAACTCCTCCTGCTGCTGTAATCGATATAATGGATTTGGCCTACTATCATCCTCAGAAAAGAGGGAATAACCCAGAGACTTCTGTAACAGAGCCCCAGCTTTCCTCCAAACAAACACATCTCTTCTGGAACCTGGTGATAGGCTGACATTATATTTACCCACTTCTTAAGATCAGATCATAAGGATTTGCTAAAAAGAGCATTAGCTACACTGACAGCTATTGCAGGATGAACTTTGGCTCAAGATATCCTTAATGGGAAGGCAACCAAGTACTTGCTGAAAGGGATCAGCAAGATGTCAGAGCAGGTAGAGACTACAGGGAACATACACCAGACTAGGACAAAACCTCACATCAACACTGCAGAAAGTGATTTTTCTGGCTCCCTTCTGAGCCAAATTAAAATAAATGTATATCAATATATACTTATTAAAAAATGTTGTGTATTTATGTATCTACATCTGGCTGAGAAATGAGCCAGAAAAAAAAAATTATAGTTTTACCTCTTTGTGGCAAATATGTTTTGTGAAAATTAAAAGAAATCCAACACTTTTTTGGACTTGCTTTTCCAACCATCTTCTCCACAAAACAATTAGCATAACCTGGGTACTAATCCCATAACTTTGCTAAGTTACAAAAAGACAGTGACTTGGAATACAAATATGCCCCTGTGTCCTGCCTCTATCAGTGTCCTGGGTATCAACACCTTCTTTCCCAAGGGCTCACCAATTAACAGTTACAGAGACTACTCACCAGCTGTTCATAGCCTCCAAAGATAAACATGCTCTTTGCCAGGACACAAGCTGAGTGCCCATCTCTTGCCCCTGGGACCATGCCAGACACCTTTGGTGTGAACCACTTGTGTGTGTCTGAAACAAAGCAAGAGGCAATGCTGAGAAAACACAGTAGGAGTTGGGGTGGGATAGTTCTGTTACTACTGTTCTTAATTTCTAAGGCAAAAATCATTCTTGCTTCCTCACACAGTACCTGCTCTGCCAGAGAGTTTGCAAACTTCTTTGGGCAAGGCTACCTGCCTGAGCCCCCACAGAGGGACGTAGTGACAGAAGCCTCAGCCTCTGGGCATGGCCATGGACTGCCAGACCTGACAAAGAGCTCACATTTTAAGTGTGAATAGTACAGCACAGCTTGAACAATGTTACTTTTACCGAATCTCTTGCAGAGTATACTTGTGAGTCACTTATCAACTCTGCATTCACACATTCTATTACAATGAAGCAATAATGCTAAGTGGCTCAACTGACCTCACGGTGTGGAGATGCTCCGTAACTGAGCAAAACCAGCTCTGAAACCCAGATAGAAATCATTTAACCACAAAGTCTCCGTGTTAGCTGTGCATATCTCCACCTCTGCAGTGCACCTCTCCCTGTCTTATCTGCTCCTCTTTTCACATTCTCATCCCCTCTTCCTCCCTTTCCACCCTTCACAATGCTCCCTGTGAGCCTGCACCAGACAGATTCAGCCCCTTACCCTGCACACTCCAGGGGCTGGCTTGATTTAGAAGATGACTTAAAATCCAGCCAGAGCTGTTCTCCATGCCAGAGCAACACAGAGCCAAGCCAGCAACTTGCTGCCAAGCGCAAACAGGCACCTGCCCCAAGAGCTCTGAGAGGCACAGATAAGCCTCAAGGCTGCATGAGACATTCCCCTCACCCTCCCTAATGGCTCTTGGCTGCCAAAACCAGTGCTTATTTCAGAGAGTTGTAACAGTGGAGCCAAAGCATGAGGATGACTTCCCTGAACTTGGCCTGCGGACACAACTGTCCACCTATGCTCCAACTGGCACCACACAAAGGGTCTTGCAAGGTCAGCAGAAACCCTGGGGAGCCTCTAGGGACACAGTCCAGGGCTATCCAGTTCCTTTTCTTCCTGGGGCTGCTTCCAAACTCAGTCACACTGTATCAGCAGCAGCTCACCCGAGTGCAACATGTTAAGTTAGAGATGGAAAAGACCTCGATTTGCGATCTGCTCAACACCACAGGGACAAAACTGCACTGAGTGCAGTTAATTTAGCCTGATATGACTCCTACAGTGGAACTTACATGACAGACATGGGACTGTGACTGCCAGCCTTACTTTCCAGGAATGGCAGGCCTGTGTGTACAGACAGCTGCAGAGGGTTTGGAGCAGGACTTTCTGTTAATTTTCACTTAATGCTAAAGCACTCGAGCTGCCAGGGAGACTAGGAAGGTCCCACTACAAAACCTCTGTGTAGGCAGAGGTTTACTGGTGGCTTCTCAGCTGCATGGGTCAGGGAAAAGAAGGGGGAAACCCTGTACCACAAGCTGTAAGATATTTCCTGGTAAAGAAGAGATCCCTTGACCAAGCACCAGAGCAAGCGGTTTCCTTGTAAATTCAGAGACAGTTACTGGCCAGTATTTATATGGACTTGCATCCAGAATCTAGATATACTCCTTTTCTTTACTGAAAACTTGTGTCCATGCAGTTCCTGATGGTGTCTTTTCTCCAGAGGTACTTCAGCAGTGCTATGGAGAAGCCAACCAAAAGGCTCAAGGAGTTTATTTTTCAGGTTAATCTAACTTGACTCATGTCTCCCAATTTTGCCATCCTGTCCTAGACTTCTCCTGTGCTTTATTGCTCACTCTCCTTCACGCCTTCAGAAAGAAGGACCACACTGGAGAGGAACCACAGTCCTCAAGAGACCAGCCCCTTCTTGATTGAACCTTCAGCCACAATTAAGGAATACTACCTCAGACAGAGACAGCACTTCAGTTATAGTTACAATCAGAGTGAGCACACAAAGCTAATAGAAAAATTAAAACCATTTCCATTATTAGAAAAGATCAGCAATCTCTGCCCAAAGGCTTTTACAGAGATTTAAGCATGCAGACACAATGGCCACCATACTCCACTTCTAAAACTGCTGAAACAGACACTGACACTATTTCCTCAAGACTGTCACCAAGGGACAAGTAAACAAGTTGGGGAGCAGCGTGGGGGGCAGAGAGAAGGTCTGACCAAGAGCAGCTGTGATAAGAAACAGTGAGAAGCTGGAACTTACTGACATCGAAAGCATAGAGCACATTGCAGGCTCCCTCCGTGTCGTTGCGACCACCCCAAATGTAGACGGTGTCGTCGATGAGCACTGCTGAGTGTCCATACCTCATGTAGGGCACCTCCCTCACGTGGTCTCGGCTGTTTGTCCACACTGGAGGCAACTTGATCCAGCGCAGAGACACTGGAAACACAAGTTCGAGCTCATGTCAAATGCTAAGCCTGCTGAATTGCTCACAGTTCATAACCCATCCTGTGCGGTGCTTTTTACCCCGTGACAAGGTGCAGAAGCAGTCGAGTAAACAAGAGAAAGCTGTGTCTGACCCCGAGTAGTAGCTAGTTAAGAAATACAGAAGGAAGTCCTCTGGAGGCCCAGAGGACAAGACCAGGCTCTGTTCTACAACAATTCATTGAAAAGGTTTCCGCTCTGGCTCATCCTAAGCTGTGAGTGAAAGATACAGTACACACACAAACAAAGAGGGAAAGAAAAATGAAAAAGTACAGAGGTGATCATAAATGCAGACACTACTTCAAGCTAGTGAGATTGCTGAAGATACTCAAAGCTGGAAGAATGGGCAGCACAGCAATAACTCAGTGTAGTAATATGCAAGGGAACACCTGAAGGCATGACTGGGACTTGCAGAAGCACAGTTTAAGTAAAGCAACCCAGCAGCTTTGTAGGAACAGGGTTTGTTTGTTTGTTTTGGCTTTCAAGCTATAGATCAGGTGGCTGTCTACCTCCTTTACCCTCCTCTGTACTCAAGTTCTTCCTGCTAACCTTGCATTACTAACAGGAGCTCCTTGTGATTACAGGCTCCCCTTCCTGTGTGTCATGTCCAGCAGCCAGAACAGTCAACAGGTATTACAGGGGTTTAATGACAGTGCAAGAGCCACAGCAAGTGTTACACAGCCACTACATAACAGAAGCAGTCACCCTCCCTCTACCACATACAGCCTCCAGGTTTGTTTCCTATATGGAGCTGATACAAAATATAGCAGAAAACAGTCTGCAGTTCCTCTGAAATACTAACATAGGGAAAGGGAAAAGTCAGGCATCTCAAAAGGTGAGCATCTACCCTACAGGCAGAAAGGGCACTGACAAAGCACATCCAATGCCAAAGTCAAGCTAGACTGGATGCTTCCTACCTAAAACATGATCTTCATCTTTGGAAGACTGACAAGAGATGATTCAAAACCTGGTGTCTTGGCTTTAGCACTGCCATCTGACAATGCTAGCTGAGCAAGGGCTTGGGAAGCCACTGTCACTTCCTATGTGGTGGCTGCAGCATTCTGACACTTTAATATTTGGGAGTGGTAAGAGGGAAAGACAACACAAGAACATTCCTTTGGGCACAGTCATTATGCTTCTCCAGAAGAGTGGTGCATGTTCTACAACATTCAGCTGTGTTGAGTGTGAAAGCCCAGTCCCTCTGGACAGAGGTGAATGTCACTGTTCACAGGATCCTGAGCTACATTCCCTCTACGCTGTGAGCAGGTCACCTTGGCAGCCCTCTGTAACCATTGCTTTTATCCCTGCTGCACATCAGTCTTAAAAGAGTGAATTCACTGCATCTTACAGACAAAGTAGGTTTGTCTACATGTGGGTGTTCACAGAGCATTCAGCACGCTGTGCAGTCTCCAAAAATGGTCATTGGTTCTCTGTTCTTGGCTCTGTTTAGCTGGAGCCACACAAGCATCCGTGCAGATTTTTAATCAATTGCCTAATTACAGGGAAATACTTAGTGGACCAGCTCAGTAACCTCTTCAGTTCAAGGAGCACTCAATCAAAAAATACAGCCTGTGCCAGCACAACCATGGCTCCAACTCAGCCTCATGACAGGTACTGGCTACCCTATACAAATGGCTCCAGTTGCAGATGCTTTTCTAAGCTATGTTGTGAATCTCCACGATAGCTGTTACCAAAATGGGAAGGCCTCCCTCCTAGCCACATGCCCCCACTGACTCCATCATGCTGGCACCAGTTGTCAGCTGCTCCCACAGGGAAACAGCTCAGATGTCTACACCTGGAATCTTAACTGAGTGCACTGGCTCACACCCTGCTCCTTCCACACTATGGGCAGCTGAGCATGGACATGCGGCAAACTGGAGGGGGGGGACCTGAGCCAGCTCGATATCACCTCTTTGCACCCGGCTGAGTTCATGTTCACAGAGAACAAGGACAAACCAAGCCACTGGCTATGTGACTACTTCAGTGAGTCCTTATCCTAGCAGTCAAATGAACTACAGTCCCTCTGTGTCCTGCCCCTGAAGCTGAAAATGCAAGGCTGCACAAAGAAAGAGGCTCCTACCTACTCTGATAACTTTTTCTGGAAATTAAGAGTCAGACAGCATGTTACAGAGTATAACACATCAGGCAACAGCAGGCAAGAAAAGCAATAACTGAGCCCAGCAAGCCAAGTCCTTTGTGGCTCACAAGGACACATTTACCTGCGTTGAAAACGTGCACGTCGATCTGCCGCAGGGTCTCATAGTCCTCTCCAGAGCAGTACCCACCAAAGGAATAGACCTTGTGCCCGACAGCCACGGCCGCGTGGTTCACCCTCCGTGGCCCACCTTCCAAGTGCACTGCCCACCGTAGCATTCCTCCCTGCAAGCCAGGCGGTCTTCAGGGCCCCCAGTGCCACAGCCACATGCTTCCGAGGCCACCGCAATGTCACCTGGCTCTGCAACACAGACACAATGCCAAAATAACAAGATCCATCCTGCAGGTCTTCCTATCTTCCCTGAATGCCTGCTACAAAGGTTATCTTAATGTATCCTCATTCACCTGCCTCCCAATTGGAAACATTCCTCTTGGGAAGGGGACACAGAGTAGGGCGCAGAGGAGCAAGCAGAGATGCCCTTGCACTCAAAACCCCTCAGGGTGGTTGCACAGGCAGCCCCAGCCAAACACCTTCAGCCTGGCCACATGCACGTCATGTACATGTCACAGCCATTTGTCTGCATGAACGAAAACACACAGCGAGAGCCAACGGTGAAGGTGAAAAGGACAGACCCAGAGGGAAGAACGTGCTCTTTAGACCAGTTCTGAGAAACAGCAGAGGAAAATATTAAAACAGAACACCAAACAAAAAATCTCCAAAGAACCACCCCTACATAAAGCAACCAACTTCCCATTATGGGGGTGGGTGACAACATTAGCATTTGGACTCATTGATTTGAGCTCTAGGGTTCAATCTAATTAGACACAAGAGAGCAGAAACCCCCTAATCTAGGTAGAAAGCTCTTTGCTAATGCTCAGAAAAGGTCTTTTCCTCCCACAGCAAACCCAGGCATAACTATGAAGATTCTGTAGCCTCACATCTTTCTAAGCAACTGGTAGCCTTCATTCCTCAAACAGATGGCTTAGATCATATCTTAAAGAAGTCACCACAGGTGATTCTTGCAGAGATTCTCCTTTAGATCTAAGAATCTAGAGCAGAGTCCTGCCCAGGTGCTTCTGAAACAGCAGGTCAGTTTGATTTTTAACAGTTTTCTCTCAGCTGAAAAACAGCCATTAGAAGAGATGTCAATGTTTCACACAGCACAAATAAAATAATCTCCTTTTATTTCTTGGTTCTAGGTTATTGAAAGATTCAGCCAGCATGCTCCCATCCCACAATCAGTTTTAGCCTTTGCAGAATCCAAAGAAATCTGGGGATGCCTTTGAACAAGGACTAAATTCCTACACTCTGCCCCATTTCATTTTGGAAAGTAGTGAATTTTGGCAAGGATGACTTCCCTCCTGTTTCAGGTTTCTGAAGTAGCTGAAGAGCAGCAAGAGGGGCAGTGCCATGCTGCCCTGCTCCAGTTGGCCACCCCCAGCCCTTCAGTCAAGTGGAATGACTGCTCACAAGGAGGCCCATCAGCAGCCTGACCACCCCAGTGCCTGGCCCACACACACTCACATTCTATCCCCTCCTGTGGGAAGAATAAGAGATGCCACCAACAGGGAGCTCCTGGCATGAAACAGAGCTTAGGCTTCCAGCTTCATCCACTGACTCCATAGACAGTTCAAAACCATTCAGTAACCAGTCACCTCATTCCAGAACTCCCAAATGTCATCAAAATTTGAGTAGTTCTTTTTAAAGTTATTTATTTTTCGAGTTGTTTTCCTGCTCTGTACATGAATGTTACAGGGACAGGACACGTGCAAAGCCCAAACAGAGACCATCCTGCAGCCTTACTATAACAGGAGTCTCTCCTGCAAACCTGCCTGTTCCTGCAGCAGCCACCCTAACCTAAACTGCAGTCAGTAACCCAGAAAATTGCAGCAAGCTTTGCTCCAGCAGGGGTGCTCCAGAAGGGCTCAGGAACAGCCCCCATCTTCTACAGGCCATGCTTCAATTTCAGATACAGCAGGTTTTTTTCCTTAAGCAACTATTTTTTTTAAGCCAGGCAGCACTCTTGTATAAGTCCTCTGCAAAGCTACAAAACAGATGAGTTTCCATGGAACCCACCAAAGTCACCTTCCAAGCTATTTTGAAGGCTTCACATATCTAAATCTGTTCCCTGCCTCAGTCACAAGTTATTCCTGAAAAATCTAACCAATGTTTTCCTCATAATCTCTTCTTGTTTAAGTGATTCTGTAAAAGACTCCTCAAGGAGCTTAACTGGTCTTTATCCCCGGCATCAATATTTTCAACACGCTTCAGACTGAGCCCAGTCCAGGAGGATCAAGAGGATGAATCTTACTTCCAAGTTCTCTGCTTGGTTCCTCCTGAGGTAGAGGAGCACAGCTGCTTGGCATGGCAGGCAGACATCGTACCAAGGCCCCTGCCATTTTTGTCAGAAAGGCTGGGAAAACTCTTCCTCACCCTTGGGACTTCCCTAGAGCCAGGTGCAAGGATGCTGGTCCTGTCACTGCCACAGGAGCTGGCTACCTTGCCCCAGCAGTTCTGCTATTCTGATCAGAAAGCAGATCATCCCAAGAGGTTAAATCTGGTCTACTGAGAAACAGCAGCTCCAGGCCCAACTGCTGGCACTGCAAGAAAGACGCTGAGGTTGCAGCAACAATGTTGAAATGCTGTTTCCTACAATTACTGGGGAAGTTTTTCCCCAAATGAGTGCTTTCCAGGTGACTGGCAGGCCAGGAGTGGTGGTGAGGGCATGGGATGGAAGTTGGCTGTGCTTCGCCTTGGCTCTGTCTGGGGATACCCCTTTAGAGCAAACACAGAGCTCTGCCAGCACAGCCTCCTGCTGCCTCTCCTCAGAGCCAAGAAAAGCAAACACTCATCTGAACACTTCACGAAGAGAGAATGACCAGAAGCGTGAAGTAATCTTTACAGGGTCATGAAAAAACACAGGGTTTAACAAGCTGTCAGGGATTTTCCAAACCCAACTGCTCTTCTCTACACTGTAATAAAAGCATGCATGCAAACTCCCATCTTCCTCTTCTGCCACTGGCCACAACCCTACCCTGGAACTACCACATCTTCCTGCCATCACCAGGCATTTGTTTGTCCCTTTTCAGCCGCACACAGGCTTGGCCTCCCCTCCTCCCTGCACAGTCCTGTCTCCTGAGGATGCCTCCCCTACTCCACCCTGTGCTTTCTGTGCCCAGCTCCAGATTCTCCTTTCCTGCCTTATTTACAATTCTTTCTTTAGACCAATCTTCTGTCCCAAAGCATTTTCCTCCTCCAGTATCTGCAAATAGGAGTTAGACACATATTTTGAGAAAAAATGGTATTTTCAGTCCTACAACTATGGACACTGTTGAATTCCATTTCAAGTTTGATTTCCAATGATAATTTTTATGATATAAATGAGGACATAAATAAGCCACTTTTCAATCTCATTCCTATGAGGATTTCTTAGCAGGAGAAGTGCACTTGACATTAAGCTACAGCTTAGATTTCTTTACAGATCACAGAGGACACAGCCAAGGAGAGAGGGAAACAGCAAAATTGGTAAGAAACAATTTACTAACAATTTCCCCCAACTGTACAATATTAGATTATGCAAAATACATTCTGTGGTTCCTCATTTAGGACACCAGCAACAGTGATGTAGGCCATAAAACACAAAAATATTGATAAGACAGACGTAAATTGTATTACAGAATTGGGAGGGCACTGCAGGATGAGGCACACAGAAACACAGCTTCTGTTAAAGCCACTGCTTGCTTCCACTGACTCACGTTAGCTCCTCACTTCCACTCTCCAAAAACTAACAGATCTCTTACTTCCAACCATGCAGTCTTCACAACTCTCCATTTCCCTTATCTGCCATGATCTATCCAGAAATACAGTAAAGCACAGAGGATGCAGAGAAATTTTGAAACCCTGGTAGGTCCTGTCATTAACCAGGAATGCCAGGAATAAATGCATTTCTAAAAATCAGGACATGCTTCACTTACTGGTGAAGTACCTGATGCTGATGATGCTGGAAATTAAGAGAGCACAGCAGTGCACTGTTCCTCTACCACAAAGCACCTGGAGCATTTCACTGCTAAGCCAGGGAACAATCAGATTTAATTCAGCTTTGCATTCTTCCAATACAACACCTAGAGACAGCACTCCCATATCTCTGGTTGTGCTGTTGCCTGAAGATGCACTTAATGCCTGCAACAACCTTCATCCCAACTGCTCCAATTTACACCTAACAAGAGCCTAACAACACAGCATACGGACATCTGAGGTAACAAAAATATCACTCAATAATCTCTTACTAGCATATCTTCCAAAACTGTTGTGGTGACTTGAGCACTGTGGCACAGACAGAAAAAAATCCCCAAAACAACAACAAAAAACCAAACCAGGTTTTAGTCAGATTTTTCACCTGCTTGTTCTACTGGCTTTAGGCTTAGTATTTTCAAACCCTACAATTAGTTATGAAAATACTTCATTCAAGATAGAAAGCTACTGAGCATCTCCAAGTACAGTATCCAGGTGATAACCTTAAAACAAACCCATATATCCTTGGATCCACTTCTTTGCTCAAAGGGAGCTTACAGGGCTCTCTCACTCCTCTATACACACAGAAGGAAACCTAGAGCCATTTTTAAAAGCTGCTCAGATTAGCCTTGCTGCATCCAATTCCCAAAGCAAGGGGGAGAAACCAAGCAGCAAGTGGCCTGGATTTTCAAGGACTTGTTCTGTCACCCCCAGAATTGCAGTCACACCCTAAGAGCAGCCTACTCTGCAAAGCTGCTCTAGAGAGCAAATCCTACCGTGTGGTTGCCTCAGTCCCGTCTCCCAAAAGACACCAGCCACAAGGTTTAGTAACCCTTAAAATAGCCCAGCCAGTTCACAGCAGTCCATATAGACAGTTCTATTTCAAGCACATCCAACATACTGTTAGAGATAACATGAGAACAACCCGCTTTCTTCACTTGTGCTTGACATTTATCTAATGCTTGGAGCATTTGTGCTAAGGCAATGTGAAACTGCAAGCTTGCACATTCAACAGCTCGGACACTCACAATGCAATTCCAGCCCCAGTAAACTAGACGGTGCTAGAACAGCCCCTGAGCTCGCAAACTGAGCCTGCTCTGGAAGCTCATGTTAGCCATAGGAATCACAGACCACACTGCTCAGGCACAAATTTATCCCAGTGGTCACATTTATCCCTACAGCCAGCCTCACCACCTCCATATTTTTCACCAAATATTTTGCCCACTTACTTTTGCCTAAAGCCTAGCTGAGATTCTGCACCTTCCGAGCTGGCTTCTAATCTTCACCTTGCTTCCCAAACCCCAGCTTCTCTATGGAGTGTGCCTAAGCTTTGGAGATACTGCTTGACCCTCACTTCCCCATCAGGAACTTGTCTCAGGCTGACAAGCTGTTTCTGCCATGCCAAGGGCAGCCCTTGGGTTGGGAAACAGGCTCAGGAAAGTGGAGATGACAGCCGGCGGGGCATTTCTTGCTTTACCCAGGGCTACATCAGTTTGTTCCTCTGGCCCTCTGTTGCACTGACACTGATCCCCAGGCAGAGTGGTCTGCTGGGCTTGGCCACACACTGGGCAGGCTCACAGGTGCCAGCCTTCCCTCTGCCTGGCACATGGGACTGGGGAAGACCAGGCATGCAGCCCCACACCAGCCACGACTGGGTGAGAGAATAAATGGTGTGAAACCACACAAGCCCACAGGACGGAGAGAGAAGGCGCAGCAGAGGTCATGCCAGGGCAGCCTTCCTGACACAGACCTGTGAGGGGAGAACAGGGATGTGTGGGGTCACAGAATCCTTTAAGGATGGAGAAGGCCACCAAGATCACGGAGTCCAGCCATTAACTCAACACTGCCAGGCCCACCACTAACCCATGTCCTGAAAGTGCCACATTTACAGATGATTTAAAAACTTCCAGCGATGGTGATTCAACCATTTCCCTGGGCAGCCTGTTCCAATGCCAGACTACCCTTTTTGTAAGAATTTTTTCCTAATAGCCAATCTAAGCTTTCCCTGGTGCAGCTTGAAGCCATTTCCTCTTGACCTGTCTGTCAATTGTTACCTGGGAGAAGAGACCGGCCCCCACCTGACAAGAATCTCCTTTCAGACAGTTGGAGAGAGTGAGAGGGTCTCCCCCAAGCTTCCTTTTCTCCAGGCTGAACACCCCCAGCTCCCTCAGCCGCTCCTCATAGGACTTACTCTCTGGACCCTTCAGCAGCTCCTCTGCCCAACTCTGGATACTCTCCAGCACCGTTGGCCGCCCCTCTCCGCCCGAGACCCTCTGTGCCGCCCCGCGCCCCCACCCGCCGCCCGCGGGCCNGCGCCGCGCCCGGTGCATGGCGGTGCTGCGGAGCATGGGTCCCGAGCGCGTCTGTCCCCGGGAGCCCGGGCCGCCGGAGGGCCCTGACGGCGCGGCGGGGTGGAGCGGCGATGAGGAGGAGGAGGAAGAGGAAGAAGAGGAGGGCGGCGGGGACTTGTATCAGCCGTTGAGCCAGGAACCGGAGCAGGGCCTCGGCGACGCGGGCCCCGGCCTGCAGGAGCGGCTGCAGGTACCGCCCAGCGCCTCCCGCCGGGCCGGGGTTGGGGGCACCCGCGGTCCCGACCCCGCTGCCCGCCNCCTCACCCTCCCCGCGTCCCTGCGGCCCCGGCCCCAGCCCCAGCCCCGTACCTGTGCCCGTACAAGGAGCTCCGACAGCCCGCTCCGACAGGAGCTCCCGCCGCGCGGCGGGTACTTGTATCAGCCGTTGAGCCAGGAACCGGAGCAGGGCCTCGGCGACGCGGGCCCCGGCCTGCAGGAGCGGCTGCAGGTACCGCCCAGCGCCTCCCGCCGGGCCGGGGTTGGGGGCACCCGCGGTCCCGACCCCGCTGCCCGCCTTTCTTCGCAGATGCTGAGGCTGCACCTGCCCGACCCGCCGGTGGACAGCGAGGAGGAGAACGAGGAGGAGGCAGCGGAAGGCGCCACGGCTCAGAGCAGCCACAGCTCCATCCCCATGGATGCAGGTAACCGCATCGCCGGCAGAACCCTCCCGGGGCTCTGCCGCGGTCTCACAGCCTCTCTGTTCCCAGAGCATGTGGAACTGGTGAAGAGAACGATGGCCAGCGTGAAGCTGCCCACCTTGGGCATCCCTGCCTGGGCCAGCCAGATCTCGGAGGAGCAGTGGAAGGACGTGGTGCAGCGCACGCTGCAAGCCCGGCAGAGCCTCGGCGGCCCCCGGCCTCAGTGGAATTGAGGGCTGAGCTGCGGCACAGGGGCTGCAAACCCCAGCCCTTCCTCCACCCTGGAAGCAGCCACTGCCTCCGAACCAGGTGCTGACAGGACTTGCCAGTATCAACCTTCCAGTTTGTCCCACTGACATTGTCTGATTTTCCTTCCCACTCCTTTTCCTGTGTTCTGGCTGGTGCATAAGTCAATGTGATGACTGTGTGTTGGCTTCCTCTGCCTCTGAGGAGGCAGATTGGTTTCCATGCCTGGATGCCTATGGGGCGATGGGGCTTGGCTGGCTTTGCCCAGATTCCCTCAGGACAAATACTGGACTTGGCCCCATGCTGACAATACCAGAGATGTCACTCTCCAGGCTAGGGCCCCTCCTCTCAGGATAGGGTCTGTGTGTTGGAATATCACAGGTGGAGCAAGATGTGTCATTCCAAGAGATTTGTTTTATTTAGTTCTGTACATACAGGGACATCTGTACAAAATCCAACACTTTCATACTATGTAATGCTCTACTGAAAATAAAGTACACCATATGTACATATGAACTGTAAGCAGCTTAATACTTGTGTCCAGGGTGTGAATGCAGTAGTTTCGCTTTTTCCCTTGGGAGGAGCAAGCCAGGTGGAGTGGAAGAGGCAGCTCCAGTTCTGTCCATTTGGCTGATGTGGGGAAAGGCGTAGGCAGAAATGAGCAGCACTAATGCTAAAACCAAGTATTGAGCAAGGGGCAGCTGTAGCGTGGCAGATGCAGGTCTGCCTATGAACAGTACATGTGGTGAGAGGGTGAGCACACTCCCCCCGTCTCACATGGTCCCCTTCTGAGGTGTCCAGGACACTGGAACGAATAGGCAGCAAACAAAGGATGATGTGAAGGTACTAAGCCTAAGTTCCCTGACCCAAAACAAGACACAAAAAGCTACGGGAACATCAAAGCTGTACAGCACATAATCATGTGTTACAATCCTGCCCCTGCACATGGCACAACCCCAGCAGCATTCCTCTGGCCAGGGTCAGGGGCTGCCAGCAGAGACAGATCATCTGCAGGACAGTGCCAGACCCTGCACACCACAAGATTCTGTTCCCTCTGCAGGCAGAGCAGCCCACAGCAGGGAAAGGCAGCCACCACCCAGCAGCAAGCAGGTTCAAGTGAGGGCACACCATGCTGTAGCAGTCTAAAAATGAGGTCTTGGCTTACAGCGCAATGCTAAGCAGCCAGTTGGAGAGCCTATGCTGAAACAGGAAGGAGCCTCCTGCCCAGCCTGAGCCTGGCAGCCCTCGTTTCCGCTGTGCTGCTCTGGTGCCGTCAGCACCACCCAGTGCATGTCCACATGCTGTGCCAGGCGTGAGGTAATTGAGTGGCAGCTGATCATGAGCTCAGACTAATGTTCAAAACAAGCAATAACCTCCCTGAGGTGTTTCTGAAGTCTCCTGATAAACTGGCCCGTTGCATGAGGCGGAGGGGAGGTGGGGCCCTGCGTGACTGGGGGGGGAATCTCACACACACGCCCGACAGCTCCTCCCAAGAGATGGTGGCATTCCTGATAAGGGCTGAGCCGGGAGAGAGCTACACACCGCAGGGATGCAGGATACATAGGTCAAAACAGCCTCGCTGGGGTTGGAGGAAAGACGTGCTGCACACCAGCAGAAGATTAGAGGGGGTGATCCTCTGACTTGGATATGGTTTACTGGTGAGGACAAGCAGATACACCAGAACCTTCTACAACATCCCATGCTGTTGCAAAGCAGTGTCAGGCTAGCACCAACCCCGCAGGTTCCCTGCACTACTGCAAACCCACTTAAGCTTACGTGTCAAGAAAGCAGGTGCAGCAAGTAAGAAGCAAGGACTCCCTCTCTCTGACAAGTCAGTCTCTGAGGTGGCACCTTGGCCTGGCACTAAATCTGCACCAAAACAACAGGGGTGACAGCTGGATCACAGTAGCACCCAAGTGCTGCGCGCAAGCCCCTGGGCTATCTGCGTTCTAAATGCTAAGTTAGCACGAGCCCCTGATGCACCAAGTGATAACTAACAAGGGCCTCAGGCCACAGCGGGTGCACAGGACAGGTGAACTTTGCTCAGAGCACCCAAGGAAGCGATTCAGCAGTAGTGCTTAGCCATTGATAATAATGAGGAGACAACTGAACACTCAGTCACACCCCATGAGGTGTATCCATTGTTTCCACTAGCTTGCGGAAATGACAAACAGCACAAGCTTCGTAGAAACCCTGGCCCTGAAGAGCTAAGGATGGGATACAGAGACAAAGGGAGAACTGCAGGAGTATTTTAATTGAGCAGGTAGAGGAAGGAAGTAGAAGTCAGTGGCTGACACCTGCTACAAAGCGGGAAGTTAATTCTGGGCCCACAATTAACCCAAGACATCGGGAAGGAAATGAGTCAGCACGGACCAACACGAACAGCAGAAGGAATTCACTTTCTCACAAGAGAGCTTCTAAGGATTCTCTAAAGGGAGGACTGCAATAGTATGTAGTGCTTGCACCCAGCTTAACTGGGGGTGGCAAAGCACTGAACCCCCACTCCACTGACAGGGGAACAGAACAAGGGGCTTGTAGCAAAAGAAAGGTGGAAGTAAACATTTCCTCTGCTGTACATTAAGACCCTTCAGCTGTGGAGCTGCACCCCAAGGCAGGCTGGAGAGGCAGCAGAGCCTTCACAAACTCTGCTTCTGCCCCAAGCTGAGCCTGGCCTCTGACCATGGCAGGGCTCAGCTGCACAGGCAGCACAGGGGCAGGTGTGATGGAGATGGGCACTTGGAGTTTGGAGCAGCACACTGAGCCACGCACGGCAGGCTCTGCCCAACACAGAGCCTGAGCAAGGCTCTGGCTTCCTGGCAGAGTAAGAATCAGGTGGCAGCTCACAGTGAAGTGAGTCCTGCCTGGACTGATAAAAGAAGAGGTCAGGCAGGCTCCCCTAATGCCTGCAGAGCCAAAGTGGTAAAAGCAGGAGGACGGAGAAGAAGCAGGAGGACACAACAGTGGTGAGATACAAGTTATAACATAAAACCAGATCTACCCTGGAGGTATGCAGATGGAGTGGAGGACAGGCACAGCTCACCATGTTCATTCCTTACTTATACATGAGAACCGAGTGCATTTCCATGACCCCTGGAGGAAAGGGATGGGGCAGAGCTTCCTGGGCCAGCTCCTAAGCCCATCAGAGAGCCTCCTGGCTTGAGGTGAGAAACTCTTCTGCTCTCTTGTGGGCCTCCAAGGCTTTTATAGTGTAGACATCCTGTGGAAGCTCAGACTTCCGGCGCAGCAAAACTTTGTCCTTCTTAATGTCTTTCAGCATCTACAAACAAATCAAAGGAGTCAGGAATCAGTGGCAAACCCCTTCATGCCTTCAGCCTCTGACTCCAACTGCTCTAGGTTATGCTGGGTGGCACTGCAGCATGCTTCAGAACAGGCTGAGAGCCAAATACAGATCAAAAGGATACAAGAAAGTCCCACCGGCACTTTTTCCAGAGTGAGGAGGTTAGATAAACTCCACTCTTCAGACTACAGGTTGATCTCTTAATGATGAGGGGTGAGAGTGGTGGCATTTACCTTCAGAACATTCGGAAAGAGCCAGTTTTGGCTATAGTGATACCCTGGCTGGATTGGGAGCAACTGTGAAAGGACTTGAGTCACCTACGCACCTGCACAGCCTCTGTCTCCACCGTTTTCTTCAGCAGCTGTATATCCTCTGCAGTTGGGGTCTCCGTTTCCATACAGCACACAGAAGGCAAGGGTAGAGGTGCATAATACATGGGGTACTGCAGACAACGCAGACAGTTGGAGAGTCAGCACTCCATCCAACACCACACCTTCTCCCCCAGCATGCTAACACAGCACGGCACAGTTCTTCCAGCTGCCTTCTCTGGCCCTCGGAAAGGCAGCAGTAGGGACACAGGCAGGGAAGAGTATCTTGAGTATCCCTCCTCCCCAGTGCCCTATGACTCCTCGGACACTGCACATGCAGCTGCAGTTCAAAGTGTGGTCCACAAACACATACATGCACTTAGAGGTCGGTGCTACAGAGGGACAGCCTGGTAAAACACTGCCAACATTGCCAGGACACTGTTTTTTGGGAGAGACAGACCACTGCTGCAGCAGTGTCCACAGGACTGAGATCAGATGCTAAAACCTGCTCTTGTGGGCTGAAGAAGCAGGTCAAGACTCCCTGCACATTCTTGCCTCATTCATTCTAGGTCCTGTTGTCACTCACCTGGGGGTTCAGCCGGGCCAACTCCTCTATTTTCTGCCACATTTCTTCTCGTTCCTTCATCCTGAACCTTCCCCTGCACAGAGAGAACGAGAGCAAATGTGAACTTCTGGGGAAAGCACAGCTTTCATTCACAGGATGACAAAAGCAAGAGACAGCAGAAAAATGCAGGCAAGGGGAAGAGCTGCTCTGTCATTCAGAGACCCCTAATTCTACGTAATTCTAAATCTACAGGTGAGATGAGGCAAGAAGAGGGGACACACTATTATTAGCAGAGGGTAGGCAGGCATGCTCCTCGCTCATCTCAGAGCACAGGGTGGCAACAGTGGGCTGCACAGGTACTTTTGGCCTGGCTTTGCGCTGCCAGGAGTAGAGCAGAGTGTGTGGTTTCTAGGGTAATGCCATGACACCAGTCTGGATTTCAAACACACATTTTCCTGGTGCCCCCAGATGCAGAAGGACAAACTATAATTTCCAACAGAACTGGGGTTCTACTGCCCACTGCTCCTTCTCTCTCTAACCATAACACACCAGAGAGCCGTCCGAACAGCCCAGGCACAGCTCTTGAACTTGGCACAGATTTTGGCACACATTTCAAGTGACTGTTCAGCAGAGCCACTTATAACTCATAGGACAGTGAATGTTAGCTGCAAACAGAGGTGAGCATCCACCACCCCTTGTTATTCTCTTCTACATTTTAAACATCTGCACTAAAATCTCTGCTTTATTCCTATTAACTACGTTACTTTGATCCCAGCTACTGGTCTCTCTGGTGCCCTATGTATCCATGTTAAGGAAGTTCTTGTACTCTGTAATGGCATCACACTCTTTAAAAGTCCTGTAGGCTTAGAGTGAGAATGAAGCTGCCAAGGTTTCAAGCAGCAGATTACTCCACCAGAAAACACAGGGTCACAAAAACACCTCCAATAAAGCAACCCCGAAACACTCCAAATGAATAACCCATTCAGGACAAGACACTATCTGCCCCATGTGGTCCCACAACCTTGGTCAGGGAATGAGGAAACTGTACTTTTCAGGGTCGGCTAGAGATTCACAGAAGTCCTAGCCAAAATAATGATAACCTGTTCCTGTAACAATAGGCACGTGCTGTTTTTCCCTTCTTTCTGCCTTTTTCTCTCCTTCTAAGATAGTTTACTAAAAGGTTGGGCTGGCCAGCCAACTAGGTACAATGTATTGATTAGTTGACCAATCCAGTCCAGTTAGATCGGAATAGAGTATAAAAGTAGAGAACTTCTGTAATAGATTCTTCCTGAACATCAGCCTCGGAGTCTCTGTCGTTCCCTCACCGTCATAGCGACAGCCCCAACTTGCTAACTGGTTTTCTAAAGGATTCTGATAATCCAAACAGTTTCCAAGTGTCTGGGGAGACTAGAAAGGTGCAGTCACCACACCTGCACTGAACAGCAGAGAGTCAGCCTCGTCACATGCTCCTGCAGAGTCTGTCCCTCATGACCACCCTGGCTGTGGCTGCACAGCTGGGGGTGCAGCAGTGACAGGCCTGAGCTGGCATGTCACTTGTAGGCATGTTAACTAATTAAAAATGAGGCTAAGCCATAATCAGACCTCTCAATATCTGGTTGCAGCCTAACAGTCAACATACAGGCTCTCTCCTTTTCCCCATTTCCTATCTACTGAATTTGTTTGCACAGGCAATCCAATCCTTCCCACACATGCTGTTTTCTAGCTCACGGCGCAAGGTTTTCTGAAGCCTAATTAGGCACAGAGGCACTAGACAAAAAAAAAATCATCTTAACATGAGCAGAAAACTGCAGCACTACCTATCCTTTTATTGGACAGCACTGAGCTGTTTCGTTGAGCTTTTTCAGAACAATTCTCCATCAGTCACACACCATTGCTGGGAACAGTCACCTTCAGCAGATCAGCAGCAAAAGAGGGAGAGAAAACTTCTGATGGAAACACTAGGTAGATCTTGTACGAAATGTACTGTCACTGTGACTTAAAATACATGTGAATATATTGGTGGGCTTCACAAATGCCCTAGAATGGGAAAAAAAAGAAAACTTGCTTGCTTCCATTTTAGATCCTAAAAAAAACTTAATTTCTCCATAAGCAGGTTACCCATCTGAAGGTCTGAATCATAAATCAACTTATTACTTATTGTTGAGTTATTTACTCCTATTTCACAAAACAGCACAATGTATACCCCAGAGTTCCACACTCCCAGCAAGGATTAGTTCTTCTCTCCCCACCAGCAGCCCTGGCTCATCCAGGAATGAGGAGCACTGTTTTACTATTTTATTTCACTAAGTCAGCAGAAAATAGATTAAAAAAAAAAATTCCTTCTAGCTTACTGGACTGACTCAGCTCACCAAGGCAAGCCATAGAAGCACCAAAACCAGCACAAGGCAGCAGAAAAAGTGGAGTTCTTTCCTCTTTACAGCATGATGGCACAGGTACTTGCTGAGCTCAGATTTTATCCTCACCATTCATTCTTTGAAACTGCAGGAATTATTCCATCTTTATCACTGGAAAATTGAAAGCATCCTGTGGCATGAAAGATGCATTACGCCCACTGCAGCAAAACTCTTCAGAAAAGTCTTTCTAAAGCAATAGGATTCTATTGACACCACTAGAACATTTATGAACTGGTAAGTACTTGCAAGGCAGAACAAAGCTGAGTATTCTCTACATGGCAATCTATTTGCTCATGACTCAGCAAACTCTGTCAACCTTTTCTAGGCCACCTGCTTCAGCAGGACTGAGAGGGTTTTTATCAGGGCATAGCTCATCACTACTCATAGTTATGGCTAAAGAATCCCACTTTTTGACAGAATGACTTACCACTTTTCCATTTCCCCTCTACCTACTGGCATCTGCCATCTGTTACTGTACCCCAAGGAGACTTTAGGATGAGCTCAAGTTACTTGGCAAAAACCTCTTACTCACTTCTGCTTCTCTGCCTTGTATTGCTGTGTGCAGTCATCAAAAAGCTTTTGGTTCATTTCCATGAAGAGCTTCAGTGCATTGTAGATCAGCCCATGAATTGTCCTGCAAAGGAATGAGGAAAGGAGAACGAATCATGGTGGGCAGGTTCCTACACCCTAGCTGGCATCAGCAGCACAGACAAGAGGCAACAGCAGCAGCAACTCATGCCACAGCAACATGACAAAAGACTCTCACACAATCCCAGCTCTTACCAAGGCAAAACCCCTTCCATAAACACAGCAGGAACTACAAAACAGGGGGAAAGAGACAGAGAAGAAAGAGAAGACCCTGGGACAGACCTGCTGTGGCCAGACTAATGAGTGCAAAAACACACATTCATGTGTTCATTTCTTGCAGTGGGAAATGAAGGATGCTAGGGGCCTGTTCAAGGCTGTTTTCAAGGGGGCTTTAGTGCCTCCCACTGTTCACACCACATATACACAATGACTTTTTCGGGCTGCTAGTATTTGGTCACAAGCTTTTCTGTTGAGCTGCCCAAAACACAGACAAGCAGCAGCCCTGAAGAGATGGAAACCAGCACACAGAGTATCACAAAAGAAAAGTCAGCTTTGTGCCAGTGATTTATGGATAGCTTGCATTGTGTGTGAACTCCCTAGGGCACAAAGACTCTCCTAGGGAATGAAACAAGTGTTGAAGCTGTCTCTGAAATACCTGACCGAGAAGCAAAAGATGAGGTTCAGCAGACTAAGCTCTGTGTCTCTACCAGCTCTGCAAATGGAATATGGAAGAGAGATGCAACCCTGCTGGACTTAAGCAGGCTGTCTGACCAAGTAGATGAACTATGGGAAGGAAGGGGAAAATCTGAGGTACTCAACCTGCCCTGAGAAGATGTGGCTGTTGCTCAAAGACAAGGAGAAACAAGAGGAAAAGACTTTCAGAACTTCTTCTACAATACCACTGGGAAGCAGACCAGAAAAGACAGGAACAGCAGAATCATGAATCTTGGCTGCTGCAGAGACACAAAACTGGTGAAGGGTTTCAGACAAGAACATAAAGTCCTTTTCTTAGCTCTGAACTTGTCCAGCCTCCCTAGAATTAATTTTTAGCTAATTCACTAAAAGAAGTGTGTTAAATCAATTTAATTAAACTTGAATTAACTAGCTAAGGAATTAAATGAAGAAGTCAGAGGAAAGGAAGTTGATAAGAGAACCATAAAACAGAGCAGCATCTAGAAATCAGACACAGGGGACAATATTTGATATGGACAGCTGCCCTGTTAGTTCTGCCTTCTCTGCTTTTCCTGTACTCCAGGAGTCAGGCACTGTATTAGCCAAGTTCTCTGCTCACAGAGAACATAAGGGTGGGACATTAGTTAACAAGCAGCCACAAGTCAGATGGAAAATCTACTGCACACTTCTGAGTGACTGGAAACACTAGTGACAGGCAGGTATCAAACTCTATGCAGACTCAATGTCCCCAAGGCTGGTAAATGCAGGTGCCTCGACCCTTGCAGAAGCAAGCCACTCTGGTCTGCTGTGGCCCTTTTCCATGCTGTGGAGAGACAGCTGGGGGCAAAATTAGGGGACACTGAGGAGTTACATTCACATCCTAACAGAAGCTGTAACAGAACAGGATTTACAGGGTAAAATGCAGCTGCTGCTCCCTGGATGGAATGCTGCTGGCATGCTCAAAGCCTGTCCCAGGATGGTTCCCCACAGACACAACCTGCAGCCACAGCCCCTGCTGAGGGGGATGGAACAGAGGGTGGAGCAGAGTGGAAACACCCCAGCCAAGTTCCGCTGGAGTCCTGGCAGGGAGGGAATCTCCAGGGTGCCTTGCAGCTGATAAACCACGCAGGGCCTGTCAGCCATGGGAGACAGGAGGGGCCTTGTGGCTGAGCCAGGAACTGCGACGAAATCACCCTCCTTGGATGAACTCGGTCCACTGTAACACAATTGTATTAACACACATCCCCTTCCCAAAGTTACCCACCCCAGAGTGTGCCACCCCTCACAGGGCACACGCTCTGTGCTTTATTACTGCACCTCTGAGCAAAGCAAGAGAATTTTACACCAATCAGTAACAAAGGTATGTATGACTAAGAGTCACTCGAGCTCCACCTAAACATAAAGAAATAGTATAAAAGTAAGCTGACAATAGGAGTAAGTTAGGGAAGACTTCATCGTAACTACTGGGATCTGTCAACAGGCTGAACCCATCTTCTCCCCCTGTGGGTAAGGAACATACTCTGCACACTGGATACTTGTACTGGGAATTAGAGCTTCTCTGAATTGCTTTGAATATGTTTTTGCAGTCAAATACTTTCACTGGCAGTTCTCAAACCTTAACCTGCCACAATTTTCTGTTAATAAGGAATGTTATTCCATCAACTGTCAGTGCAAGTCCTTCCCAGGCACTGGCAGTCACCACCAACGGGGAACATAATCAAATAAAATGGAAGACCTGCTGAGTGGTTTCTCTTACGCAGTTGGCATATTTCTGAATAAGTCAGTTGAACTGACCCAGCAGGACTGTTCAATGAAGGGTCCTCCTAACAGGACACTGGCAGACTGGCTGGGCACAAGGATCTTGATCTTCCTGGGGTGCTGACAGAAAGGTTCAGGAAATCTTTTTCCATGATACATGCTGATACCATCATCAACCCCCCATCTCAGCAGCTGCTGCCACCAAGCACCATGCCCCAAGATTGTCAGTGAGTCAAACAATCCACCAAGAGTCAGAGCATGGGGGAAGACCTACTTGTTCCAGTGACTCTTGGAGTTCTTGTAGAGCGCTGGAAACATGATTGGGAGGATTTTGGCTGCATTATCGCTGATCAGGCTCATGATATATTCATTGTTCCAATAGTACAGTGCTCGCTCTGCCACCTGCAGCAGGAGAGAAAGCCATCCTTGAAGAGGCTCCTTCCAGTAACACCTGTGGTGCACAGGGAAGCCACCACCCAGCCAAAGAGCCCACGTTTCCCCACAGCACAGGGCTGACCTTCATAAATTTCTATGAGGCCATTCATCCTTCCTTTGCCTTAGCCTCTGACAGACACTTCTCACTTTTCTGAGAAAAGCTCATGTTCTTGAATAGACTAAGCCTACTGTCAATATACTGATGATTCGAACACCCTTTACAGAACACTTAAGGACAGTAAAGTCATCTAGTCCAGGTCCCAATTCAGATTAGCTCCAAGCCTTCTTCATTTCCGCAGACTGTCCTCTGTAAAGTTCCATTCCTCCCTGGCTTTCCCACAACAGAGTCTCTCAGGGCTTTGAAGCATGCTTCAGTCACCAGTCCCACAATTCAACCCTCTGATTTAGTAGAGGTGAAAATATGGAAAATCTTGGGACAGCCATCCTGCTCTAACAAGACAAACAAGTCTAACAAGTTTCCACACAGTGACAGACAATGCAGGCTAATTTCTGTATTTAGTGCTAGCTTGAGAATGGCTTAAAAACCTAGGAAAAGAGACATCCAGGCTCAGTTTTACATTTCAGATAATGCAGTACTTGCTATATCCCCTTAACATATTGTTCCACACAGGTAAATGAAACGAAACTCACTTTGTGTTCACTTACCTAGCTTTTGGTTTTCAAGATCTGGTTAAGCCTTTTTCTGCTAGATTAACACACAATCCACTCAGAGAAAACTCATTCTCACCAAGGTGCTCAGACTCACCAAGAAGTCAATTCCTAATCTGGCTCTTCAGACAAGCTGTAGACTGTCCAGCCTGACTGTATGGGACACTTCTAGGGTTAATTCTTTTAGGCTCTAAAATGTTTGCACCTTCTCCAGGTTTCTCAGTATTGTTCTTCAGAGTTTGGCAGCAGATGAGGACTGCTATCAAGTACAGGATGTTTCTCCTCCAGCCTTTACCCTACTTTATTCAAGCTCCTTAGTTCCTTCTGGTAGCTGCCTCCACAGCCAAAGGTACTATTAGTCCTTTGGTTCCCACCACCACACCAGTAACCCATGTCCAGCTGGTTTCCATCATGCTCCCCTAGTCCACTGATTTTTTAACATACACATGTGACCTAGACTGACTTTATTTTTGGCTTGTAAACACATGACTATGTACCTCACTATACCAAAAGACGAACTGAAGACAGCCTGCCTCACTGTGCAGTCACTCTCACTTGGGAGATGGCTGACTAATTTCTTCTTTAACACTCCACCTATACCTGGGTCAACCATGTGTTTCACTAGCAAGCTGTCTTCTTCCTGGGCACTCTTCACGGCAGTCTAAAACAGTGAGCCAAGAACACCTGCTAGGAGCTACCAGCAGGTCCCACCACCCCGTATATTTTAAACCTTAAGACAACCATCCACAGAGATTATATTAGCCAGCTACTACAACCAGTTTCCCTTCAGTGAAAACAGACTCCAGCACTTCTCCACTATACCTCACTCTTTATCACCTGTGCCAGAATAAAACAAAGGACTTTCCCAGCACAGTCTCTTTGGTTGGCCTCTCTCCAATACTGCAGAGTGCTTGATTTCACTTCAACAGGGTGACCCTGGATGGATCTCCTCTGTCCTTGCTAGCCAGAACAGGAGGTGGCAGAGGATCTGTGCTCCAGCCCCAGCTTGCTGCAGTGCACAGTGCTGAACAGCACAGAGCAGCAGCAGAGGCTCCACAGATCTGCTCTGTTTTCTCTCTGGATGAGCTCAAGCTGTGGTTGTGCTGAGGATTCTCACTGCTTCCCACCACGTGTCACCCCAATACTCACCCTGGTCACACCTCCACGTGCCAAATATAAGCCCAAAAACTGTGGTGTCACCCTCACATGCTAAGTGGATTACAAGTCAATGCTCTATCTCCTCCCTGAGCTGCAACCTACCTGGAAGTGTGGGCTGGAGACACATTTGGCCAACTGCCTGAACAAGGGCTCCATAACTTTCACAAACTCTGATGGCTCAATCACGTCCAGGATCTCCTCCAGCTCATTTAAAAACATCACCTCTTTGGGACTGTGAGTTTTTGGCCAGAACTTCAGCAAGCCCACAATCACCTGGGTGGGAAGAGCACAGAGACAGTGTTAAAAGCTCAAAGTCAACTCCAGCTGCAAAATAAATTTTTAAGTGTCTCGTCACAACAGCAAGGTGGGAGGAAGTAACAGAATAGACTTTCTCAGAAAGTCAGGGTGAGTGACCAGGGAAGAAAGAAGACAAAAGCTCAAACTCTGCCAAGTCACACTCATGGCAACAGCTCTGCCTAGGCTACTATAATTTCATATTACAAGCACAAAGCTTACAATCACTTTTTATCTCCCATCACAGCTTAACACAGAAGGATGAAACTGGAGTGGGCAGCAGCTGGCAGACAGTGCAAAGCAACCATGGGATTTCAACTAATAAAACTGGAAATGCTATGGAGAAGGTCTCTGAAGAGTCATTATTCAAAACACTACAGAGCTTGAATACTGGGGAGCACGGAATAAATAAAGCAATGGATGGGTTTGGGAAAAGGAAAGGAAATACTACTTCGCACAAAAGTAACTGGATTATGGAACTCATTCTTGCAAGACTTTGTGGAGACTCAAAGTCCTAAGAGACTCCAGAATGGAGCAGACAAGTTTAAGGAGTTTACACCTAATGTTTTTAATTAAATATGACAATGCAGATGCAACTTCTGGCTGAATAAAACTATTGCTTACAAGACTAGGGAAGGGCTATATCTCACTAGATTTTACTTATTTATTTTTAATACTACTTCCTGTCCTACCCATCTGCTTCTAGACACTATAAAGGCAGGATCCAAGATGCTGCAGACCTTCACTCCGCTGGAAGAAGAAATGCTTACTCTGTGGACACTAGAGTCATACACAGCTGTCCATAGGAGTTGCCCTTTCAAACCTCTGTACTTCAGCTACCTGATCCTGAAGCCAGCACTTGAGAAGAAGTTCAGAGCAGCAGAGGGACAGTAGTGGGCAATGCAACAGCAGAATTAGAGACATCTGAGCATTGTGTTTCTGCCAACTCAAGGCTTGAGAAGCCAGCAGTTCATTATCCCCAGTGTTTGTCATTATTCGTGTCTGCCATTCAGGCAAGAGCTAGCTTCAATGACTCAGAAGTCATTTCACCTACAACTAAGGCGGCGTGAGGTGTGTGGAATCTGTGTTTGCTACTACTGAGCACATCTGAGGCCTTGCTCACCTGGCAGTCTTTCAGACTGCTGTTGAGGCAAGAGCTACCATGTCAAGTCTTGCTGAGCAAGCTTCTGGGAGGCCCATTTGAGGTAAGTGTGGACCCAGGGAGTAATCTGGCCTCTTTCCAGCACTGCTAGTAACATCTCCCTGTGCATTCAGACTCTTGCTGATGCACAAGCCCTGTAATTCTTCCAGACTGCAATAACACCAATCATCTTGGGGGGTCTATTCAAAACCTTCACAAGCAAGGTGCTTCAACAGAACGCAAGTTGTGGCAGTATGGTCTTGGTATGTCTAGTTGAAACACAGCACAACATCCACTGAAGGTAATGAAATTGGGTCATTCTACTCCTTTCCACAAGCATCAAGCCAGACCTGGGTCTGTAATCCAGCGGTTTAGGTAACCCTAAACAGTTATCCAGAAAAAAGTGATGAGCTACAGAGCTTAACTGTGTGAATAAGCTGCAAAGTGAAGCCTAGGAATATTGACAGACCTCTATTTCTCTCTTCTCCCTCAACCTTTGAGGTGCTTTGGCAGGAGGCTGTAGGACTGGATGTCAGCCACAGGAAGTACTCAGCATGATCAGGAAGCTACTTTATGCTGTTTGTTTCAGAGCAGGCTTCTGGGAACAAAGGAAATGGAGGACCCAGGTTTAAAGGAAAAGCTAGGAGGTCTGCTTCAGCACTGCTGGTGTCAGAGGTGTGGAGCCAGAAAGCTGACAACAGCTGACCAGCTTCTACCCAGCACAGGCAGGCTCACCATGAGCACACGCATTTGAGCCAGAGAACAGAACGACCTCAGCCAGCATTACTCATTAAAACACTCACACTTTTGGTGCTCCCTGCTACAGTGACAGAAGCGTGTGTTCTCTGCCCATCTGCTGTTTTGAGCCTGTGAAGCTCAGCTCTGTAGAAGACATTTCCTGGCCTGCAGTGGGTGGAGAAACACTTGTCTCCTTCTTGCATCCTCTGCCAAGCTGGCATTTAGCCTGGTTAACACTGCAGGTCCGTGCAGCCAGTAGCTAGAATATGCGAGGTCTCCATCTACACTGCTCACATTTTAGAACCTGCTGTGTCCCAGCACTATATCCTAAAGGCGAATGTATCTACAATGTGACTTACCTCTATGAAGGTAGCAAATTGATGCTAAAGCTGGAAGGAGAATAGATTCATGAAGGAACAGTGGCATGCCTAAGTAGACCTTGCATCCCAGGTTCCTAACCTCATCCCCGCAATTCCACAGCCAACTCCAGCAGTCTGGAGGGGACTGTAACTATTTCAGGGCCCCCACAAAGCTCTGGTTCCATCAGATGGTCATGTATTTTGTCTCTGCAGTATCTCTCATTAGCCAGAAGCTCTGCCCTGGAAGAACAGCTCAGTATCCTGTTCCTTCTGCTACACCAAGATCTGAATCATAAAGGAAGATTACAGCCCACCTTCCTGAAGCCTTCAGGAGAGAATGCTAAAGGCTTGCACATGAGCAGTACAGCCCCTTCTACCCCCAGGGAGCCAGTCAAACTCAGTAAACAGTACCACTGACTCCCAGCCTCTTTACAGCAAGGGTGAAAAAAGGCTGCTCTAAGGAAGCTGTGAAGCTTTTTGGGACTTGACTGTCACACGGAAGTGAAGCAAGGTTACTCACCGGCTCTGTCAAGCTGCTGTCTTTCTCCAAGAACTGTACAACACAGTATGCCAGCTGTAGGAAAAAACATAGCAAGATTAGAGTTTCTTCAAGCGTACCCAAGACTAAGTGCTACCACCTCCTAGGCTGCAAATA
Organism: Irena cyanogastra; assembly: GCA_013397155.1. Lineage (NCBI taxonomy): Eukaryota > Metazoa > Chordata > Aves > Passeriformes > Irenidae > Irena > Irena cyanogastra. The sequence goes on from VWZV01008581.1 coordinate 114,503, forward strand.
AACACCATGCCCATCATGTAGCAGCGCTAAACAAATCCAGTTTACTTATGGCAAGTGAATACTTCAAGACCATGCAGGCAGGGCCTGAGCTCAGGACATTTGTGCAATTTAAAGGATAAAACTTCAGTCACCCACAGAAGTCCACAGCCAATACATTCAGATGAAAGCACAGCTGCACACAATGGGGAGGAACAAATCTGACTGAAACAAAGCTCTGCCCCACAGAAACAGGGCTGAGAGAACAGACATCTCTACTTAGTACCCTATTTTTTCTCTTCCTATCCCAAGTTCTCATCTTCTCTATTCTTCTGTTATGTACTGAAAATTGGAAGAAATTAATCTCTAAACCAATCTAGCAGATTAGCAAGCTAACTTCTCCATGTATCTCAGTGGTGACTAATAGCTGATACACCACATGCAAAGGCTGATGACTGCAGCTAGGAAATTTACCTCTCTGGTTTCAGCAGGCCCCCAATATTTCACAAGCTTCTAGCACAGAAAGACAAAGCAAGCCACAGCATTAAGACAGTGGGAAATGTCAGGATACCCTCCTATCATCCAGTGGCACAGGCCCAGACACCACAAGAATGGAACAACCACTAGAGTATGGGACTAGTGCAGAGCCCAAAACATCTGACAGCAAGAACTTTGTACAATGTGGCCTGGTGGATAGCTATAAACAATTAGCTTATAAACTAATATAAATATATAGAGCTTTTAATAGCTATAAGCTTTTGCAAAATCCCAATCTGCCCTGGGACTTTGAAGCACTTCTCACCTGTGGATGGTACACACTGAGAGACTTCACTTTGTGCAATGGCAACAAGACTCTGATGAGGAACATTTTGTGCTCTTCCTTCAGAGGCAAAGCAAACCCATTGATTATGCTGAGAAGAAACAAGATTCTAGTCAAAATTTTGACCCAGCAGAAATACAGTGCCTCTTATCTCACGAGACACACTAGCTCTCACCAGCCCCTTGAGCAAGCACCCACCAAAAGCGAGGTCACTGCAGCCCAGCCTGCACACTGAGCTCAGCGAGTGTTCTTGGCAGGCACCACAGGGAAATGCCTCCGATGGAGCCTGGACTCTGGTCTGTCCCTGCCAGGCTGAGCCCATACACACTTAGGCAGAACCTCTGGGGAAGGCCAGCACTGAAGCAGCTCAGTGCTTGAGTCTTGTGCTTTACAGAACAGGAGGATGGCAGCACAACAGGGCCACAAACAGAAGGGAAGCTGAAACCCGGGAGAAGGCTGCCCATTGCTAAGGCTTCTCAGAGATGTGAGGAGCTCTTCTCTTTCACTGCCTGCTGAGCCGAGATAGCAAGAGTGACTGGAATCAAACTCAAAAGAATAGGAGACATCTGGGGAGGAGAAGGCTACCACTCTATTTATCAGCATGCTTAGGAGTACTTTATTACTTTATGCTCTGTCAGACAGATTCTCTGGAAGAGGTGCCTCCTGCAAGGACTGCTGAAGGAACACACTGCCTTTCCACATAGCACACTGGGCTGGGAGGCCACTCTCACTATGGGCCCTCTGGGGCTCCCAAAAGTTGCCTTACCTTCCCAGGATCTCCAGTAGCTCTGCAATCCCATTGTGGTGCTCTGTTTCATAGATGAACCTAAAGAAGGATGCGAAGTCATTGCCAAATGCTGGATAGAGTTTGATAAGCAAGAGGAAGGAAAAATGCTGGAGACAGGGAGTCTAAATGGTACTAAGAAAGACCTCACCTGTAAAATATATTATTGATCTGCCTCCTCACATATGCTCTCAGACCCAGGAACTTCCCATAGATCCTGTGCAAAATAGTTTTTAGGAAGTCTCGTTCTCTAGGATCTTCACTGTCAAAGAGATCCAGCAGCTGTGGGGAGAGAAATTCAGTCAGTGCCTGGATACTGCCTGTCTGGGCAAAGCTACCAGCAACACCAGGCACTACTTCTGTTTGGCAAAAACAGCTCTTTCAGTTGAGTGATGCCTTCAGTACCCCGAGCACAGTGGTCATTTCCCTGAAACATGTGACCTCCTAGTCACAAGCTGGAACCATCATCATTTCTTTCACCTTCAGAAGCATAGTGATGGCCTGCACATTCTACAAAGTTGCACGTCCCCAGATTTCCCCTGCTAGTCCCCCGTGCCCTTCTCCACCTGTACAACTAGTTATGAGTTCCAGTGACTACAGTTCACACACAATCTTGCCCTGCACAGAAAATTCTGTCTGCTCATTCAGGACAAATAAAGAAAAGGTACATTATCAAGCACCAAAATTTGCTGCATGTCCTTCATAAAGGTGGTGCAGTGGCAGGGGCAACAATTACTTACAGATAGAACAAACTTCTGGTCAATGTATTTCTTTGCTACATTTGGTTGAAAGTCAGGTGATTCCAGGAACCTGAGGAAGAACTCGTACACCAGCTGTCGGGGGAAAAAGAGAGATTACTTAGAAATCCCATTGTCCTCTCACCAATGTTTACTTCAGAGTTTACGTTTTCCTTCTCCTTAGGGATTCAGGGAAAGGCTGGGAAGCCCAAACAGGAGCACAAAACCCAGTGTTTCCTCACTCAGTGGGATCAACTCAGCTGCCCTCGCTTTAATGGCCAGGGGTCTCTGGTGGCACGTAACTACCTAAATCTGCGTGAGATCTCATCATCTCAGTTCCCCCAAAGATAACATCCACCTACTCAGATTAAGACATTAGGCCTGGGAAACTCTTCTCACATCTTCAGCACACATCCCTACAGAGATCAGAAATCTCCAGATGGCAAAGGCTCAGACTCACTGGATGCCCTTGAGACATGCCAGGGAATAACAGAAGAGCAGAGAAATTAAATGGACCCCAGGAAAATATGCAGTGTCCTCTGCCTCCTGGGTTGGCTCAAGGTTGGCTCGGCCTCACTAAGCCAGGAAAGCTGCATGTTGTGTCCCACTTGGAAAACAAAAGACAGCTTGCTTTAAGAAGACTGTCAGTGCTGAAACATCAACTTCTGGTCCTGCTGTTCCCTGAGAGGACTGAGTCCACTCTCATCTCTCCTAGTGGTTCTGAGGGGCCAAACAAGATCAGTGCATTTGAAAGGTCTGACTCTGGAATGGAAGGACTGATAGGACCATGCATCTACAGGTAAGGCCTAGCTGCCAAGGACAGCAGTGAAGAAAAAAACGGAGGTGCTGACCAAAAAGCTCAGCATCCAGTTGCCACAAATCCATGCTGGCTGCTGCTGACTCAATTCTGAAAAACAAATGCTGCCTAGCATTCACAGCACTCTGGTGCTGAGGACACACTATTTCTATCAACAGTCACATCCCTATGTCAACTGCAGCAGTGAGAAGTGATTAACCACTCCTGCAGAATGACACCTTATTTTTTTCTCTGTATTTTCTGCTTCATTCTGCAGTACCTGCCTTTTTCTCTGCCTTTGTCTGCTTGGCAACATATCCCTGTGCAAGTGCCTTGAACTTCCCTCCTGACTTCCGCCGCTGAGCTCTGCTACACCATGCTCACTGTCATCTTCCTAACCTTTTTCAGCTAGTCTGTGTAAAGCCATCTGCAGGTGAATGTTGCATGCAGGCACCAGCCAGTTCTCAGGACACCCTTGCTTCCTTCATTGCCTAAGAGCCATGTCTGACCCCTGGCTGGCAGGGGTCTTTCCTCAGCAACCCTCGCAGACTGGTGAAGCAGCAGTGGCAGGGCTGGCAGCCTGCAGCTCTACATGGACTCTCAACTTCCTGGAGATAAATTCACCAGATCTATATGTCCCACCTCTCCTCACCTGAAGGTGTGGCCAGGCAGCCTCTAATGTAGGCTCATCTTCTTCAGGATCAAATTCTGCTCCTGTGGGATTGGATGATGGTGGGAGTGTCCGGAAGAGGTTCACTGAAAACTGAGGTGAGTGAAAAAGTTGCATGAATGACATTCTGACACCTCATGTTGGTCCTCCACATAGCAAATCCTTCACTGCAGTGCAACACATTGTGATTTTCACAGCTGTGCCCACACGCTGATCCGTTCCTGCAGGCTGTAGGGTTACAGTCTGCACAGGGCCTCCCCAAGTGCAGTCTGTGCCAGAGACAAGAGCTTCCACCTCTCCCCACAGCAGGCACTGTCACTACCACCACCCCCACACACACTTCTCTTTCTGGAGGTGGGTAGACAAGGAATGGGTAGGACTGGGGTCACACTCCTCTCTGACAGATCCCTATCCCCTCCTCCTCCCCCACGTCCCCATTTCTCTGGCATACAAGCCACACAAACACTGGCTCCATGCCCTACCATGATAACAGCTTCAGGATAGATGGCCTCGGTGACGACATCACGGTTGTGTGTGATGTATTCCACCATCTCATTGAGACCTGCTCGCTTCACCTCCTTGAACTTCAGGTCACTGAGAGGGTCAGAGATGAAGTCAAAAAGAACGCAGCACTGCCGCAGCTTCTGGATGAAAAGCTCTTCTCGTTCGTGTGGAGGAGCATCTGTCAGAGAAAGCAGGGACATCTGACCTTGGAGACAGACAGATCATCCTCCTGGTTTAGCCAGGTAACGCTGTGGCTCGCTCCCCGTGGTTTCCCCCTCCCCTGTCACATCGCCCTTGAACTGTTGGAGGGGAACAGGGAGAGGCAGTGTTATCCCTGCTATGGACATGGGACAAGGGAGGCAGAGAGACTGCCAGACCTCTGAAGCAACTATCCCATGAGGGGATTTCAAACGGTAGCAGTTTCTAACCTGGTAAGCATTGATCTCTTCCCTGTACAGAGTACACTGAAAAAAGAACTCAACCAGCTTCCATCACAGACCAGTGACAGCCATGTCCTGCACCCCAGAGGCACAAAGTGAGCTGAGCAGCACACGCTGTAGCCTAACCCTCCTGCCAGAGAATTGGGCAGAGGAGAGGGGCCAGGGTGGCAGGAGCTGTACATTAACAGATTCTCCTCTTTTTTATACAATTGGAAACTATATACTGCCTCAGCTTTCCCCAAAGGCTTGTCTGTGTCTGTGAGCAACATCAAGCAATGGGTCTGGCTTAATGACTGCTTAAAATGCTTTCTCCTTGTCCACACTCATGTTTAATTGCAACATAATGTACACTAAGTGCTAATACCAAGCTGCCCTAACGTGGACAGGTTCAATTGCACTATCGTAATTTGCAATGGAAACACAATGAGGAGGAAGCCCAGTCCTTTCCCCAGGAATGGGTGGATGTAGGAACGAAGGACAGTCTGCACCAAGGTCTCTGCACTTCACCACCTTCCTGCACAACCTGCTGAAGAATCTGAGGCAATCCTCAGTACACAGAAGCACAAGGGTTTAAATAGCTCAACTGGAAAGGTAAGTACAAAGTTTACATTCAGAATATTCTGATTATTTTAGGCCATCCATCAATTCTCTACCTGCTAAGAAGCTAAGTACCTTTCCCAGAACCATCCTTGCTGTACTGCCTATATAACTAGCTGGACACTGGAAGGGTTGCTTTGGGAAGAGCCCTTACACCACCGCACTCTGACTGGAGAAACTGCAGCTTGTCATGCAGGTCACTTCCACCCCTCTGCCTCTTTACCTTTGAGGGCTGGGAGTTTTTGCAGTTCCCGGTTTTTGCTCAGATTGAAACGGGAAGAGCTGTGCCGGCGCTCCTTCTTCACAATCTGGGGTCCTCCTGAGTACTTGATTTTATTCAGCTGGGTTGGAGGGGGAGCGCTGTTACTGGGCCGCTTATTTGAAGTTGGCTGCTGTTGTGTCTGCTGCTGTGTCTGCTGCGGCTGCTGCTGAGGCTGCTGGGCCTGATGAGGGAGAAGAGAGTAAAACAACTCAGAAGCTTTTACCTACAAGCCTGTCCTGGATTAGATAAATGTATTCTATTTGCCATCTGTTAGAGGTGTGACAGTTATGTTCTGTTAATTGGACAGTTTTCTTTATTTCTTCCACAAACCAATCCTCCCTCCAGAAATATCTTCTGTTAACAGGCCATTTAGTGTCACTTTATGACTGATAAAATTACATCATCCCACTGGGAGATGCTCTGCCCAGGGGGAGGAGCCAAGCATTCCTTTGTGGATATAATCTGAGATTTTGGGACACCAGGGCAGCCTTCTCCACTGGATTCTCAGAGGAGCAGCCCTTTCCCACTGGATTTCCAGAGGAAAACTACACCCTTCTACAGGATCACTGCTTCAACAGAACTACATCTGTCACTCTGGAGGACTGCAGCTATCACTTCAATTGGACTGCTACTAACAGGGTGTCAACCACTGATTCTGTCAGTGTTGTTTTGTATTACTGTATTGTTTATTTTATTCTTTTATTTTTTTTTCCTTCCCTAATAAAGAACTGTTATTCTTGCTCACGTATCTTTGCCTGAGAGCCCCTTAATTTCAAAATTATAACAATTTGGAGGGACAGGGTTTAGATTTTCCATTTCAGGAGAGGCTCCTGCCTTGACAGACACCTGTCTTTTCAAACCAAGACAAAGCCTCATAAGCAGACACCATCAGCATCTTCTTGGAATGAAGAAACTGGGCAGGTTTTTCACTGTTGCACTTGCAGTTGAGTGAATTTCACTGCCAGCTCTAGAGCTGCTGGTTGCCTTTGCAGCATACCAGCAAAGTAAGCACCAGTTTTACTCATGTCTGCAAGGTACCACAAAGACACCGGAGCCTCTCAGCACAGCCAGTGCTATGGATATGGAAAGCAAAGTCACATCTTGCAACAAGTTACATGAAGCAGAAATAAGAACTTTCTGTGGTCCAAACAGAAATCTCAGCATGCTGCTGTCTTTGCAGCACTCTGTACAACACACAACAAGCAAGTTGAGTAAACCAGCAATTTCCTTCCTTGTTCTTGTGCAAGGAATCACCTGCAAAAAAGCAAAGCAGTATGTAGTACAGAGCAAACATAAAGGCCTTGGAAAGGCAATAGTGAAGACCACTACAATCATTGCTGCATTCATGGTCCAAGAGCACCTACAAACCACATGGACCATACATACAAACACACACAACCTTAGGTCCCAGGCTATGGGCTCTCCCAGCCCATCCTGGCTGCTCTCTCCCACGTCTGCCTCACTGCTGTCTGGACTTCTGTAGATGGGTTTTTCCCACATCACTCCTTTTAGCCACACAAACTCTCTGCCTGCATTCTCCTCTCCTACTGCACTCTTGTTAAACTGCACTAACAGAGGCACTTTCTCATGTTTAGCATGTGACCAGAAACTCAAACCAGTGTTTGCTCAGCTCAGCTCTCTTCTGACCTTGCTGAAGCTCTGCTGGTTCCACGTCCCACCTGGACCATAATGACTCAATAATTGACCCTTTAACTTCACACTGACCCACTGTGTGGAAAACTCAGCACAAAAGAGAGCCAACATCCTGCCAGGAAGCAGAGGGATTAGCTGGAACCAGCACCCAGCCTACCCTGACTATGCTGCACAAACCACCTCCTTCCTGCTGGTACCTGAAGCCAAGGAGCTGCAGGATGACCCTGTTTAGGATCCAACAGGAATAGCACAATGGATGGGGAACAGAGGTGAGTGAAATCCTTGGACACCACCTCCTTCTTTCCCCATAATTCTCAGCTGCCACATAGAATACAAAGGTACAAATGCACACCTCACGAGAAAAGTGACCAGCAGTGTTTTGAGGGAGTGCAGGAGCTCAGCAGAGCTCTCCATTCTCCAGATGGCCAGTCTCTTCCTGGCTGAGCTGCAGCTACTCTGCACAGTCCTTTCCTTGAACTGGTTTCCAAAGAGGTGCAGCAGAGCACTGCAGTGCAAGAGCAAGAGTTACTGCACCTGCAGCATGTGGGAAGGCAGCAAGGTAGGAACAGGGAAAGCTGTCTAGAAGGAGATGCTGCTCTACAGATTGGGATCTGTAGAGCAAGAGCAAAGACTCCCCATGGAAAACACAAAACATCAATTTTTTTTGCCAAGCCATTACTTTAAATGAGAAATCAGAAAATTTTTGGTTCTGGTCTGGCTCTGTTTGAAGGAAATCTTGAGTGGTTCTGTTTCAAGCTCAGCTCCAAGCCAAGGTGGTGGGGAGAACAACAAGATTTGAACTCTCTACAGTTTACATTTGCTCTGATTCCCTTCACAGAGCAGTGTTGTCCCATGATGAGAGGAGAAAGCCAGATGAACTTGTGATAAAAACAGCAGTGTCTGCCAAACAAAGCAGGCCCAGACTACAAACTGGAGGCAACTTATCCTAAAGAGTAGTCTGTGCTCAGTTAAGCCAGGACAAAGCCTTGCTGGCCAGCCTCCAAGACTGAAAAGTTCATTCCTCACCCTGAATACTTGGGTATCAGGGCAGTTTGAGCCACTCAAAATATTGTCCAGATGCCTTTGGGAGTCCTCAACTCTGCATCACTCTCTGTCCACTGGGAAGAAGGGAGAAATCTGAATGCTGAGCCACCACAGAGAAAAGATGCAGAAGATGCACTGATGGCCTCCCGGTGAAGGAAGTGGTACAGAAAGAAGCAGAAGATACACTGGTGGCCTCCCAGTGAAGGAAGTCCTTCTCCCACTGAAGAAAGCAAGACACATGGACTCTCCTAGCTGATAGGACGTGCCTATGCACTCCTCATCCACCGAAAAACACCACAGGCAAATGTTCAGAGCATGGTGTGTTTACTGCATGCGAACAGGCTGCATCAGGGGGCTGGAAAAGTCCACCAGTCTTCAACAGTCCACAGACCTCAACATCTTGCATGAAGACAGACAAAACACAGCTTCAGGTTTAGCTGCCAGCTATTTAAGAAACAGTCACACACATGCAGAAATCACACAGCTGAGATTGCTAGAGAAAACCTGATGGTTGGAGAGGTCATATATACGCATATGCTGCAGTGCTCAGAGGGTTTATGATGGACTGCTCGTACAGGCACTTCCCAGGATCAAGTTGAATCCCTGCTTTCAGGAGGTGCTTCCTGTGACAGGCCTGCTGTCCTGCTGCCTTCAGCACCTCCTACCTTTGCCACATGCATCAGTAGAAATTTCCTAACACTTTCTTCTCTGAAGTTTCCATCCCTGAAAACACAGCAGACTACTGAACCTGAAAGCTTTTCTCTTCATGTAGAGACTCTTTCCCTGACACTAACACCAGCAAACTACTCCATGGCTGCAGACACCCCTCCATCTGAGCAGGTTCAGTCCCCTCCTGACAAGCAGGGCTCACACACCACGACAAAGCCAACAGACTGGGGGACACTGTTTGCTGTGGCTGTTACACTGCACATGCTGAAGTGACCAGAGAATAGCACAAAGGTGTTTGCACCAGGTACAGTGGGGCAGCTCCACTTTCCCCACTGCAGTGGAGCAGTTCCTTGTGCCAACAGGACAGGCCACCCCTAAATGAAACCGAATTAGAACTCCTCCACACAGGTTCCCTGTCTCCAGAGCACTTCCTCCCCACTGGTTCCCACCACCTCTCCTCCTTGTTAGGAACTTGCCTGCACAAGTCAATGAGCCCCAGGCCCTGAGCTTGCTCTGTGCCATTCCTCTTCATCCCAGAGAACAGAGATCCTATTCCCCCAGCCACCCTGAGCTGTGCTAGCTTCTCCTGTGCTCCCCTACCCGTGCATGACCTCACCTCTGCAGGCACTCCTACTGCAGCTGGGTGCATCACCACTCGGGAAGCCCTTTCTGCCTCACTGGTCCCTTGAGCATCCCCTGCTTGCTAAGCTTCCCAGCCCAGATCTGCTCTCGGCTCCTCCTCCTCAGATGACTCTTCCTTTCCCATCCCTCAAGTCAGTACCTGCTCTCTTTGTCTGCTGTTACACAGCTTCCCTATTCAAATGACGCTCTCTGCCTCAGAAGTAACACGAACACACTGTAATGCCTGTCTCTGAATAACAAACTCCAGGTACTGCAGTAACAAGCCCCATGGAGATATTCGCAAAACATGAAAATACAGCAGCTCACTGAAAAGGTACACCCCTCCCAGAGCGGCAAATCTCATCAGCAAGGCTCCAAGCTGCCCTTGAGGCTGCAGAGCAACTCCCATCTTTACTGCTGCTAATGCCTGCTCCCACTTCCAGGTCATTTAACTCTCTTCCCCACCCAGCTGCCTCTCCCAGTCTTTCTGGCCAGGAGGAATAACTCTTTCTCATCCTCTCATTTCAACACTGCCTTGGTCTCTGACATTATTCTTTCTCTTTAAATAGCTACACAGAAATTCTCTGCATTCACATATTCATCATGTTCCAGAGGGACCGAATTAAACATACCTTTCATTTCCCACTCCCTGCTCTCATGTTTTACTCCACTGCTTCTTGCCTCTTCCAAAGCAAACTGCCCCCCCCCCCCCCCCCCCAAAGCCAAGGGCTGGCCAAGCTCTGCTGGCTATTCACATCACAGAGATGCTCATCTTGGAGTAAAACTAAGAGCACTGCAGTATCCCTGTACTTAAGAGAGAATCTAACACTCGCCTTTCCTTGTGGATGTGCCTGCTTTTCAACATATCTGCCCTTCCAGATCAGCTCCACTAAAAGCTCCTTTGCTGCAGAGAACCAAGCACTTTGCTTAGGGGATTCTGGACAGACTCCTACCCTCTTCATCTCCCTCCACAGAGATCCACGTAAGAGCTCTTTGTCCACTATATTTGCCCAGATCCATCAAAACAGAGCTGCTTTACAACAAGCTTTACTCATCCCACCAGCCAGCCAAGTTTCCTGCAAAACAAATCACAACTTTCTGGTACCAGGATAAATTAAAGTTGATTCCTTCCCCTGCTCCATGGAGCATGGTGTGAGAGAGAAAAGCACAAACTGGAAGAGGGCTGCCCACATGCTGCTTCCCTGCTGCAAGCCCATTAAGCATCTACTAAGATATGAAGAAAAAGGAAAGATCTCTTTAGTGCACCCAATTTTCACCCTAGAACAGACAACCAACCAACCATAACGCCACAAAGGAATTCACAGGGGATGAAACTCTCACAATGGCAGCAGAGGTATCCAGGTTGGGCTCAGCTCATCAATCCCACCAGACAATACCACTCCCAGCGTTTCACAAGTCAAACCACCTCTTGCTTCTGACATAAGGAAGGAGTTTTGCTTCCAGCACACATTACCTAATTCTTCACACAATGTGAAAGTCAAAATACCTTTCTGTGTTTCCTGAAGAGCAAGAAAATCGCATTCAAACTGGTATACATTTCTTCTTATCAAGCAAAGAGCTCTCTTCCATTCTGCAGGAGAGTACTCCAGAGACAGGAAAGCACCAAGAGGGAACAAACTTCACTGCAGAGTCAACGGAGAAAGGAAGAAGAGACCTGTGGCAGTACACACTGCAGAGGTGTCTCCTTTCTGCTCTGCTCTCTGTTCCTGTGATCAAAGGAGACATAGCTTTCCATCTTAAAGGAGGGCTGGATTTCGTCTGGAGTATGAGGAAGTGGCTGGGCATGTTTTGTGGGAGGGAATTTTAGACACATCACTTCTAAGTTTCTTCTGCACCCAGGCAAATATTACATGCCGTTTCAGGTCACAGAAGGAAGCTTGTCGCCTGTGACATTCTTCCCTTCTTGCTGCACCACTTGTAACCAGGAAAGCAGTGCCACAGCCCACTGCTGATTTGGATGGGCACATCAGAAAGACCTGCTTTGCTGGCTATCCATAGCAAGACCCAGACTTTCCTACATCTTTCCAGAGCTGTGAACTCAGCAAAGAGCTCCACATAAATAAAAGGTAAGTCTGACCCCATAATGCCAACGCAGGAGTTCTCTCACTTCCTTGGAGTCTACAGGCAGCTCTCCCACCAAGCTATGTTCAGCTGTATACACAGAACAAAATGAATAGAGGCAGAGGCTGGGATGGAGGATCTACAAAACTGCTGCCTGCTCCAAGGCACACAAAGTAAGACTGATTCCTTGCTGGTTAGGCATGAGCACAAAACTGAGTAGGTCATAGTAGGGTTATTTTCTGAGGCTCTGCAATGCAGACCTATGCTTTGGAGTAGATTCTAAAATAACATTGACTACAACCATGGCACTATACTACACATTTCTTCCTAGTCTTAATTAGTCCTACATGTCTTCCATGCCCAACCCTTCAAATTACAAGTGCAATGTGCTCCAGACAAGACTCGAGCACGCAAGTTCCTATGGATGTACAAGTGGCATAGCTTGTTTGCCAAATTGCAGCATTAAAATAAATAAATCACGCATACATGCATGCTTCCTCAGACGTGTATAACACTCTTCTGAAACAGTTCTCAAATTCCACAACCACTGCCTGAATGCCAGACAAACTCAGGACTACCAGAAAAGTTCCACTGAACACAAATTTGTGCTAATTCTAAGGACAGCTTATCACACTATCATATTCTGCTGAGGCCATTCTAATGTATCAACCCCAGCAACATCCAAACTTAGAGTGAGACTGCACATCTGGGAATACAGACTGTGCCTCCTTGTGAGGAATGCCACATTCAGCAACAAGGCTGTTACACCAAAGGAGACCCATTTAATCTATAGCAGTTTATTCTTTCAAGTGCTCCTATTCATTACTTCCTAATCTCACTCCTCCAGAAACGCCTCAGAAGAACAGATCTTTTCCTATTGCTTCCCACTACGCTCCCACTCTGACACAAAGTGACAACAGAGTTGATGGTGCTCTGCTCTGACAGGAGCACGGAAGCTGCTCCCATCTGTCAGGCTTCCACCTCCTTGATAATCATGGCGTGTCCCTTTCTGCAGCCAACTTCGCCATGACCTGCCCACCTCTGTGAGCAGCACTTGCCCTCAGCTTTGTGCCAAATGTCCTTTTGCAGGTCTGCAGGGTATAAGACTCATCCAGTCTCATCCATAGTCATTGTTCCCTTTGGGCCAATTTTCCTTCCCCAACTTCTTAAGATCCTGGTGACATGTGTTATCTGGTGGAACAGCTTGAAGTAGCTAAAATGAAAGATTTAATTCCTCTCCAAATATGAGTTTGCACATGCACATTGCTGTACCCAAGGTGAAAGCCTTACCTCCTCTGAATTCTCTGCCCCACCATCCTTCCCGCTACTGCTGCTACTGCTGCTGCCGCCAGGCTTTGTGGTGCTTTTGGTAGACTTTGGAGACTCCTGAAAGGATGAGAACACATTCAGAGAAAACTTCACCTTGTTCAGAATCTTAGCATCTCTCCGCAGAGCTCAGATGTGTGCTGCCACAGACCACTCCTGCAGCACACCCTGCTCCGGACATCCACTCCCAGCCTTTTCTCCCTGGGAAAGGCATCCTGAACGGCTCCCGCGGCAGCTGACGCCCAGGGCGAGGCCCAAGCCCGGGAGCGATGCCGGCATTTCCCGTCCCGGTCACCGCAGGCTGACCCTGGTGGGGCACCTGCGGGTGACAGGGCCCTGTGCCCACCCAGCCCTTCCCCGGGGCGCGGCCTCATCGGAGATACGCGGTGCTAGGGCACCCACAGCCCCGGCCCAGCCGCCCTGGGCGGCGGCAGAGGCGGATCCGGGCCCTCCCCCCGCCGGTGGAGGGAGCAGCGGGGCCAGGACGTGGGTGCGGCCGTACCTCCCCCACTGGGAGCATCCCCGCGGCCGGCGGAGCGCGCAGGGCGGGCCGGGCTGGGCCGGGCNGCAGCGCCCCGCTCCCATTGGGCCAGGCGCGCCGGCCTGCCTAGCAACAGCCTCCGCCGCCGCCGCGTGCCGCTGACGCAGAGCGGCCGATTTTTCTGATTGGCCACAGGGCGCGCTGGCGCCTGGCACGCCCTCGGGGGCGGGGCTGCAGGAGGGGCACTTCCGGGGCAGCGGCCCGGGCGCGGGTTCGGGCTCGGCGTCTTCCCGCGGGAGGGACTCGGGGCGTGCGGGTCTCCCTGGGACACGGCAGGCGCTTGCCCGGGGCTCTCGGGGCGCCGCTGCGTGGAGGTGGCTCCTGGAGACCGCGAGGAAAAGTGACTTGTCCTGCCGCGTCCTGCCCGGCTCTCCTCTGCATCGCTCGAGGAGGAGGAGCCCAAACAGCCTGAGCTGGCCCCAGGGTCTGCGCCTCACCTTTGCGGGGCGGATGCTTGTTAGTGCTCCGATACACACTTTTGGGGAGGCTGCTGGTGGATGCAAGGGTGAATGGAAATGTGTGTGTGAGCCCTGCGAGGCCCAGTGCTTTGTGGCTGCTGGTACAGAGAAGGCTGTTCCTGGGACAGGAGGTCAGGACACTTCCATACTCACATGGGGCAGCCCGACTAGCTCATTGGCAGGTGGTCCTGCATCCTCACAGTGGGAGGATGGTGTCCAACAGCCTGCACGTCACCTTCAAGCTGGTGGTCCAGGTGGGCAGAAAGCAACCAGCAGGTAGCAAGCTGCCCTTGAGTTCATGGACCTAAGCAGGACCTGCTGGCAAAGGCCCACCTCATTAGGACTCATGATGTCTCGTTGTCCTTAAGGTGGTGACTGCTGGCCTGTTGCCAGAGGTGTAAGCGCTCCCATTTACTTCAGCCAGGCCAGTGGTAAGGGTCTCATGCAATGTGGCACATGAGTGGGGAGAGAAGCAGAGGACTGAGTGCTATCAGAGGTGCTTCAGCAGGAGCACAGTCTTTTCAGTCATTGGATGAACTAACCTGGCGTGGCATGTGGGGAAGAAATTTCCTAAGACTGTTTTGAAAGATCAGTGCATCAGCTTATTGTTAGTGTGCTTATCATCTTTATTGACCTGACAGTCACTGACACTCCACAGGATGACCAGAAGCAGAGCAAGGTCCTGGCTTCTGTTGCTCTTCCTCTATGTCATGCACAAGTGACCCTGGCCACAGCCCCAGCACAACCATCTGGGTGCTTGTGAGGAGGAAACTGTGCCAGTTTGAGCAGGTAAAAGCCACTTGCTTGAAGAGTTTGTAGTTATCATCATTCCCTGTTGTAAGCTGTCATGTGGAATTCTGGATTGGCTTTCCTTGGTCCTGGAGGTTGGTGAAACTCAGCTTCACCAATCTGGTATTTAGCCCCTGACTGTCCCACTGTCAAGTGACTGATGTTTGGGCCTAACTGTTGTGTAATACTGTGGCACAAGGTGGTCATCAAGGTCATCATCAAGGTCATCGCCAAAAAGAATGCACTGGATGAAAACCTCGAGAAATTCCTGCCCCACTGGATGTAGGCAGGGTGAGAAGATGGCATTATCAGGGGAAGCAAGAGAAGCCCCTGAGCACCATGAAGTTGCAGGGCAAGGGGCATGTCTGAGGGTCCCCAGGACATCAGGGGCTAAGGGGGAAATGGGAGCACCCTTTGGAGAGCTCCCCTTTGGGGAGCTTCATGGGCAGCAGTGCTACTGGATGGCTCAATGGGGCAGGGTTTTTTGAGGTTCAAAGGAGCAGGGAGTGGTTGGGCGAGTCCTGGGCATTGGAGGCACTGTGAGGCAAAAGGCAGGGAGCTCTTGGGAGCTTTGGGAGGATGGAGGCATGGTGGGCACTTTGTGGAGGATTGACAAGGGTTAAGGGAGCAGCGGTGGGCAAAGGGGATGAGGGTGCAAGGCAAAGGGGAGCCAGCGGGGGGCAGGGCTGTCCCATGCCAAGCCCATGCGTCCACGGAACCCGAAGGGCTCATCCCGCTGAGCCAACGCATGGAGACAGCCTCTCGTGGAGCCGGCCCCCTCGGGGAGCATCCCAGATCAGATGCCTGGGGAATCATGTTTCCCAGCCCAGGTAGTGAAGGACTTCCTGGAAGCCTCTCTTCGTCTCCACATCTCTGACTGCTGCACTGCACCCTTACCTATTCTCCCTCCACACCACTGCCTACCAGTCCAAGCTCTCCTCCCTGCCCTGGCCCCTCATTTACCACAGCTCCTTCCTTGCCTCCTGACCTTCCTGGCCCCAGACCTTTTATCTGCCCCTGCCGGCCCACGTCACATGCTGCCTCTTCTCTTCAGAGGCTTAAACCTGGAAAACATTTTCCTGGACAGTGAGGAAAACATGAAGGTCCCCATCTCCAGATTTTCCAGAAGGGTGGTACTGCAGGATGCCAGTGGGGAATCCCTCAGGGTCTCCCCACATCAGGGACTGCCCACCGAGGCAGCACTGAGCCAGAGCTTCTGCCAATCCTATGCTTCTGCATGTACTGATATCTGGCAGGAGAAGCCCTGTGACCTCTTCCTGGCAAACACATGGAGTCCTGAGGTCATCTTCTGCACCCTGCTCTGGGGCTACAAGCCTTGTTATGCCACCAACCTGCTGCACCTGCTGTGCCAGACCTAGCAGTCCTGTCTTGCCACAAAGGCAGCCCCTGACCTAGGACCCCAAGGTGGGGAGGGCATGTGGATTCTCCTGCCTTCAGGAAGGATGCATTCAGCATGGAAGAATGGTTCCACCTTCCATCTGAACTCATCATAATTTTCTCTACATGGTGCAGCTAGGAGACAGTTGGGTAGCAGAGGAAGAAGCCCATGGTGCTGAGGAACAGAAAGCTGTCCTCTCTGCATTTCCAGAGGCTGCCTTTAGCAGCAGGTTGCAGTGTCTGCTCTGCCTCAATTCACCCCTCCTCGATTTTTGTTCCCCTTTCAAGTACCATCTCAAAGAACATGGCTCTGCCCCTTTTCTGATTTCTCTGCTGCCTTGAATATCTTTGTGCTCTCTAGAGACTTTTCTCACAGTGGTTTCCAGACCAGAACTTTCTCCTGGTATTTCCAGGCCCCTTTGGTTAACTCCTGCTCTGGATTCTGTCTTTTGGGAAGATTTGTTTGAGCTCATCCGCATCCAAACACAACTCTCATTCCTTCTCTTGAAAATGTTACTTAGGATCAGTGCTCATTTGCTGTCCTTTGCTTTCCATCAATCTTCCTCATCTCCAGATCAGGCTAGTAAATCCAAGTGCAGCTGTCTCTGAAGAATAGAGGATGGGAATGAGGTTGACACTGGTGTAGTCCAGCAGGCTGTGTCCTTGCCCCATGGTGTATCTCCAGACCTCTTTGGGATCATTCCACACACACTTTGGAACGTGTCCTTGCCCATAGCAATGGTTTCTACTATTGCTCTATTGTAATCTTTGTTCATGCCTTGAGCTAAGAAATCCCAAATTCTTTCTTAACCTTTGCTCTGACTCAATTTTCCTGTTCTTCCTTTACATGTGTTTTAGAACTACATGAAGTTACTGGCTGGTAAGAAATCCTGTGTCAGCATATTCTCTCAGCTGTTTTGCATTGTTCAGATACAGTATTTGTTGACCACAGACAGCAGAATTTCACCCTGGGTTGCTTATAACAGCAGCAGAAGTAGGGTTTGTAGTGGACTATTGCCTCAACAATGCCTCAAGCTGACCAGAATTCCATTGTGGGGGTTAACTTGGAATTCAGAATGGATCCTGTGCATTGATTTCTGGGGTGTGTGTGTGGTAATTTCTGAGGACAACTCACAGAAAGGCCCACTACTCTCTTTCAGTAGGTCAGAAGGACAAGTACTGATCTCAAATGGAAGAACCTCTTCATACTGGTGGGATGACTCACAGAACTGGAGTGCTGCAAGAGGTGCCTATAAACTCTTCAGCCTGGAGAAAAGGAGGCCAGGTGAGATCTTGCTGCTCACTACATATTCCTGAAAGAAGGTTGTAGAGAGGTGGGGGTTGGCCTCTTCTCCCAGGTCACAAGTGATAGGACAAGAGGAAAGAGCCTCGAGTGCCATTTTCCCAGGGGAGGTTTAGAGTAAGAAAAATTCATTACTGAAAGGGTCAGGCTCTGGAATGGGCTGCCCAGGGTGGAGTCATTATCCTGAAAGTGTTCAAAGAATGTCTAAACGTGGCATCTGGGGACATGGTTTAGTGGTGAACATGGCGATTCCTGAGGGTCTTTTCTAACCCTAATGATTGTATGGTTCTACAATTCAATATTCTATGTACCAGCAGCACAGAGGCCATTATACTAAAAAAAGAGGTGATTTGGTGATTTGTGGTGTTCTGCGAGAGAAATGCAACAGTGATTCCTGAATCTTAAATATCTGCTATGATGGGAGAGACCAAGCAAGCACCTGTTCATACACCTATGTAGTAAAGGAAGGGAAGCATTTAGAAATGCTGAGATTAGCTTAAGGCCTCCACAAGAAAATACTTGTTTCTTTCTAGTACAGAGAAAAAGCCAACTGGTATTAAGACTCGCCCCACAAAGACTGACTTGCAAGTAATTTTCCTTAGTTGTCCTCAGTAGTAAACTTCACTCTGAGGCATATCAGAGGATTTATGACAGCTAAGTCTATTCCCCTTGTTTCAATGCCTGCAATTCCCTCCTCACAGCACTACATTGCCGCTCCCTATCCCCATACAGCCTTTGCAGAGCCTGCTTTTGGCGTGACCACCACTCATGATGTTGTCACCAGACAAAGCTCCTAACAATGCCCAGTTACAGAACTCAAGTCTTCCAAATGAGACATAGAAAATGAAACAAAATCAAATGGACAAGAACACACTGCTTTGCTGTTCAAAGCATGCAAAAGTACAACCAAGCTTTCCAAAAGCCTGGCTGAAAATTTTTGCAATTATGATCTTATCAAGAGAAAATTTCTGAAAAATCTCAAATGTTAGGAGAACCTTGTAGAAACAAGATAAAACACATATTAGTTCATTACACATTACTTTCTGCTAGTTATCCAAAACTGCTGGATAGGACAGGCTGGTATCTTAACAATTGCTTCTTCCTTTTTGGTCCAGTACCTCCTGGGATGAATTAATTTATGTATTTCTCTGGAATCTCAGGTACAGGATCACTTGGCAACATTTCAGAAGAAATGCTTCTCATGATAATTAGTTTGCACACCCACTCTTTCTCTTCTTATGAATCTGTGTCTTTCTTGGGCTTGTGGTGGCCACAGATGTAATTCCCTGGTGGAATTACGTTTTACCCAGTTGCAGATGATTACAGGACAATTGCTAAGTTTGCTTTATTAATGTCTTCCTTACTTCCTTCGGGAGTTCTACCAGGTGTCTTTGTGGCCCATAAATTGTGTCCACTATCAGCAAGTATCCTTTTTCCGAATCTTTGTTAACCTCTCCCTAGGTCTGAGATCACTGAAGCACCTTAAGACCTAAACTTTAACAAGGCAGTTGATTTGTTTTTCTAACACATGGAAAATCGCCTTTCTTGCTGACTAGGCTTAAAAGTATACAAGGATCAAACATCTAAGAACTTTCTTTCTTAAGAACAATTTGACACATTCCACACTTTGCAACACCCACACAGAGCCAGGGAAGCTCTGTAACTTCCTTGCCTCGCCTGTGTGGTGCCTCTTTAGGCATAAGTCAAATGAGGACCTACTTTCCAATGTGGTATCATAACACTTCTGTGCCATCAAAGAGCATCCTCCCTGTCCCTGTTCCCACTGCCGATTCTGTCAGTAGGTTGGCTCTGACTCTCCCCACATCCCTGAACCAGCCGTGCCGTATCTCCGTGCCCAGCTGTGTACTGCCGCTCGACCCCGGTCTCACAGCCCTTCCAGAGCCCTGCAGGCCGGGGGGAGGGGCGGGCTCTTTCACGGGCACGCAGAGCTCCCGCCCTCAGCAGCGCCGCCTCCTCCGCGCCCCGAGCGTCTCCGGTGCCGCGGGGCCCCGCCCCGGCCCGCAGCGAAATGGCGGCGGGGCTCTTGCCCGCAGTAGAGATGGCGCCGCGGCCGCTCCGAGGCGCTGGCGGGCGGGCCGGCGTCGGAGGCGGGGATTGGCGGGGGCGGTGGAGGGGCGGGGCGAGGNTGCCCGGGCCCCTCGATAAAGGCTGCAGCCTGAGGCGAAGCCTGCGTCTGCCTGCCTCCGCCGCCGCCGAGGGCATGAAGCGACCGCTGGGCAGGTGAGCGCCGCCGCCGCTCCGTCGGGCTTTGTTATCCCTGTGTCACCGTCTTGGGGGCACCGGGAGCCTCCCGGGGAGCGGGGCGGCAGCGGGGCTGGGTTTGCGAGCAGAGGGGAAGGGCCGCCGCCGCCCGGCCGAGGAACCCGCGGGACGGACAGGTACGCGGGCCCGGGATGTTCCCCAGCTCCGCCCTGCTTCCTTGGCTTTCCCCGCGTGCCAGGCGGGCAGGTACCGGCCCCGCGGTGCCTTCAGCTCTCGGTGCAAAGAGCTGGTCAGAGAACGGGGCGGTAGCGGGACCGGCGGACCCAGCCCTGGCCAGCGAAGGATGGGAGGGGTTTGGTGTTCGTACCTGGGCGCTGCTGCGTCCAGCCCCCTTTGGAACAGGCAGGCGTTCTCCCGAAAAAAAATGGCTAGCACGAAATCTTTCCATCAGGGAGCGTATGTGGAGCAGCAGGGCCCTGCAGGTAGGATGTCTGCGTCTTTGGAAGAAGCTGATGGCTGTCAAAATGATCTCTTTCCCACAAATGAATCAGATTTAGGGGTCAGTAGGAGAAGCTGACATGCATGACTGTTGGAAAGAGTTTAGCCGTGGCTTTTTTGGCAGCTGTGTTAACGTTTTTAACGTTTTGTGCGTATTTATGGTAGGGAAATGTTTGTATACCTTTCTAAAAAGACAGTAACAATGGAAGGTGCTTATCACCTGGACTCTTCATCATGCAAGATTTTGAGGGCATGCAATACCCTGTGAATACGGTGAAGACTTGCCTCCCTTCCCTCTGCAACTGCGAGTCAAGATACAATCTTTTCGTTTCATCTAAACCAGTATGGTGGTGTTCTTTGTGTTTTGAAAGTGTGAAGAATGTGTAATGATCAAAATAGCTGTGTGGTTTGGGTAGATGGAACCGAATTGCTGTGCTTCAGCAATACATCGGCCAGATTTAAAAAAAAAAAAAAAAAAGGTGCTTATCAGTGCATTTCTAGTAAATGAGCTTTTGTAGATGTTACTCTGCTAAATTTTCTGAGATTTTTCTGCTCTTATAGGCAAAATTAGCATTTGAAAAGAGCTGTGGATACTTGTCATGTTCAAAGACAGATGCTTTAAAATGTGATTTCTCTTATTGGGTAATAGCTATTTAATTTTGTGCCCTGGAGGTAAACCTTTGGGATGCTGTCACTGCTCTGTACATGTTATGACAAGCTTTTGGTAATTGAAAATGGCGCTGCCTCGATCTCTCAGTTTCCGTGACTGTGCAGTGGATCAAACTGCGACAGTGCTCTGCTTTTATAACATTTAAAAATTTGGCACATCTATTCTCTTTGTCCAAGTGGATGCCTTCTAGACCAGTGGCACTTGAATGATGACTTGCTGGCTTCTTCAGCCTTACGAATGGCACTCAAGCGCCTTTTACTCAAATGGAATTGCTCTGTCGGTGGTGAGCTTTGAGCAAGCCCTAAGAGCACTGAGTGCAGGCTGTTGGCTTGGTCTGGCAGGCAGGTGCTTTGTGGGTCCCAGACACAGCACAGCTGTATTGGGAGGGCCAAGCTAAAAATAGGGAAAGCACATCCTGTCTGCAAAAAATATTCTTGCATTTATTTCTCCATTTACACATTTGAAAATGGTCAGCAGTCATGCTTTCCTCATTTTTTCTCCATATTCTGCTTTTGAAGCCTGTTTCAGAAATTCCTGAAGTCATACATGGATTCTGGCCCTTCCCTCCTGCTTTCTGCCCCCCACTTCTCCCTGTCATTTTTGGGTCAGGTACTAATATTCCACACAGCAGTGTTTCTCAAACTTGTGACATTGTAGGAAAATCTTGTTGAATTTGGCTTTTCTTTTCCACATTTTGAAGTATCTGTATTTCTGTGATTGTTTTTTTTCTTTCATGCTGTCCTGTGTTGTCTGCCTTTCTTACTGACTTTCAGTGGACCTTCTCTGACTTCCTCACCTTGTGAGCCTTCAGACAGTGGTTTGCAGGCAAATTGTCTCTTGTCTGCCAGTACCTTCCAGCAGTTTTTTTAATGGGATAATGAACATACTGCTGAACTGTGAATCTGAGTGTGTGAGAAGGGGAGGTCCAGGCAGAAGAAGATATGATGCCCAGAGATAAGGTTCTTGTCCAGAACAATCACCTCGAGTCAGGTCAGACAGCGTTCTACCTCCATATCCCACCTTTGGTGGACAGCAGGGAGTGTTTAAGGAAGAAATGAGGGTACACATGCAGTCACTTCCCCAGGGCAGTTACTCTGGTTGTGATCATTTATGTGGCCAACAAGTTGCTGTTAGACCATATAGATCCTCATATTTTAATATGCAAGGCCATGCTGTTATTGCAGCATTCCTTATACCACTGGAAATAAAAGTGTTGTTTGATAGTTGTTTTCAATGAGTTACATCAGTTTTACTCCCCAGCTTGCTGAAGCTATAAGGTGAAAATTCAGCTGCAAGGTTTCTGGGATGGTGGAGGTGGCATAATATCTGAAATTGGAGATTTGTACCATAGCAGACCATTCTTAGCTTGCTCCTTGAAGTAGTTAAAATCAACACATGAATGCTGTGTTAAAGGGGAAGTTGGGCTTTCTGCATTTCATGCTGCTGTTCTTCAGCCTCTTGGGAAAAACAGCGCATATGTTTGGCTTCATCGTGTGGGTTTCCATCTCTTATTTGTGAACGATACAAGCCACGGGCTAGAAAGGCAAACCAATCCCCAGTAGCATGGAGTGGCTGTGTAGTTCTGCAGCCAAGGGCTGATCATGTGGCATATTCCATGGGTCAGGAGCACAGGGCAGGGAGGCTGCAGAGGCAGCTGTGTCTGTAACTGCAGCAGTGACCAGGAGGCTGTGGAGCAGCAGCAGGGCTGGTGTGTGCCCTTCTCCAGCACAGCTTTTCCTGCTCACATCCAACTCCTTTGCAAAGGCTAAATAGCACCCTAGGTGATGTTTATGGAATACAGTGCTGGCTTACTACCAGCAGCAGTTTGTTCTTGCGGCAGTGTTTTTGAATTTTGCCAGCACTGCATTTGCCCCTCAGTTTTTGTTCAGTCATACCATCACAATGTGCTCATTCATCCAGGAGCTGAAACTCATTCTAAAGAGGTGGCTGTGCATTATGACTGGCAACTACTCTGTTACAGAAAGTGTGTGCATGTGCTTCAAAGTGTAATGGAGATGGATATCTGATAAATAAGATTTATGTGGCTTCGGCTAGTGCATAGTGCAGTCAGTGTGGCTTTGCTTAAGTGGTTTACAACCAGAAATGAACAAATATAGGTTTTTCCATTTTCTTCCATAGATAGCAGTAAAATCTACTATGATGTTTACCTAAGCACTTTACAAGTTACTCCTTTAAAAGTGCATGACTTATTTTTTTTAAAGGAGCTGTTCTGTCTGAAATTATTAAATGCAATAAAGCAGTAAATAAAGAAGTAATAAGCAGTGCTTGCTTTTCCTGGTATGTGTGTTTTGTGTGGATGGCCATTCCTCTAGTATTTCTGTTGTGAGGCATTTTCCAGGTGACAGTGTTGGAAGTGCCAGGTGAATATTAGGGTAGCATTGTGTTTTGGGTACTTGCTGTGACTCATTTTTGTGGTCGTTTGCTGTGATGTTCTGAGGAAGTGTGTTTGAGCAGCCATAGATCTGGAAAACCTTTATGTGGGAGTACAGAGAATAGAGAAAATCAAATGAGCTTAATAACTGGCATTAGATACCAGAGCAAATTCTCCTATCTCATTTCTGCTGAACCCTGATCCTGGTGACAAAGAGTCACATGCATGTTACCCTTCACATCTGTGACCTCATGGTTATCTGATCCTCATTTAAACCCAGTCAATAGTCAGACTACTGACATGAAGTGTGAATTTTGCCATTCTCCAATCCTCCTACAAACACTTGTTTGCTACAAATGTTAGAACTTGTTCCTCTCTCTCCATGCTGTGGAGTAGTGAAGCGCTTCAAATCCCGTGTGTGTGTGAGCTTTGTTCCTTGATACTTCTGTGCTCTGCCTTGCTGGAGAAGCTGCTGTCCCTCAGGCTCCCTTCAGCTGTCCCTCGTACCTTTGCTCCTGGAGACCCCTGGCTGCTGGCACAAGTCCCTGCAAGGGGTAGATTTGGGACCCTCGTGCTGGCTGTCCAGCCTGTGCATCCCACAAGCTGGATATTTTTTGACTGATGCTACAACTTGGTGTAGTTTCAGTTGCACTGTAGTCAGCCTTGTTCTTGTTTGTTGGGGTGCAGCTTGCTCTTGGGAGGCATAAGGTTGCTTTTACAGCGTTTCGTGGGTATTTTATGAAAATGCAGGGAGGTGCTGAAGGGAAAGAGACTGCAACAGCCTGCTAGTGTCTTCCCGTCTGATGCAGCTGAATTTTCCTGGAACAGTGAGTGTGCTCAAGCGTGTCAAATGCAATGTGTGGTGACCCTTGGTGCCATCCTGCCCCAGCAGCTGAAGTGCTTCATGCCTTCCCGTGTCTCTTTGGATTTAACCAGCGGTATCTTCCCTCTGACAGAAAACTTGGCCATCTCCACTATCTGCCTCTTTGTCCTCTCAGTGCCCCATCCTTTTATCCCTAGACGTAGCCTCCTTTCTCCTGATGTTACTTTTTTGAAACATTTGCAGAGTCTTTTATGATTATTACAGTCTGTTCCATTGTAACAGAGATGACAAATCCTTGAATTGTTCTCCTGCAAGTTTTCATCAATATATTTAAGGGGTTCTTTTCCTCAAGTGAGTTTTATGCTATTGTCTCTCTTAATTGCTGTCTTCAACTTAAACCACTTACTTGTCAGGGCTTTCAAAAGAGGCAGGAGGCTGCTTGCATAGAGATATTTCATCAATCGCACAGCTTTTTCACTGATTTCTCCTTCCTACTGGGTAACTGCTCAAGAACAACTGAAATAGAGGCAGAGTTCACAAAGGAGCTGTGAAATGGTTTCCAGTTGCTTGCCTGTTCTTTCTTTCATAGTAAATACAGGTTGAATCACAGTCCCTCCAATGGGTAAAATATGAAAAAACAGTTTCCTTTGTGCGAGGACTTTTTTTAGTGTATGGGCCTCTTTTTTATTGTTGTGTTGGGTTTTTTTGGTTGCAGTTCTCTTGAAGAGCGTGCACAGTAATGTTTTGCTCAGATATGTCAAAAATGGGGTTGTGTAACTTCTTCCACATGAATATCTGCCTTTTTTAAAAAAAATTATTCATTTGAATAGTGTCACAGTAGCTCTGCCTCCCGTTTTGTCCTGTGCATTGTCAGCCATTGTGACAGCTTATGGCTGGGGAAATGCCCCTGAACTGCTCCCAGATTACCAATTTGGGGCATTAGGTATTCATTCTCTGCAGCATCTTCCCAGTTTGTTCATCTTTTCCAGCCATTATAATTACTTTTCCTTGTGCTCATCTTCTCCCCACTCTTTCTCAATGACACATTAGTCATTCAGCAAAAATAACAATATTCCCTGCAATGTGGGGAATTCTTAGTTTTATTATTGTGGGTTGTTTTCATTTGGTAGGTTTTTTTTAGGATTTAAAGATTTGTGAAGCCATGGTGTTGACATGTAGCAGTTCTGTGCCTCAGTGTGTTACTGTTACAGCCTATCTTTTTTTTACCATTTTCATCACTGACTTTGGGGTTTTTTTTGGTGTTCTAGGTGTGGTTACCTCTCTTAAACATCCCTTGAGGCTCATAGCATCCTCCTGCAGGTCTGTCTGTATGACCTAAAATTTCTTTCTTTGAATCCAGTGTACCCATGAGCCTCTCTGGATTTTCTGTAATAGAGCACAGCATCTTTATCTGCTGCATCTGCTCTGTTGTGTCTTTTAGTCTCTGAGCAGTTTCCTCAAGTCCCCGTATTTCTCGTGGAAATACGCGCTCAAGCAGGCGCATTCAGGCTGAAGAGAGTTCACTCTCTGGTTTTGTGTTGGTCTCCTTGAACTCCTGATTTCCTTGCAGTGCTGTGTTTCTGACATCATACTTGCCCCTGGTTCAGTTGCTCTGCTTTGATGGCTTGTGTCTGAATTAATAATTACCATGGGATTGCTAATTACTACTACTTTACAATACTTTCTACATGGGAGCTGTGTGAATTGCCTCTGCTTGTTTGAGCGTACCTAAACTTCCCTTGGGTTTGGTAACTCCTGGGACCAACAGGGCTTCTTAGTCCTCTCTGGAGTGAAGGTGCCTGGGGAGATCAGGGTCTTCTCAGCATTGTCACGTTCTTTTCTGTCCTTCCTGGCATGTGGTTGTTGAGCCAGAAATCAAGTTCTCTGCAGATGTAGTCACAGGTCACTGCAGTGAATCTATGAGTTTTCTGCAGGATGCAATGTAGATGCATTTCTTATTGGTGAAAACAATATTGTGGCGTTTTTATTAAAACTAATGACGATGACAGCTTTTCCTCTCCAGAATCCCCTTTCTGCTGTATGTTCAAGAGGCCTGGTGCACCCCAACAGGACTTCTGCTGTATTTGAAGAGCTCTGCCTGCTGAGCCTGGGCTCCTTTGAAAGGAGCAGTGGTGCCTGCTTAGGAGGCTGCAGCCAAGTTACTTTATCCTCCTAGGCCTGAAGGGAAGTTCAGATTATTTTGGTAGTCGTGTCAGGATGTGAAATTAGTGAATAGGCTTCTATAGCAATTCCCCTATAAAACTTAGAGGTTTGTAAGCTCAGTGAGTAGCTGTACTGCATCCTCTTGTTGGAGTTACAGCAGTGGCCAGCTTCTGACATCGGGAGTGAGTGACTGCAAGCAAGGGAGGTTTACTAGGGATGTAATGTGAGAGCACTATGTTAATGTAGCCGTGACTGAATCAGTACCACAAGAAGATTAAAAGAAAGTGCTTCAGCTGTATTAAAAGGGTAACAGGAGACCTAGGAGACTTTAAAGCCATTAGCCTGAGGTGGAGTCTGTGTAATTTAAATTGCAAGAGTTAATTTGAAATTCAGTGGAAGAAGATTTAACACCTAAATATATATACTAATGAAAGTAGATCTGTCCTGTGGAAGGACACTGTAAAATGTGACAGGTTTGTCAAGATTACAGCCTGGTTGATCAAAGTATCAGCAGTAAAATTGTTTCTCTAAAGCACTTGACTTTGTACTGTAGTTTTATTGACATTGCTTGCACTGCCAGTGGAGAGTGTGTCATCTCTATTGGAAATTGGCTCAACGGAGAGAGAAACAACTGGGAAATTAGAGTGAGATTGATGCTTGAGTTCAAGGGTGTGTAGTTTTGTATATCAATCATCCCAAGGATGAGTTGGTTATCAATTACTATTGATAAAAGTGGGAGGAGGAGAGGTTTGATAAGGGTTGATGGATAGGGAAGTGAGCAGTTCGGAGCAGATGGCCAAATAGTGAAAAGGTCACCAGTACACAAGTGTAGCTGGCAAGATGGTGGGGGAGAGAGG
Organism: Irena cyanogastra; assembly: GCA_013397155.1. Lineage (NCBI taxonomy): Eukaryota > Metazoa > Chordata > Aves > Passeriformes > Irenidae > Irena > Irena cyanogastra. Next base: position 141,599 of record VWZV01008581.1, read on the forward strand.
GTAGGGGTTTTTACTGGGATGGGAGTGGTGTCAGAGTGTGAAGCTGTTCTAGGTAAGTCACCTCTGTAAGCTGTCATGTGTCCCTGAATATCCCTTATCTAGACAGTGAGGCTGCCATCTAGGCTGTGGACTTTTGCCTTGCTGGCACGCATCTCTTTCCTTCTGTGTCTCAGACTCTCTAAGCAGTGGGTGAAACTAGTGCAACACTTGGCTTCAGAGATCTGTGTCTCTTATTGAAGGCAATTCAAACTTTGTAGCAGAATTTCCTGATTTTAGACTCTATCAAGTGCCTTGATCATTCACTGAGCTAACAGGAACCATGACTATTTAGTTTCCAAATCGAAGTGTTTATTTAACCCAGATTTATTTCAAGATTGTAACTCTTACTGAGAAGTAGAGCAATAGAAAAGATTGTTAGACTAGAAGATTAACTTCTAAAACACAAACACTTGAAAACATTCGAGAACTCCCACAGCTGCCCTTGTTTAAAACTATCTGTCCAATTTGTACCCACTTAAAATGGTTGTTAATTCCTGCTGCAAAAGAGATTAGTGTTGAGTAATAAGGGCCATAAGGTCATGTGAAACCTCATCTCTCTTTTTACTAAAGGTGTGCAGAATAAAGGATTTCATGTGGCATAACTGAAGAAATGCCCTTTTGGAAGGGTACCCCTCAGTGGCATTGTGCAAGCTCAGAGCAGAGAACAGAAAATGCATTTACCCTATCCAGAGCCTGGTTTCCCTTCCCCTGGCAGTAAAGCTTCCCCTGGGGTGACTATTCTAGACAGAGGAGCCTACACTAATGAGGATGATGTAAACTGGAAACTTGGAGTCAGGGCTTTCAGGTTGCAGCATCCTTGCTCATGAAGCAAAATGTGTTCAAGGTATTTAAGAACTGAATAGATTTTAAGGCTTCTTGGCATCCTCAGGAAGGGAAGCCTGGCACTCTTTTCTCCCTTAAAGCAGTCCTATTTAACTTTTTGTAAAGTTTTTATTAGTTTCAGAACAGCTTCAGGAAGCAGGAATAAAGCTGACAATATGAGTTTTATACTGCTGAATGTGAAAACTGAATTGCACACAGTCATTGGAAATAGCCCATTCTCTTGTTCTTGCAAATCCAGCAGAAATGCAGTGGCTGACCTTTGCTTTCAGTTTCTGATAGCCTTGTGCTGTCTCTTATAAAGCATTATTTTCCCCTTTCACTACCAGAGTTGGGACCACATTTCATTTTAAACTTTGGCAGGCTAATGTATGAGTGCTGCTTAGTGCAATTGGTCAGAGCATGGTGCTAATGACACCAGGGTTGTGGGTGTTCAATCCCTGTATGGGCCATTTGCTCAGGAGTCGGACTCGATGATCCTTATGGGTCCCTTCCAACTCAGAATATTCTGTGGATCTGTTTTGTTTGCCTGCAGTTAAGTAAAAACTCCCAACACCTGCTTTTCTCCTTGGAGTTTGTGTTTTCTGGGTTGGCTCTTCAAGGTTTTGTAGTGTTAGCAGTGGCTTTGGTTTTAGTTGTCCTTAATTTTTTTAAGCCTTTGTCATTTTGGCATTCTTTCCTCCACACGACGATAGCTAGAGTTGGAGTCCCTGAATAAAGCACAGATGAACGCAGAAACAGATTAATCTGCCTGGCTATAAGCAAAATGATCCCCTGTTCAAAGTATGTCAGGGCCAACAGCAGTTCTGTATCTGCTCATACATCTGCTCTTTAACTATGGCTGATGTTTTATGGCCATGCACTGTTTGTTAAGCCTCCCTTTTTAAACGGGTCACAATTACAGAGGACACTGTGACTGCCAGCTGAATGTAACTGCGCTGGGCTGACAGTCAGCATATGTAATGTTTTGGCATTGTTTAATGTTCTTGTTTCCTTGTATGCTTCCAACGGGGAACAGTTGGCCTATTGTAATCAAAATGTATTGCTAGCGATGTGTTCTGAATCTAAAAGGTGGCAGTATCACTGCTAACATAAAAACATTCTTTTTCTTCAGCCTTCTGAGAAGGAATAGCTTCTGATCTCTGCCAGCAAAAGTAGAGCTTTTTCAACTGGAAAGTGTAAGATGACCATTTTCGTGTATTTGGAAGAAAAATGTCTACAATACACGAATGAATCTTTTGCTCAGGTGATTTAGATGAAAGCCAGAGCCACAGAGCCTGCTACTAGTGGTAATTCTCAGGCTGTGTGGCTGCCTCACAAGAACTACGTGAAAAGATGATTTCATGCTCACAGAGTTACGCTGCTTGGAAATACAGATCTGTTCCCTCACGCGTATCCACAAGAACAAAGAGTGAACCTGGATTCTTGTCCTTGCTGCAAGGTTAACACACACATGCGAGTCTGTGGGGTTTACAGCATGCTAATGAGTGTTAATTGGTGGTGGGAGAATTGGCTTGGCTGTACTGTGCGCTGCCTCAATTATGGTATGCATTCAGCAGGCAGGTGGCTTTAAATGCAGGTTAGGAGCTGTGGTGGAGCATTATGTATCTGAACTAGTTCTGCTCTTGAACCTCTGCTTGTGCATCTCAATACTCCTCCCCATGAAGGTGAGTGTGGTTGGGAGAAATGAGTTTTCCTGCTCCAATAAAAGCCAGACTTGTCTGATCTCAAGCTTCTGTTTTGTACTTCCAGTGCTATTTCAGTCTTTGGTGTTTATGTTCTGTTTTTTCCTCTTACATTAACAGACAGCTAATGTGTTTCCCAGCTCATGGAGTAGTGAGAGGGCTGTGCCTTTAATATAAACCAGCTGTCAGCTGTGAAATGAGTAAAAAACTTAAGAATTTGGTAAACACTGTGGAGGGAGTGTACTTGCCACCGCAGTTGTATCTCAATGCCAAGCTCGACTAAAATCTAATGTAGGTGACTTCAGATTTGATTAGCATCAGCAGCATTGCTGGGGAGCTCTGGAGAAAGTATGTTCTTAGATTTTAAACAAGGTACCAGAAAGGTTTGGTCACAAACTAAGCGGGTGTTGCAGAAGATGCATTCAGGAAAAGTCAACAACCTTAAAACCCTAATCCCCAAGCCTGCTCTTCTGTCCCAGGAGTTGTTCAGTTGCTGAGGGTTTAATTATTCATTGTTTGCTACGTACTTAAAATGACAGTAGCATCTGCCCCTTCCTTTTTAAAATGTAGCTTTCAGGTTAATCTTGCTACATGCAGTTCACACTTATGGTATTTACCAGTGTACCCAAGCATTGAGAAATTAACATAGTTGCTGCTTAGGCTGTGCTGTCAGCATACATTTTAAATAAATTGGTGCTGTGTTGCCTAATGTTCAGCCCATTCTTGTCTCCTGGTCTGTGAAACATGTAGATTTCATGCAATTGGAATGTTAAGTTATCAAGACTGATGTTCCAAGCTCCTGTCCTTCAAAGGATGTGCCAATGCATAGTGATTTAATCAGTCAAGCTGTGTTATTACTGCATTTAGGGTAGTCAGCTTAGACAGCGGTTGTGAAGAGGAGAGCCCAAGCCATGGCATTGGAAAGAGATAGGATGCTGATGGGGGAAAATTTAGATGTTCCATGTCTCTGTTCTGTTAAATGCTTGTGAGAGCCTTTCCCTCCTTTGCTTGATTTGTTCTGCTTTTTGCAAACATATTCCTTGGACAAAGACCCATACATTATCTGCAAGCTGCTCCCTTATTTCTGCTCATTAATGCTGTACACTGCTTTCCCTCCCTTCATGGGCTTGTTTTTGTTTTATTCCTGCAGTGCTCTGAGTCCTGGCATAACCTTTGCTGGCATTTCAGTGCTATTGACAGACTGATCAGCAGTGCTTTCCTCTTACCCTGAATGCTGATGCCACATTTCTCCCACTTGTTGCACCAGGATCTTGATTCTTTCAGGTCCTATCCATGATCTTTACTTCTTCTCCAAGCTGAAATGTGTTTATGAGGGTCTCAATAGTTGGAGCCTCCTGAAAAACTCAATTAATTGAGATGTTCTTCTTTACTTTGCAGTTATATGTCTTGGAGGGACAGAGCTAAATTCTTGACTGGCTAGATGGCTTCCTTCTCGCTGTTTACTGTTTTAAGTTAATGCTTAATCACTTGATATTAATCAGAAGGAGACACAGAAGCAGTCTGTGAGAGTCTGGGCTGTAAGAGGAGAATGAGGTAGTGAAGTGGGGGCCTGTGGGAGAATTTGGGAACTTAAAATTTCGAAGCTCACCTGCATTCAGATAGGTGGAACAACACTGAAGCTCTTACCCACTCAAAAGGAGATGCTTTGTAGGCTTTGTGGGAATAGATAGTTTGCAATAAAGGAAGGGAAAGGAATGTGCCTAAGGATGCAGTTGTACAATCTCTGTAAGCTGATGCCATGGCCAGAAGAAAATGTCCTGGAGGCTCCTTCTTTGAAACTTTCTTCCAAAGCTGTGATTCTACCACAGCTACTAAACCATCTGTACAAACTTACCTATTTGAAAAGCTAATTTTGTGTGTATTTGCATGTGTCTGTTAAAATGCAGGTACAGGGTTGGGTCTTTTCTACAATGAACTTCTTTTTGTGGCCCCACTAGCCAGTGCCAGCTTCAGACTGCATAGGTGTGGAAGTGAATGGAAGGTGGGATAAACTGCATAGTTTACTCATGGAGAGCTTGTGAAATGAACTGAGTAACTCCTCTGACTGCAAGTGATGTGGGGGGATTTTTAAAGACGATAGAAGTCCAGAGGGCCTAACTGAAAGCAGCATCAATGGTCATTTGATTGGTGTTAGATGGGGCATTTTTAATGGAAAATAAGAGGTGAGGTGCTAAAAGTGCTGGTTAGCATACAGACATGCAGCACTTCTCTGAAGCTGTGTATGAAGCTTTCATGATCTGTCTGTGATACTGCTATAAACAGAGAAATCAGTTAGTGCATGTGATAGCTTTCTGCTGTGCTTTAGACGTACAACATCCTAATCAGCAAAAAAAAACCCCAAAAAACAAAAACAAACAACAAAAAAAACCATCCCAAAACAACAACAAAAAAATTTTTCCACAATAGTAGCAAGGAAGAATAAATTTCAGTACCCAGAAGTGGTTTTTATTGTTAGAACTGTTTGTTAGCATTTGGCTGAAAATTCAATGTTTTATGGGTGTATTGGCATCTCGTAATGTCTGGGTTTTGTATTTTTTCCTCTGTTGAGACACCTTCACTTTCCATCATGGTGGTGTCTCTGTTTGAAAAATAAGCTGTCACAATATTCTGAGAAACCTGAAGGTAGAGCTTGCTTATTTGAAAAGATTATCAAAAAGCTCAGCTTGCTTTTCTTTTCTTTTGTCTTTTTGGTTATTTTAAAATGAAAACTCATAGGCTTTAAATTTGTTGCCTTTCCACCACCTTATTAAGTCCATTATTCTTGTTAATTTGTCTTTTAATTTAAAGAGAAATAGTAGAACATCCCAAATCTTTGCTTCTGGGTACAGTCAGACTATGGAATGCTGTAGCTTTTCCTGGGCTGGGTCTCTGCTGATGGAGGCTTGAATACTTTGCCTCACCTAGTTTTTAAGGCAAATATTTAAGAAGGCTTGCTTAGTGTTTTATTCACCTCTCTCTCCCACTTTTCCATTGATGCAAATAGGAACATTTAGTAGCTTTAGCCAGACTTTGAGATTCGGGTAACTTTTTCTGTCTCTGCCTAGCGGGCAAATAATTCAGCTTTCTGTGTATTCTGATAGCCTTCTTTTTTTTCTGTGAAAAATCACTGTTCAGTGAGAATGCAGCTAGCCTGATTGGTTGCATGAACCTGGCAAACTTTAGCCCATTCAGCTGAGCTCTGGGTCAGCAGAGGGAGTTTGTGAAGCGTGGGCTGTCACAGTTTGCCAAGTGTTTGTGGGAGGAGTTAAGTGGACAGCTGTGTAAGGTAGTGGGTCTTTTCTAGGATGAGGAGAAGGGACTGGATGACTTCTTGGGATCTTCTGTAGCCCCTTTGCTGTTCGTGTATCTGTGACATGACTAAAACAGTCCCTGATTTCACATGCTTACTTTAAGTCAAGTGATGAACATTTTGGATGCTGCAGTGGTGAGAGCGGTAGGATCAGGTATGAATTTGCCTATTGCATCTTCTGTACCTTTGATGGCATAGAATAGTAGTATACCTTGTATTAATTCACTGATACTTCCACACAACAGATCCAGCAACTCTTAATGCTTGGGTTTACGTGCAGATGGATTTGTACTTGAATTACAGAAGCTGTCAAAGAACAAATAAGGTACCTGGGCTTTCCTACCTTGTCCCAATAGCTGAAAGATCAGATTGTCTTTTGAAACATCAAAAAGCAAATTGTGTCTTTCACAGACATGGCATGTGTCAGTAACAATTTATTCCACTGCTGGATGCCTGAAAAATCGCTGAGTCCTTTATCCTTATAAAAATATGTTCTGTATGGCTCTGTGTAATAGAGTACCTTAATTATTTTGAATAAATGATACCTGTGTTTTGGCCCCAGCTGTCGACTCAGCACTGTGCAGTTGCTTGGAATAATCCCATTTTGAGACTGGTAGTTGTCTTCCTAAGTAATCCATTAATTATTTAGGAAAACAAGCACCATCACTTTGAATATCCCTCCTTTCCTAATTCTTTCCCCAGCTGTGTATGTTGATCCATGATGTCATACGGTTGGGAATATCCCTTTAGTCAGCTGGGGTCAGCTGTTCCAGCTGTGTCCCCTCCCATCTTCTTGTGCGCCCCCAGCCTCCTTTCTGGTGGGGTAGGGCTATACTGCAGTTTAGTTTTTGAAAGTGAGACTAGAATAGTTCTTCAAAAAGAGCAAAGGGTCAAGATTTTAAGGAACTTCTTGTAAGAGATGACAAAAGAATCAAGTAGAGCTAATTTTCTTTTTATTTTCCAGATCTTTCCAAGAGCAAAAGTTTTCAGGAACTGGTTGAAACTAAAATTCTGTGAGAATGTGGTTTACCATGCAGCTTTTGCACATGATATTTTAGTTGTTTAATGAAGCAAGTTGGGGGTGAGAGGCAAAGAGCAATGCCTTTACATTTCTGTCTTGTTTCCAGGACTGGGATTTGACTTTTTTTTTTAGATGTTTGCTTAATCCCTAGAATAGGAAGATGTGTTTGGAGGATTTGATTTTTCTCTTTGTGTTGTTTTGCAGTGAACTCATCCTGTTAAAGGGATCTTAGTGTCAAAGGGAGGAATCAGTCACTCAGATGCTAAGAGTTCTGGCAAATACTACTGTTTCCACTGGCTTTTATGGATCCGGGGAAGAAATGTTTTCAGGATTGGATGAATTTTCTATAATTCAACCTCTTTTTTCTCTACGCAGTACCTACAGTGAAGCAGAATTAGATGTTGGCTGCAGCTTTCATTGAGAATTCTACATAGCAGTGCCCGAAATAGCCCAAAATGAGTCATATGATTGCCTGTTTGCCCATGCAGGTTTGTTCACTGTGCACAAAAAACAGGAGAGGGTAAAGCCCTGGACATGAGCATCTTCTCAGTTTGCACTGAACTGCACATAAAACAGGCTTTGCAGCAAACCCATAGAGTAAAGAACTCAATCTTGTAGTGGAAAATTACGTTGTTGAGTGTTGCTGCTCAAGCTGTCCAAAAGCTGCTGGTACCAAGTCCAGAGGGAGAGGGCAGACACTGCCTGTGAACTCAAATTCAGGAGCTGAGAGGCTGTATCTGTGCACAGCTGAAAGGCTGAGAGATTTTTTTCCTTTTTCAACTTTTTCACAAGGAACAAGTGAAATAAAATTAAAGCTTAATTGGATTGGGTCGCTCAGGTAGTGGAGGAAAAAGAGATTGGATGGTGCTTCAGGACCTGCAAGGGGCCCTGTGCAACACCACTGTCCAGGCTTTCTGCAGAAAAGGAAGATAAGCGCTCTTGATGATCCTTCCTGGGCTAGAAACCATCTCTTGTTCAAAACACGGCTAGCAAGGAAAGCTGGAAGGCTTGCCAGGGACCTGATGTATGGGCTGTCCTGCCTTTTGCATGGCTGCTGTATTGTTTCTTTGTGCCCCTGTATGACTTTGGACTCCATTGCAGTTTCCAAGTTGTAGAATAGGTTGTTTTGGGTACAACTCTGTTTCCCCCCAAAAATCATCCCAGTCCTTTAAATTTCCTTTGGCCCTCGTTTTTTTGAATCTTTTGCTCGTGTCTTTATCTACCTCCTGATTTTATGCTCTTGATCCCTGTCTGAAGGAACAAATGTATTGATTTTTAAAGAAAATATGTTTTCTGTTAGGAAAGTGGGGGGATATGTTCTTGTTATGGCATGTGTTTTTTTTTTTTCCTCTACTGCCCATGAAGTCACTTCTGTCACCTGGTGATCAGGAGGTACCTTGCATGATCAAGGTCTTGGCTTTCCACATCCTGTGCTGAGTTCCTGCTGGGAGAACTCTGCTGGTTTGCAGTTTGAAGAGCTGAGGACACGAGGGACTCCAGAGCAAGCCAGAGTGACAGCATTCATTGATCAAACAGAACCTCATACTCTGGTGTCTGTGGGCATTTTGTTTCACTCTTGCCCCAGGCAGATCACAAAGGGCACTTTGTGGGCTGTGGATGCATTTGTCTAGAGATCCTTTTGGGACTGCAAGCACAGCCTGTGTATGTTTCTGATAAATGTTGTCCTTGCTCCACTGCAGCTCTGACGGGATCAGTTTTAGTCTCTTGTTTCACCCTTGACCTTCCCTTTCACCCTGGTAGCACATCTGATCAGGAGATGCTAATGGAAACGCTCCTGGTGTAGAAATGATTCAGATGATCTGCAGGAGAATTATTTTAATCTCAGTCTGGATGCAACAGCATGCCACAGGGTTGTGGTGATCGGACATTGTTCATGAGACCTCCCAAGTTTGCGGGAGAGGAGTGGGCTGCACTCAGGAGAAGCTGATTCCCACACTCCTCACCAGCCAGATACTCACACTGTGCCCAAATGCAAAACATGGTTGTTCTGGGTGAATGTGGGACCCTCATCTGGTGTAAGTTAGCAGGAAAACCTTCTGTTTCTGATGTCACACTTCCAGGAAAGACTTCCTTCTGCCAGACTTAAGTATGTCTGGAGAGGGAGTGTACTTTTCTGAGTTCACTTCAGGAAAATGCATGAAGCAAAAACTACTTCATGTTTTGCCTGTGTTTGGACAGTACCCAGATGTTGGGAAAAAGCCTTTGGTAAATGCAGGGAGAAAAATGTGATGTCAGGGATTTTGTTTCATTTTGGCCTGACTTGGGGTTGGGTGTTCTGTGAGATATTTTGTTGTTTTGGGTTTTTCAGACATTGCTTTTATTGTTCCAGGAAATAAATTTCTGATATTCTTAAATAACTTCAGTTTTCAGCCTCTTATTTTCTACATCACTTGTATTTTCCAACTAAGACCTGCTGAGTTTTCGGTGAAAAGGTGGTGACAAGTATGTTGCTTTCACCTGAGCACAGCAAAATTTCCTTTTGCAGGGCATATATTTCCTGAAATAGCTTTTCTACCAAGCAAGAAGAGTTTAATTTAGCTAAATTGCTCATTGAAGATTTACCTCATAATTTCATAATGTCTATACTTCAGCATATATTCTTGGATTTATCAGGAGAAAAGCTGTCTGGTGGATAGAAGCTTTGTCCTGGTTGCATTGTAAGTAGACATCTCCCTGGAGATGAGGTGTAAATGTCATGTGGCTGATTAGCATCTGACATGGGGCATGGGAGCAAAGAAAGGGATGCCTCAGTCCAGTCTCCAAAAAGGAGAAACTGGAGTAATTCCTAAGCTCTGACAGCGTTACTTGGACAACGTGCTCCTCAGTGTTTTCAGCGTTCCTGGCTCCAGCTTGTGGCTGGGCCATGAGAAGTGCTTTCCCACCCAGATCTCTGAAGAGCCCCTGTTTTGATGTGCTCTGGTTGTGCCTGGGGGAGTTAAGACCTGGCTTTGTTGTCTTCCTAAGTGAGTGGGGTTTTTATTCTGTAGAAGTGAAATCCTGGCATATGCAAAATTCCCCTGGGAAAGCACTTTCTGGCTACAGCAAGATCTAGGCCCCAGGCAGGAAAACTTGCTGGAAAGCCCCATCCTGCCTGGCTGGCTGCTCACCTCTACTCTAGTTCTTACTGGGAAGGTGGTGAGGACAGAGTGTCTTGTTTAAGACAATTGAAGGTGTGGACACTCCAAAATCAATTACCTCCCCTTTTAGCTTTAACCACTCTTTTTGGCAATAAGGAGAGATGAATGGGAGTAGATCTGAGTGAAAAAATAACTAGACAAAATGTTTTAACAAAACCACACACTTTTCTCATTGAAGAGAGCTAAGTTGTATTCCAATTGCTCAGCAGTTAAATGTCAGCTATCCTTTAGTGATTTCACTTTGTCTTCCACAAATCCACTCCAGCTATGAAAATAGGTGGTAGGTGCTGATGTAGGGGTGGCTGTGGAAAGCTGGGTTTAATCTAAGAGTAGGGAGCGATGATCAGCTCAGTGATTAGCCCAAACAAAATGCTGTGTGGGATTTTTTCCCAAAGTTTTGGGCATAGGTGGGTTGGTCTGAGGCTTTGGTACTCACTAACATTCTTCTAAAGCCTCTGTTTTGTACAATTTCCTCTGCTAGTCCTTTGCTGTTTCTGCTTTTCTTACTTCAGGAAGCTGGACTTGAGATGTGGAAATGTCACTGGAAACCTTGATGGAGTTCTTTACCTCTTCTTGTCAAGTTGGCTGTGAGAAGCGTAAAACTCTGTTGAACCTTTCAACGTGGGCTTGTTGCAGCCACAGCTGGGTGACTGTGTCTTAATAATATACTTTTCCCCTTCTTGGAAAATGACAGTTGCTTTAGCTTGTGAAGAAAAGGGCTTTAATTTTGGTGGTACATGTTTCTGAAGTCCAGAGTGTGGTTCCAGGGTGAGAGGAGGCAGACAGGCACTTGTAGACATGTAATAGTGTGGTGAAGGCAGGTTTTGGATGAATAAGAGGACAGCCTCTTCCAGGTGAGCACCGTAGGAATCATGCCAAAAACTTAGGGGGAGCGGGGGAGATTGGAATGTCTCCTTTTTTGCTGGGCTGAAAAAGTGTTCCTGAGAGTCTTGGCTTTTGGACCACAAAACCTATTGAGATTTTGAATATTTTGGTGCATAATTAAACTACTTGCATCCCAGTTCTGTCTATACCCTCATTTTTCTTGTACAAATGTGTAGAAAACAAGTCTTCAGGCTCTGTATTTGACAATTTCAACAAACTGACAGTGGCTAAACTCTCTTAGCACTGGTCTAGAGCAAGTTTAGTGTGTCAGCTCCAAGAATTGCCAAATGGGAGATTAATAATTTCATGCCTTTTAGAAAAATTGTTCTCTGATTTCAGCTGTCTGCAGTTCCCAACACTGAGAACTGTTTACTCACTGGCATGGAACATGATTCTTGCTCAAAACTGTCTGCTGAAAAGGAACAGAAATTGTGTCGCCTGAAGGCTTCCCATGGATTTTAGTTCTTGATTGCAGGGCTGGTTGAGAAACCTCAGTGCACGTGAAATGTTGGTGAACTAAATCATTACAAGTATGCCTTTATGTAAACATATGTGCATATATAGACATACATATGAGTGTGTATTTGGTAGTTATTCTGATACAATAAAGGGAATTTCGAGATACATTACTTAACTAGCTGCTGTGTGTTACTTGGTGTTGGTTTTTTTTTGTTTTGTTTTTTTTGTTTGTTTGGTTTGGGTTTTTTTGTTAGCTTTTTCTTCCTAATCAGAATACTCAAGAGAAAATCAAGATACAGTGTTGGGGCAATTCTTAAAGAATAATGCTGCAGATTATGAAATTTATTATGTTTCATAACTTAGAAAAGCTTGCTTTCCAGGGCATTGAGAGGTATGGACGCTTTTAGCTGCACAAGGCAGAATGTCTGCTCCAGTCTGTAAATGAGATTGTGTGTAACTTTATCAGTCTCATTACACATTGTTCCTCAAAATATGTGAAAATCTAACTGAACAAAATCTGATAGTGATCTAAATAGCAAGTATGGTCGGGCTACTTTTTGGAGATGAACATGTGATATGCATTCTAGAGGTTCTGAAATCTGTTGAGTTAGCAGGAAAAAAAAGCTCTTGTTACAGAGTCTTTTAAAATGTAATCAGTAGGGAGTTTCTATTTCCTTTTTCTAAGCTGTATGTCATCAGCTGGTATTTTGGTTACTTCTGCTTCTCTCAAACAGCTGAGGCTACACAAACTGTTTGATTTAAGGTTTTGTTTAAAGTGTAGATGACCAGCTTTTCAAAAACACCAAGCACGCAGATCATTGTGAAAATTGCTCCATAAAAATTCTGCTGTATTCAGCTCTATTTTTTTTTTCTTTTATACAGGCGATACGGATTATGGTTTCGATTGAGGAAGTTAATACTCTGGTTGCTGGGAATGTACATAGCCATCCCATTTCTAGTGAAACTTTGCCCTGCTATTCAGGCAAAGCTGGTCTTCCTAAACTTTGGTAAGTGACTCAGTCGGGTGGGTGAGGGGACAAGGGGAGGGATGTCTTTGGTTTGTTTGCCTTCACTTTCACCTTGCATATGAACAGCTTGTGAAGGACACGAACTTTCACAGGTTGTAAACTTACCCAGACTGTGGTTTGGAAATCATTCTGTGTGGCCCTGGTGGTTGCTGCAGCGTGTCTTTATATAGAGTGACCAAACTGAAGCAAATTTTCAGCCAAAAGAGTTTTCCTTCAGGAAAACTGTGCAGTATGTCAGATGTGTTTTTCTGAAGCGTTCCACACAGTTGCATGAATAGACAGCAAGCAAGTGAAATTAAACCCAGCAAGCTAAATTTGAATTTACACCTCACTTATATTTTGTAATGAAGTTTTGAGAAATATCTTTCTCTGACTGTCGAAGCTAGAAGGACCAACTATGGATGCATTGTTTTTTGTGTAAGTTGTCTAATTTTGATTGCCTTATGTGTTCTCACACCTTGGATTGTGGTTGCTGTGAAGTGTGCACACGTGCAGGGCAGCTCTTGTGCTTTGATTGTCGGAACTGACAGCTATGTAACCTGAATAGTGCAGGTTTCAGTGATTTTGCTTTTGCAGAGCTTTGTTAGGTCTCACTGGAGCTCCTGCCTCTGCTCATTCACAAGTGACCAAAATAATTGTCCTGTAGCATGTTCTTGTTGCTGTATTTGCTGGGTTTTACATGTTTAGAGTCAGGACAGAGATTTCTAGGGAAGTTGTCCAGAAACCTGCTCTGGAGATGGATAGTCATGAGTAGCATGGAGAGTGGGAGAAAATGGGCCACTTTTGAAGGAGTTTTCTGCTCTAGTGGTTTTGGAAGTTCACCCCTGAACAAATACCTTGGTAAAGTGGCAGAATATTTGGAAGAAAATCACCATGGCAGTTCCAAAGAGGGGGAAGTTGCTGCAGTGTGTTGAGGGAAGGGTATCTTTGCAAGGATTACCTTTTAGTGCACCCAGACAAGTGGAACACCATGGAGCAAGGTATCCAGTACCTGAGAGAACCAGCTGTGCTAGAGGTGATCTGTAAGGATTCAAAGAAGGAGCAGTCCCCTGTAAACCCAGATGACATCCAGTGTACACAAACCATGTGTTGGAAGTTCCTGTGCAGCACACCAGTGTCATGTGTCAAGAGGAGACCAAAAAGTGGACAATCTGGTTCCCAAACTCCAGCTGTGTGAAGAAACCATCTCTTCCCTGGTATGGGCCTGTGTCTCATCTTTGAAAAGACTGTTCAAGGGATTAAAAAGTTTAAATTAAAGAAGAAATTTAAGAGGACCAAATTAAAGAGGACCACTGGCAATTCAAGGAGGAAATGTCCCATGTCCTGCCAACACAGACCAGAGTCTCTGCTATTGGGAGCAGGCACTTCCCTGCTTGAGAGAGAGCGTTCACACCACGAGGCACCCTGTGGTTTGACTGCATGATGGTGAAATGTCAGTGGTGCCACCACAATGCAATTTTCTTCATTCCTTCAGTAGCAGAGTGCAGGCCACAGTTTGCCTTTACCTGGAGAGGTGTGCACCTGGAATTGACTGCCCCAGGGGTGGACACACAGTTTCACCATCTGCCATGGACTGATCCAGACTGCACTGGGAAAGGGTGAGGCTCCAGAACACTTGCAATACATTGATGACATGATCATTTGGGACAACACAGCAGAGGAAGTTTGAAGAAAAGGGACAAAATAATCCAGATCCTCCTGAAGGCCAGCTTTGCCACAAAAGAAAGTAAGGTCAGAGGACCTGCCAGAAAATTCAGTTTTTAGGAGGCAAGATGGACGTCATCAGATTCCAATGGACATGGATCAACAGAACAGCAGCCATGTCCCCACTGACCTGCAAGAAGGAAACACAGCTTTCCTAGGAGCTTTGGGTTTTTGGAGGATGTATACCCCAGAGGACAGCCAGATTCTAAGCTCTCTCTGTCTTGTCCCATGAAAGAAGAATGATGCCAGGCAGGGCCCTGAACAACAGCAAGCCTTTGAACAGATCAGACAGGAGACTGCCCGTGCAATAGCTCTTCGGCCAGTCAGGACAGGACAGGATGTAAAAACTGTGCTCTGTTGCTGGGGAGAATAGTCCTTCCTGGAGACTCTGGCAAAAGATACCTGGAGAGACTCGAGGACAACCCCTGGGGTTGTGGAGTTGGGGATACAAAGGATTGGAGGCCTGAATTTCTGGCTGGTGTTAGACTACCACAAAGGCACAGAGAAGTTGCATGATTTTCCCAGAGCACTGGTAGAAGTGACTTGTGTGCCTGTCCAGACCTCGGCTGCAGAACCTTCCATCCTCTTGGAGGATCCACAGCCCTCCTGAGACACAGCAGGTCCCTGGTGCCGTGCATGGCTTGTCTGGGACTCTCCCATGTGCTTTTGCATAAGAGCAGGCACTTGCACATTTGCAGTCTGAGGGCCCACATTTGTCAGGTTAACATTAGCTGTTATCTGCATTGGTTTTTATGTCTGTGTAAAGTTTAATGGTTTTTTAGAGGGTAAGTGAAGTGAGGTTTGAATATCACCATTATCAGTATATCTTTTTATGTCAATAGGACTGAAGCTTTGGTGTGTTAATTGCTGTACCACTAAATCTCAAGGGGGCAGACTTCATGCTTCTGCTCTAGTGGAGCTCCATTTTATGGGAAAAGACTGACTCCAAATCAGCTAACCCATGCCACTGATGCCGCAGAGATTTATAAAGCAGACTGGACAGAAATGGTTAAATGTTTGACAAAGGAAGCTTTGTCTGTCTCCTCCACCTTCTCTTAATTTTAGCCTGTTCCCTGCTTTTTTGGCAGCTGCCTGTGTCTTCTTACCTTCCTGTCTTTGCTGTTCATGTTTTAAATCACAGCTGTAGCAAATTCATCCTTCTACACAAAAAGGGCTTCCCAGCACAGTGGACCGGTTAGTACAACTCTCCAGTGCTTTGGTTAAGCAGTTTTGTGACAAAATAAAGGTAAAAATGAAAATTAATTTTTTTTTCTCTTTTCATTTCAGTGAGGGTCCCATATTTCATTGACTTGAAAAGACCACAGGATCAAGGTTTAAACCACACCTGTAATTATTACTTGCAGCCAGAGGAGGATGTAACCATTGGAGTCTGGTAAAGAATCAACTTCTGTGCAGTTTGCTATGCATCTTTATCCTTCTTTTTGTTCTCAGTGTTGCCTATTCAGTCTTTTTGCTGTGCATGCTCTCATTTGTGGATGTTTGTATTTTCCTTTGCCAAGTAACCAAGTTCATGTTGAAAAGTATGCAAATCTCTGGGGCTCATCTGAGCTCGGATCAGTAATGCACAAAACACAGTCAGACAACCTGAGCATTCAGAGAAGCATCAACATTTGGAATCATAAAGGTCTTACTACAAAGATCCTGCCTCCAGATCAGACCAGACCTATGGAGTTAGACGTTTTGTCATTCAACTCTGATTCATAATTTGTTTTGCAAAATACATGTGGGGGAAGATAGGAAAACAGATCAAAGTGTTCAGAGTAGGAGGAAGAAAATTCAGTTCATAAAACATATGTGAGATTTGGAGAGTGGGTGAGAACGGAACACACAGTTTACACTCTTCACAAAACAAGTGACAGTGTCAGAGCTCATTTGTCATCTCTTTCTCACAAAGATGATTTTCTGATCCCATGTAGGGACAATTCATTTTAGCTCCTTGTTACCCTGGATAGTGTCAGGTGTGGAGGGAAAGGAGTGTTCCCTTAATACAGGCAATGATGTTCAGTCTGCAAAGTGTAGGATTTGGAGTTTTCAGTTGTGTGTGTAATTTAGATGTGTCCTTTAATGCAGTAGAGATTTTCTCTTCATAGGGTACATAACCTTTAAATGAGATAGTCTTATAATTAGGACATTTTCTTTCCTTTAAGTAAATTTTAGTGGAAGATATGTTTAGAAACTTGAAAACTTCAGTCTTTCCAGGATAGGCTGATAAATAGTGATTTGATACTTCACTTGGACAATTAAAATTCTACCTGTTAAGCTGTTAAATAAGTTTTTATTGCAGTCTTGAGATTTGTATTTTGTTTCCCTTGCAAATGTACTTGTATCTTTGCTAAAACACAATTTCCAGCTTGTGATGGCAATTCAGAGCCTGTCATTTGTCTTGATATTTATGGAAGATTTTTGCAAAAGTTTGGAACCTTGCCTTTAAAAGCCAATGCAAGGTCTTGTGTCTGGTACATTTGTGAAACAAAGTCCTCAGCATGCTTTGTTCATAAGTTTGCAAAAGTCTTGGGGCAGAACAGTTGAATTTTTGAGTCTCACGGTTACTGAGGCTTTTTACCTCTTCATGACCTTGGTGTCTGCTGGCTGCAGGCAAACAAGTAGACTTTTTATGCTGCTTTCCCCCTGTTAGTTTGTCCTCTGAGCTTTACATCTGGGGAGGATTGGTGTGGTAGGTGCAAGCTTGTCTGCCTTTCAGGTAAAAAGGCATGTGAGTACTTAAGTTACTTCTGATGGCTGTAAGCCAGCCCCCTTCTCAACAACTCAGATGGTTATGGGCATGTACTTGCTTTGTGTTTGTATTCTAATTATCCAGTTTAATTTCCTACCTTCTGTTCAGTCTGTCGTTCGTCCTTCTGTTCCACCAGTGTTGAATTCTTTCTTGCAGACACCTAGATACATTATCTACAGAACAACTGCTGGGAGTAAAAAATTCCTGCCTCTTGTAGATTGTAACTTTTTCAGCTAAGATATTACCCTTTCAAGAACCTTGTGCCTGAAAACAAAATGTATCCTCTCCTCATAGCCTGGGCTCCTCCTTTTCCTCAGATTGGCTGTGAAGTCAGATATGCCTCTTAATCACTGAACATTCTTTCCAAGCCCAACTGCCTGTGATTATTCTGTACATCTGCTGACCTAGCAGTGAATCTTGTTTATGGTATATAAGTATGTTAATTGAAGTAATTAAGTGCCATAAAAGCTGAGTATCTGCGATTCTTTTGCCAGAGCAGCAGGAAGTTCAGTAATTGTGCCTTTGAAGTTTGATGCCTTGCACAGACAGCCCTGAGTTTTGAAGGCAGTGGCTGGTGATGGAGATGAAAATGTAGAAATAAGTGTAGCCACTGCCTTTTCAATTTGACCATTTGTCAGCTAACCAGGACAGTTTTATGAAAAGTGTGTGTGAGGTGTGCAATCCTGAGTGAAGGAGTTGAACAGAAAATCTCAGAATTCAAGTGGCAGACACTTCAGTGTTGAGTAGCAGCAGGACAGTGTAGATTTTCCTTCTGTACACAGGCACACGGTCCCTGCAGCCTTATGGAAGAATGCTCGAGGGAAGGACCAGCTGTGGTTTGAAGAGGCTTTGGGCTCCAGCCATCCTGTGATCCTTTACCTGCACGGCAACGCGGGAACAAGGTGAGGCACAGAACACTGATGGCTTTGCTTCAGGATGTGTTTTCCTGGCTTGTCACAGCTTCAGCACCTTAAGAAAGATGAGGAAAACTCCTTAGTGGCTGCAGTGATAGGACAAGGGATAATGGTTTTAAACTAAAAGAGGGTCAGTTTAGATCAGATATAGGGAAGAAATTGTTTACAGTGAGGGTGGTAGTCAAACAGTGGAACAGGTTGCCCAGAGAGGTGGCAGAGGCCCCATCCCTGGAATCATTCAAGGTCAGGCTGGATGGGGATCTGAGTAAACTGATCTAGTTGAAGATGTCCCTGCTCGTTGCAGGGGATTTGGACTAGATGGCCTTTGAAGGTCTCTTCCAACCCAAACTATTCTATCATTAAAACCAAAATAAAATCTAAAATTAGTTTGGTGCTTCTCCTTTTAAGAGAAGGCACAAATGTTTTATGGAACGATCCCTCTCCATTACTGAGTGTAGGAATAGATTTATTGCAGTCAACAGAGATATCTGATATTATAGTTTACCTTGTATCCTCTGCCAGAAGCCAGGAGGCTGTGACGCTTCCTAAATCAGGTGATGAAAAGTACTTCTTTTCAGTATAGTAGTTTGAATATATATATACAATACAGTAACTGAGACATGGGATGGTATTAGTGCTTCTGTATATGTGACTCACAGGCATTAAATAAACCTTCCAGTTCCTTTTGCGAGTTTATTTTGGTAATTAACACATTCTGAGGAAGGAAAATCAGAAGGAAAGAGGAAGGTCATGTGCTGATCGTGTTTCATTATTGCATCTGTCCAGGACATTTTTCTGGACCAGGAGCCATTCTAAATTTGTAATTTTATAGTTGACTGTTTATTGGATAAACAGTAGGTTAGTTCTCTCTACTTCGTTGCTGGATGCTAAAAACCATTAATGCAGTGTGAAGATATTTCTCAGGATCATGTTCTTCCTGCCACCTCTCCACCTGTTACAGTGCTTTTGTTTATTAGAACACTGTCTTTTCTCTTGAAAATATGCATTTTAATAAAGAGTATCAACTCCCTGCTGAATTCTGAGTTCTTGGGATGTTTTTTCTTGATTGCATGTTCTTTTGAAGCTGATGTCTGCCCATAGATACTCTGCAAGAGCAGCATCATTGCGGGAAAACAAGTTCCATGATGTAAAGTAAAGAAACTTCTTTAGCTGTGCTGATAGTGAAGGTTTGCTAGGGTTTACAAGGGCACGGTGTGGAAGGTGTGTGCTATGACCCAGGAAATGCATGAACTGATGGATTTTTTGCAAACTGCCCTTGCCTTCTTGTGCTAATGCATTGCAAGGTTTAATCAAATTGTAGTATAGTTTTTCAAATACTTCCTCACTATTTTTTTTTGCCTTGATTGGGTGTAGCAAATTATACTAAGGGAAGCTATTCTGCAGCTTAATAGTGGCTGTTTGGGGCCAGTATCTCTGCTGTGTGTGTATTGATTAGATTTCCTTCTCAACTTCCCCAAGTGCCACTGAGATAAAGCACTGAACTAGGGATCAGTTACATATTTCCCATTTCACTCTGTGCACTGGAGGAGCTGGAGGTGTCTCAGCTTTGCCATTTCAGATGTAATATGTGTCGCTGTATGTTTGTTTCTGTGCTGCATGTTCAGTTGCTTGTCCAAGGGCTGTCTTACTGCTGCAAGCTGCATTAACCATGAGTAAAAGGCACTGCTGTGGCTTCCTGGTTTGACTTGAGTGATCTGGCTGAGGCAAAAGTGTTATATGTACTTGATCCGCTTAGAAAAAATTCCTCTGTTACACTTCAAGGAATGCATGAAAAAGCACAAATGTGTGCATATGAAAGGTGACTTTTCAAGCAAGTAGATAATCATCTTCAGGCTTGTATGATTCAAAATGACTTACAAACAACCCCTTGCATTTTGCCCTGAGTGTTTTTGACTGCATTAGGTATTTTGTAGCATGGTTGGAGCTGACAGCTGTTGGCTGGCAAATGCATGTGTTCTTAGAAGGAGATCTGCCATTTTGGTTTAGAGGCTGCACTCACCAAGCCAGTCATAGTATGAAAATTTTAGAGTTTTCATAAGTGCAAGAGTACATTTACTATAATACCAGTACTAGACTGACGTTTGAGTATGGATTAGCCATGTCATGTTGTGCATATATTTTAAGGTATGTAATGGCACATTTATATTCCTTTCCATTGTCTAGGTTTCAGTTTATAAATAAAGGAGATTCTTCTCCTGGACTTATTTACAGGAGAACAAGATAAACTAAAGTGTTACAGATAAATATTACTAAAATGTTACAGATAAACTAAAATGTTCAGTTCTGCTTTTCTCCTCTCACTTTTTTGCACATGTCCTTTCTTGCCCTATGCTTGGAGCCAGGTGAGAAAATCTAAGGGCCACCTGCTTGACTTAAAGTCATGATTTCTGCTGGTAGCATCAAACTTTTGAGAGTCAGGGCTACTGGCTGGGGCAGCATTGTGGCAAGAGATCAGGGTAGGCAGAGCAAAAAGGTTCAGGCTGTTCTGGATGTATTACAGGCTTTGGAAAAGGCAGATAGCAGGGTGGGTTGAAAAGTTCATTTTTACCTGCTGTGAGGCAAGATTTACACTGAGAAGTTGACTTCAAAATTATGTCCTGCATAGCTCAACAAAGCTTGGCTGTCTCCTTGAAGCCTGTAACAAAGCATTTATGGTGTTTCTTATGTTTGGCATGTTTTTGTTCCATTGCCTGAGGCAACTGGGAAATATGTTTCTGGAAACGTAAATGCTCAAATGTGGTTGGTTTGGGGTTTTTTGTGTTTGTTTCTTTTTGTTGGGCTGTTTTGTTTTACGTTTTTCTTCTTTTTCTTCTTTTTTTTTTTCATCAATTGCTCTTGCCAGAGGAGGTGATCACCGGGTGGAGCTTTACAAGGTGAGTGGCTGTCTGTGTTGCCCAAACAGTTGCATTAACACATCAGGTGTGCACAGAGTTGAGAAGACTTCTCAAACAGCCCACTGCCAGCAGGCACAGCCCTTGGGCTCTCAGTGTCTTTCCAATAGGAAGCCTGTATGGGAAAAAGCTCTGTAAGCTGTGAGCAAGCACACTTCTCCCATTTTCAAAGATGTTTGAAAGATCTTTTATTTGCTGTTGTTAACTGCCAGCTCCAGCTGAGCTAACCAACACAGTTTCTGGGAAAAATCAAAGGTTTTATTTAATTACAGTCCCAATCTGATTGATTAGCTTAGTGTGCTAATTTAAGGTACCACTTAGGAGTATTCAGCCTGGATTTTCCCTTTACTCCAGGCATAGTGCATTTGTATGAGTGGTGCCATCTCAAGTGCAGAAGGTTTTGTAGAAAACCCGATGAATTCCCCAGGTGTAGCACTATGGTGTGAGTTATATGAGAACACAGTTGCTTTGAGTGTTTTGTCTAATGATTTTTGGGGTAATTTATTTTATTAAACTCTTTTGGCTGAAATTCCCACACACAATTTCTTGGTCTCGTATCACGTGTTTCTAAAAGAGACATAATTGTTTTTGCTGGTTCATTTCAGAGAGGTCTGAGTCTGTTCTTCTCCTTATTTGTGTCAGTGTTGGCACTCATAAAGCTTTATTGTGATTCAGTGCAAGATCCCCTGCTGCAAAATCTTTTAAATTCAGATTGCTTAGAAAATAGTGTTTAGTAGCCCCAAGGAGGCAGATGACACTTAATTTCCTTTAAGAAAAAAAAATCAGTTAAGTTGCAGAAAATTAGTTGAGGAAACTGTCGTGTATGGTGATCTATTTTGTCATTTTTCTTGGAAGCAGCCTGTGCTGTGATGCATTTTGTGCTGGCCAAGACAGGCAGAGGAGTTGGTTTTGATTTTGATGGACAAAGAGTAGCAGTGCTTCAGAATATACAGACTTGGTGTTTTTCTGCGTGTACGTACAGTTTACCAAAACCCAAAGTTTCTGTTCCTGGGTCTGATATTTTTGCTTCTGAGAACATCCAGACAAACTGCTTAGTTTGCCTTTTTCAGTCAGTGTGAACACACACATGGGCTTAGCAGAACCCTACAGAAACTCCAGGTTTGTGTTTATTCCAGCAGAATGAACCAGTTTGGGATGCTGTCCTTTTTGCTGGTGCTTTTAATAGGCTTTCGATGTAGCCAACACATAGCAAACATGTATAGAAGATAGGTGAACTCTCAACAGATTAAATAATTTTTAATAGCCTGGAAAAGGTGAGATTGTATATGGTTTTTAGCTTTACAATGTGATTTTACTGCTAAGATATCAAACTTTTCAGGAAGAAACTTAATCTTCTGCATGTCCAGTTAGGGAATTCAATGTGTGAATGAACATATAAAAATGTCATATAGTGATTCCATTGGAAACAGCTGTCCTGCAGCATCTAATTTGTCTAGTGGGACAATAGAAGTGCTCTCTCCCTTTCCAGTCAGGTGCCAGTTGTCTGTATAAGCTCCACTTGACACTGTTTGCTTCAAAGTGGTTGTGAAATGTATAATTGTTAATCTACCCAATATATGTAATCTCTTAAAACTGTGCTACAAGTAATGCTCAGCTGACAGGTGTAATTTCATTTGTACACTACAATAGTCCCAGTACCACTAGGAAGGGTGTTGGTTTTATATTTCCTCTTTAGAGTATATTGTAATACTAATATTGCTTTTTTAAAAATCATGTATCACACATAGACTACAAGAGCAACATTTTAATCCTTTTGTAACTTTTTGTTGATTTTTGTCTACCACAGAGCTCTTGGGTTCATATCAAGCAGTGGTAGCTTGGAATGCTTGTGTTGGTTTTGCAAGGCACTTTTTCCAAGCGAGTTGGTCTAACATTGAGTACTTTTAAATACTTATAACAGCTTTTGTTAAGATTACCATTGGATATAACATAAATATTCATAATAGAGCAACTGCACATTTTTGATCTATACATTTAAGCCTTCTGCAATGGGCTCCTATATGTTATACTTACATTTATGCCAATTTGAGTAATATAATTGAAGCAGTTGTGCTCTTTCACTGGAAAACATTAAAGTCTTTGTAGGAGAAACAGTAGGATATTTGCAGATCTTAAGGTCAAAGCTGTTAAAGGGATAATCAACATCTTAGGTAGCCTGATAGGAGGTCCAAGAAACAAACGAAGTAAAACCAGTGGGCTGAGATTAGTGTTTGGAAAGCTCTGTGCCTGCTACATTGAAAAGCTGTAAATTGGCCATTTAACACGTCAATAATTTTATAAAATGAATCCCTGCACCTTTGCCTGGTGTAAGAGCCTGGCTGGTGTGCAAGACTCTGTAATGGGTTTCTGAGTGTTTCTCTGCCTTCCAGGTTCTCAGTTCCCTCGGATACCATGTGGTGACGTTTGACTATCGAGGTATGTGGGCTCCTTTTACAAGCACTTGCTGCCACCTAATTAGGTGTGGTTATTGCTTCTCTTTTTTCCCCTTAATGAGTATCCAGAGAATTTCCAGAAATTTCTTTCCAATGCCTTCCTGTGTAGCACTGCTTCCTGATGTCCAGCTGGATGGGCTCTGGCTCCTATCTGTCCTCATTCACAGGACTTGTTGATTTGGGAGCTGAGCAGCAGAGAGTGGGCCAGGCACACAGGCTGTCACAGCATCCACTTAAGGCACCCCCCAGGTGCACATATGGAAGCTGATGGGATTGCCTAGGTGTACTCCTTTTGGATAAGATCTAGTTGACTTTTCTAAGGTCACGCAGGGAACTGAACTTGCACTTACTTCATTCTAAAAGCTCATAGGTGAGATAAGACAGGGTAAATGATTTGCTAACAATACTTGGCAGAAGCCATGACTGCTTTGCACCTCTGCACCAGCAGTCAGGCTTCTGCTGCTCCATTTTTACCTTCTTAGTATTTAAGCCATAGCTGCTGTGTAATGCCACTGCAGATACGGGAAAGAAATTAATCCATTGCATTTTTATCAAGAAGACACCTGGGAGAGGTTTATTTGTAGGAGCTTGCCCTGTTTTTCATTCCTGCTGGCAGCTGCTTCTCTGGTTGCTCATTGGGTATCAGAAGGGATGTGGAGTGCTGGCTGCTAAGAGCATACACTCTGTAGATGTGCTGCAATAGTGATGGAGCCAGAACAGTCAGGAGGGTGGAAAATTGCTGGAGGGCACTGATCGAACAGCACAGACAAACTGATGTTGCAACTGCTCTGTGAGACATGGTTGGGGTTTGGCCCTAAGCATCCAATCCTGTGCTGTCAGAAACTCCACTTACAAATTGGTTACATGCATGCAAGAAGCAGGGAAGGTTTGGGAGCTGGGCTGTTGCATTGCAGGAGTCACCAGGATTAAATGATTGTAAGTCAATGAGGGCTTTCAGCCCCAAATTGTAGAGGTGCACAGTGAAGTGAACAGAAAGTACCCATGTCCCAGGCCCCTTTGCAGTTGCAGATGGGCTGCATGGGAGGAGCTGGCTGGTTCTGCTGAGCAGTTTGAACGATTCTCAGCAGGACTCTGTGTGTTCCAGGCTGGGGTGACTCAATAGGCAGCCCGTCGGAGAGGGGAATGACCTACGACGCCCTTCATGTCTTTGACTGGATAAAAGCACGGAGCGGAGACAACCCTGTCTATATATGGGGACACTCCCTGGGCACAGGGTAAGCATCTAATCTTAGTGGCACTTCTAAAGAAGCAGCTTCTGAAGAACATTAGGCACTGACCTTGGATGAAGGTGCTGTTTTGCCATAATCCCTGGGCTGACTTGGCATCTGTGGCATAATTTCTGGAGGGTGGCTTCCCCCTTTGCACTGTACAGAGTGAGAAGGGCTACAGTGAATGACTGCAGCAATGGATCTTGAACCTTCATTGTCCAGAGGGTTCACATCCTCTGGAAAGACACTTAGAATAATAGATTGCAGATTGTCTTTCAGAGCAGAACATCAGACTTCTCTGGTATTCTAAAAGTGTCTCAGACCAGCCACGCTTGTGTGTGCCTTGTCCTTTCAAAAGGTTTTCCTCCTGTCCTGATGAACATGCTGTGTGTAATCAGTGCTTGTGCAGATGCCTGCATGACTGCACTGCTGGCCACCTCTGACATTTGCATGGTCATGCCCGGCACAGGGACATTCAAGATGTCAAGTGCCTTTGCCTTCATGTTTTTAACTTTCATTTCCTGCTTCCTCCCTTTCCATGGCTGTCTGGAGGCAAGTCATATTCAGCACCATATGCTTTTACTCTTGTGATTGGTGGAGGAGCAGAAGGCAAACAAAGGAGTTACCTTTGAGTTGAGCTGTGTACAGATAAACTGTAAGACCACAAAGGCTGTGAAGCACATACTGGGACACTAAACACCCTGTTTTGTTTGAGAGAAGACAAAGACTTTTTCTTGGCTCGTCCTCTGTATTTTTTGCCTATTCAGAGTCCCTTTCTGGGTCAGAGCATGCTTGTGATGTTTCCCAACACTCCAGTCAGAGTGTCCTGAGACTGGCCCCCAGCTGAGTTTTCTAGTGACCACAGCCAGTCTGGAGTTCAAGGTTTGTGAAATGCACTGTACTTGGAGGACTTTGGCAACTTTGGAAATATCCCTGTCCCATTAGGGTGATGCATAGGGGAGACATTGCTGCTTTCTGACCCAGTTAGGGAAGCTCCTTGCAGTGTAGCTCTGGGATGTTGCACTCCAGCTGCCTGGAAAACAGCACCCCTCTGCCTATACCCCTGCATTCCCCTTATGCTTGCTCAGCCCTTGTGGTCTGGAGGTAGGAGGCTGTCTCACGCTGCTGTGGATGTGCTGGGAGCCTGAGAGCCACCTGAAAGGAGTCCATCTAAGGGGCTCCCTGGTGTGTTTCTTCCTTGGACTTGTTCACTTAAACACGGGCCCCTGATGTCACTTGAGGCAGTTGAGAGAAGTGAGAAGGGTACGTGAGCTGGTGAGGACACAGGTCACTGTAGGCCAGCTGCCCAGACCTCGAGCAGCATGTGGGATCAACCTTGTGGCTGTTGAGTTGTACCTGTGCCACCTCTGGAGCTGCTGCTCTGCAGATGGCCTGTGCCAATTCAGTGCTCCTTCTTCTTTCCAGGGTTGCAACAAATCTGGTGCGGCGCCTCTGCGAGAGAGGTAAGTGTGACACGTGGATGCACTTCCTGCAGCCTGCAGCTGTCCCAGATTCCCACAGACATTTGGGGCGGTGACAGAGCTGTCCTTGGCACGCCGTGGTGGCAGCTGCTCTCATGAGGCAGACCCTGACCTTGCTGGCTGTCTGCACCCCTGCATTTCAGCACATTGCCTTTGGCTTTTCAGAAACGCCCCCGGATGCCCTGATCCTGGAATCTCCATTCACCAACATACGGGAGGAGGCGCGGAGTCATCCCTTTTCTGTGGCAAGTACACAGTGACACTCACACTGGTGGCATGGAATTGTGTGCATGGAAATGAACCTTCAGAAGTGCTGGAGCTGAGCTAACTTCACGACTTGTGGGGCAGTGGTGGTATCTGTAAACATTGGGGGTAAAGAACTACCCTTGAGACAGCTGCTGGGAACACACAATAAGCAGGGCCAGAGCCATGTGTCCAGCATGGGAATGAACTGGCTCTGAACTGAGCAGACACCCAGTTCAGGCCTCGGAGGCAGCCAAGCTGGTGAGATGCCCTGGAATAAACCTCTTCCGGAAGAACTGCCGACAGTCCTGCATGATACCTGGAGCCTTTGACCATGCAAGCACCCACAGGGCTTGTTCCTGAGCAGGCTGGTAAGATAGGCCTGAAACAGGGGAGGAAAAATAATGCTGGTGAAAACAGGGGCAGTCTTACTGCGAAGAGCATGGTCAGCAGCTAGGGGATGTTATGGGATGGCAGTGGCCTGCCCTGTTAGTTCTCTTGATATCAACGGCCTGCTGGTGCCTGCCACTAATGCACATTTTTCCTCTCAGATATACAGATACTTCCCTGGATTTGACTGGTTCTTCCTTGACCCCATCACAACAAGTGGAATTAAATTTGCAAATGATGAGAAGTGAGTTCCCTCTTTGCTGGGGTTTCAGCTATGGCTGCAGTAAGCCATGGCAAACATCAGTGGGGATAAATATGAGACTGTGCTCTCTGGGTTTTTTTTTTTTTTGTTGCTGCATTACTCTCACAGCCCTGAGAGCAGCACAGTGGAGCTGTGTCTTTTTAAATTGTTCATAGTAAGGACAGATGCAACAGAGAGAACAGAGAATAGTCAGGGATATGCTGATTTGGTTCATGCCATTTATGCTTTTCAAGTGTACCTTACACATAAACCAGTAGCATTGGAACATGGAAGGAAGCTTTGGGAAGATTTCTATGCTGCGTATTTGCCTAAGCCACCTTGCCTGTAATCACATTGTCTCCTTTCACTGAGTCTTTCATTGAAGAGCCTGAGCATTCATGAGTTTCCAGTATTGAAACCAAACCAGACCTGTGAGGAGGGGGTAGTGAGGCAGTTCTATGGTCTAAGCAACAAGAAAATTTTATGAGCATGTCCTTCACTGGTAAATTTTCTATAGATCAAATGAATGGTGCTCAGATAAGGTTTTAAATTGTAGTTAATAACCCACAGGACATGTTTGTTATTACAGTTTTCTTAAAAATGTACATGTGTTGGTGTTAGAGAATGATGGGGTTGCTCTGAGCCTTTTTGACATTGTTTTCTGTTTTACAGTGTGAAATACATTTCTTGCTCCCTGCTCATCCTTCATGCTGAGGATGATCCAGTGGTACCATTTCATCTGGGAAAAAAGGTACACATGTGACTCTGCAAACGGATCTGGTGGGAGGAACTGGTGTGGATAGAACAATATCTCAGCCAGACAAGAAGTCAGTAATAGAAAGGTGTAAAACACATAGCCCAGAGGGACTGCAGATCCTGTAGTGTTGGAGGTGGCAAATGAGTAGTGAAATGAGGCTGGAGCTACCAAAGCTGCTCAAGCCAGGGCCCCTCACCCATGCTGGAGGGGGCTGTGGGTTTAGCAGGGGGAGCTGGGTTGGAGTAACTCACCTGCCTTTCCTTGGGTTCAGCTTTACAACATCGCGGCGACATCGCGGAGTTTCCGGGACTACAAGGTCCAGTTTGTGCCCTTCCACACAGACCTCGGCTACCGGCACAAGTACATCTACAGGAGTCCAGAGCTACCTCGGATACTGCGGTAACCGAACTGCGCTCGCTCGCTGGGGGGAGCTGGGCTGGGCACCTGGGCCCCCTTTGCTCTTCACAGCAGGGG
Source organism: Irena cyanogastra (assembly GCA_013397155.1). Classification (NCBI taxonomy): domain Eukaryota; kingdom Metazoa; phylum Chordata; class Aves; order Passeriformes; family Irenidae; genus Irena; species Irena cyanogastra. Next base: position 169,577 of record VWZV01008581.1, read on the forward strand.
AGATACTAGGGCTGGCTTAGCCACAGGAGTCAGAGCTCTCCGCCTCCTTGCAAAGCAGGTTTTGGGAAAGGAAGCCACAGAAATCTGGGAGCACTTTATGGTTCATCTCTGCTGTGAGCTGGATGCTCTGGAGAAGCTGTTTGCAGAGCAGTTGCAATTTGGCTCTTTCTGTGGGAGCCTCTGATGGGTCTGAGAGCAAAGCTCAGTGCTGTTCCCTGTAGCTGAAAATGCTTGAGCCATAGTATTTGACAGGGGAATGGTAAGACCTGCAGGCTGTAGCATGCACCAGAGTATAGGAGAGCCAAGTGTCACTGCTTTGTCATCTCCTTTTCTAGGGAATTCCTGGGAAAACCTGAACATGAGCATCATCACTGAAGACTGTCTGCTTGCCAGCACAGAGATTTTCATTTCCTTCCTCTCTCCTTTTCCTCCCTGCTCCCTGTGGGTCAGTCTGCCGTTCTTCCATCCCTGGCACTAGAGGAGGTCAGGGATTCCCATTCCAGTCCTGATGTGTACCCTTGGCAACTCCAGCTTCTGGCACCAGCATCTGTGACGGCAGAAGGAAGAAGCTGTTGGCTTCGTTTTCGACTTGGACAGAGGGGTGGTAACAGCCCAGGAGCCAGTACCAAACTGTGAGAAATGTAAGTGCAGGAAAGCCTCGCCCATCCCTCGTGGTACTGCTGAGGACAGATGTTCCTAGGACACTGTGTCATGACCAAGGATGATTCTTTCACTTTTAAACACTGCTGCTGGTTTTGGATCATGTAGAGATACATTTGTAGACAAATGGCTTTTGCCATGTCTCCTTACCGCAGTTGTCTTGCTTGAGTTTGAGGTGTTCTCTTTCTAGAAAATACATGTTTTGCCTTTCCTTTTCAATCAGTGGCTGTACTTAAAAATACATGGAGGATCCAGGTAGTGAGAGGTATTTTTATTTAGCTCTTCAGTCACAATGTGCTGCAAGTGTTGGGGTAATTGCACACATTTGGAAATAAAATGGAAGATTTTTTTTTGTTCTTCCTTTTGAAACATCTATTTAATGGGAAAGGGTAGTGCCCTTTTATCTCTCCTGTACCTTTTTCCTTCTGAACATCATTTTTTGCACCCATCCCTGCTATCCTCTGTGGACCTCCTCCCCTTCTTCACAAGTACTTCCTATTAGGATTGGAATGACACATGCAGACTTGGGTGTTTAAGCCAGAAACTGTGAGATTACTTTTTTGCTTGATCTCCTCTTCTATGAACAGTGTGTGCCCAGGCTGCTGGAGTGGATGTCTTCCATTACCCCTGTACACACCCAGACAGCCATGTGCTGCTTTTTGGTCAGAAGGGCAAGGGGTTTTTTTTCTCAACTACCTTTTAACTCCTTGGGTCAGGTTTTCCTGTTCCTAGTGGCAGTGCTGTTCCACTGTAGTTAAAAGCAGGCAGTGATACAGTTTTTGATGCAAAAATAAGCCTGGGGTGTCATTCCCCATCTCTACCCCCCTGCCTTCTGTGCACTTCCAGTAGCACATCTTAGCCCCTCTGACAGCCATTGTTCAGGAGGCAGAAGTGGAAATGAGCCTTTCCCACAGGAAGAGGTTCTGAGGCTGTCCTTGCCCTGCTTGGGGCTAGAAGAAGGGCTGGCTTATGCCACTGAAGAGCTCTGCACTGAAAGAGGAGTCAGGCACACACTGCCTCCCTGGGGTCCTGCCCCTTGTCAGTCCATACAGACACTACCAGGTGCTGTAGGTTTAGTCACTAGTGCTCAAAGGGAATTGTGCTGCCCCAAGGATCTGGTCAGGGGTGTACAGCGTAGTAATAAACTGCTCAGCATGCATCAGAGTTATATCTGCAGGCTCATACTAGTTGCAAAAGAGACAGTAGCTTGTTCTTGTACCAAGATTCTTCTGCCATTAATGCAGTTGTCCCTGAGGTTTCTGATCCCTGATACTCATAAAGTAGCTGTGCCACTTCAATGCAAGTGCATCAACCTTAATTTATCGCACTGACAGATGAGAAGGACCTGGCTCTGGAGAGTAACACACACATTCCAGTCAATGCTGCTGCTGGCAGCTGGCTTGGGGCAAAGTGCAGCCAGAGCTGGGGCCTGGCTGGCTGCCTTCCTCCTGGTGGGACAGAGCTGGGAGTCCAGCAGAAGAACTGCTGCTGTTGGTGGTCCCACCACCACAATTCCTGTTAGCAGCCCAGCGCTACGCTTGGAAATTTAAACTGAAATGTTAACCTAAAAGTGGTGTAGTTTTAATAAAGGCATTGACTGCTGATCACTTTAGATTTACCAGTCTTACCTGGCAGTTTTTGGGACATTTTCCCCACACTGAGCAGGTCAGCTGGGTGTGGGGCAGATCTGCAGTAGGGTCGTGTGTGGGAGGTGAGCTCACAGCTGGGACGGGGCAAGTCTTTGTGGCTGCTGCCAGCTCTAGGGGAGTGACTTTCCTGGAGCCCAGAGGGTCTGTGCCTGTAGTTTGGCTGCAGCTGAGGCTATGCTTCTTCCCTGGGAATGGTGGAGATGGGAATTGCTTGTGTGATTTATAGTTCAGGAGCCCTGTGTGCCGTTTGCAGGGCAAACCCAACACTAACCCCCACCCCCATATATAGAGTCAGCCTGACATGGGCATGTTGCCCCCCCCATTGGTGGTGCCAACACCCTGCCAGCTGCAAGGGGCTACCAACCACGAAGCCACAGGTGGGGAAGGACAGCAGTGATTCAGGCACTATGGCCTGAACTTGTTGCAACCTGAACCCAGAGGCAGGGAGTAGTCACAGGTCAGTCCAAAGTCAAACCAGCAGGTGTTTGGGTTGTTTTAATGAGTTGGTGTCAAACAGGGCAGTACTGGTGCACTACACAGCACTATAGGTGTTAAACTGTGACCCCAGCACTGGGAGGGACATGCGGAGCAGCATGACCCTGCTATGGATGAGTGCCAGGGATGTGATCCATGTTCACCCCTGGAGTAGCACGCAGCACACAGCTGTACCTGCAGAGCCATGAGCCAGCAGGCTCAGCCACCCAGCTGGTAGTGACAGTGCAGCCCGCCCTCCCTATGCAGAGATGGAAGCTAAAAATCCCTGGAGTGTCTTGGTTACTGGGCCTTTAGTTAGGTAAGAGGTGTGGTAGGAGGCTACAGTAAGCTCTGTGGCAAGGAAGTGGCTGATCCCAGGCTCTCCTACTTGTGCACAGTGTTTGACATTAGTGCCTGTCCTGGGGCCAGCTGCTCTCACAGCCAGCCCCCCCCCTTCTTTAGGTGATACTGGGGAAGGGGATGGGCAGGGATTGGCCTCTCCCTCCCCCAGCTCTGGGCCTGGCAGACCCCTGCAGGAGAAAGACACACTCCGTGTTGGCTAATCCTACTTGTGGGGCAGGGTCAAGGAGGCCAGGCCCTCGCACACAGAGGGAGGGGAGGGTTTACTTGGAAAGCCCTTGTTAAGCATGGAGCACAGCCGTGGAAGACTTATCCATGGTCATCTCACTAAAAGCACTATGCAGCACATGCAGGCTAGGTAGGTGCAAACACAAGGTCCTTTCTTCTGCCCCCCAGCTTTTGTTCCTTAGTCAGGGCTCCTCCTCAGAGCATCCTGCTAGCCCTCTGAGGGAAAGGCCTTGGTTCTGCAGAGCTGAGCCCATCTGACTGGTGGTGAAATGCAGGTGAGGCCTCCTGCGATGGGAGCATATCCCTCCTTCCTTTCCTTGGTGCTTGCATCAATTTCGGGGCAGGTTGGGTGGGGGAATTGCTGTGGCAGAAGGCTCCACTCCCCAGATCTCATGGGCATACTCCGTTATGGTTCTGTCACTGGAGAACTTGCCCGAGCACGCAATGTTCCTGATGACTTTCCTTGTCCATTCACGGGGATTCTGGTGAGAGGAGAGGCAGTGTCAGTACTCAGTTGCTTATCCAGCTCCATCCTGGCTTGCAGCCTTGGAGGGCACTGTCTAGTTTAAAACACCATGGTGTGCGACTGCTGAAGCAGCCAAACCTGCCTCACTCTGCCACATGCTGTGGTGTCCCTAAGAAGGGCTCCACCGGAGCACACTCATCCCAGTTAACCCCAGTCTTCCCACTCAGCAGTGGGCGTGTCTTACCATGAACAGCTGGTCCACTTGCCCTTGGCACTTAATGTAGGCCTCATAGTCTGCAAACACCTTAAACCTGAAACCCAAAGCAGAATCTGGCTGGGGTTTGCCTTCCGGGCAGGACAGACATCTTCCCATGAGCGGGCAGGGCTCCCCCCTGCGCAGGGATGCTTCCCAGGACTCACCTGTCGTGGTACATGAGCATGTTCACAACATCCTTGAAGCAGCCGGGGTCTCGAGGGGAAAAGAAGCCGCTGGTGATCTGGTCGATGGCCTGGCGCAGCTCGGGCAGGCTCTCGTAGTACTCGCGGGCATTGTACCTGTGCCCAGCAGAGACAGGCTCTAGGCACTGCTGCTCTTGCTGGGGCCCTCATGTCTGGGGCAGGGAGGGCAAGCAAGGACATGGTACAGCTCCTGAGTGAGGGGCCTTGCTCCCGGGGCTATGCCCATCAGAGCACCCTGCTCATGGCTCAGACCAGCAGCAGTGTCTGATACACTCTGTGCCACGTCCCACTCACAGCCACTGTGCTCAGGTGAGCTGAATCCTTGCAGCCCAAGGCAAAGACTGCTTCTAGCCCCCTGCTGTTTCCTGCTCCAGAGCTGCCCAGAGAAGAAGGTGTCACTCCCAGAGAACATGGCCCTCCCCCCAGAGCTGAGCCTTGCATCCCCATCTGACAAGCCCTGGTGTTCACCAACCCTTTCCGATCCAGGGCTTCCACGTCCTCCACCCGCATGCCAAATATGAAGAGATTTTCTTCGCCTGCCTCCTCAGCCATCTCCACGTTGGCCCCGTCCATGGTACCAATGGTGAGGGCCCCATTCACCATGAACTTCATATTGCCAGTACCTGAGGCCTCCGTGCCAGCTGTGGAGATCTGCTGGGAGAGATCTGCTGCTGGGATCACTGCCAGGTGCAAGAGAGGTAAGGGTTAATCCTTGGCACATTGCAGCATCCCACAACCAGTACTGGCATTTGCCATTGGCCCTTTTGACCTCGCCCTCAGCCCAAACAGCACAATGCTGGGGCCAGGCTCAGCTTTGCCATGACCCCGTGCAGCTGCTGCCAACCCTGCATGAAGCTGGCTTCCTGCCCTGTGTGGAGCCTTCAGGCACTTCCTAGGGGACAGCCAGGTGTCCTGCCACAACTGCCTCTCAGGCCAGCCCGTTCCTGGGCTCAGCTGGGACACACCCAACTTCTGACACATGCTTACGTAAGATCAGACATACCCTTCTCAGCCAAGGATACCCGGTAGTTCTCCAGGAAGATGACCTTGAGCTTGTCCCCCACATATGGGTCGTTGTTGATGACCTCACCAATGGATGTGATGAGTTTGATGATCATCTTGGCCATGTGGTAGCCAGGGGCCGCCTGAAGAAGAGCAGTCCAGAAATGGGGAAGGCTTTTAAGCAAGGGAGAGCATGAGAGATGACAGTGTGGGGTTCTCACTGCAGTGAGTCTGAGCCTCACCTCTGCTGTTCACATGGAATCACAGCATGGTTGGGGTTGGAAAGGACCTTTGAAAGACATCTAGTCCAACCCCCCTGCAATAAGCAGGGATATCTTCAACTAGACCAGGTTGCTGGGAGCCTCATTCAACCTATCTTGAATGTTTCTAGAGATGGAGCATGTATCACCTCAGGGCAACCTGTTCCAGTGGCTCACTACACTGATTGAAAAAATTTCCACCTTAGATCTAATCTAAATTAACCATTCTTCAATTTAAAACCACTATCCCTTGTCCTATCACAGCAGGTCCTGCTAAAACATTTGTCCTCATCTTTCTTAAAAGGCCCACTTCAAGCACTGAAAGACTACAATAAAGTCTCCCCAGAGCCTGAACAATCCTAATTCTCCCAGCCATGAATTAGGAAAAACACCTTATTGGGAGGAGATGTCCTGAGCCATGAGGTAATAGTGATGGAGCCTTGCTCAGTCCTGTTAGTCCATGGAGGTGCTCCCTGCTGCTGGCTAATCTACAGCAGGCCCAGCAAAGCCACAGAAAGGGGACGGAACCTTCTCCACCCACCCCCCGAGCCACGCATGCACCAAGTCTGGAATGCAGGTTACCTTTCCTCCAATCATAATGGTCCTGGGCACAAAGGATTTGGATGGATTACATCTGATGCCTGAAAGAGCAGGGATCTTTCTTCAAAATTTTTTCAAATTTGAAAGCTCAAATTTGATCTTAAAAAAAAAAAAATTAAAAATCTTCAGAACTGAAGATAAACTGGGCAGAGTTTACTGCCTGATCAGAGGTGGTCTGGGATCTCAGCCCATGTCACAAGGACCCATCAACCTTGCAGGTCCCTGAAGCCCAACCAGGTATCTCCTGGAGCTATGGTGAGCAAAAAATGGCCACAGAATCCTTGGGGAATCCTTGGAGAGCTACTTAAGCCAGAACAATGCAGAGCTCCAATGGCTTCCCTCCCCTTGGGAATGGGCAGGGGCCCCAAGTATACAATGGGAAATGGGGTCTTAACTTGCACCAGGTCAGTCTCGACACCTGCAGAACAGGTGTGGAGGTTACCTGGGCTGGAGATTTGGGCTGTGAGCTTTTCCCCAGAGCTCTGTATGACCCTTCAGACACTCCATCTTACCTCATGAAGAGAAGCCCTGGCAGTGAGAGGTTGAGGGACTTACGGTTGTAGAGGGTGATGGCGTGCAGGCAGTTCAGCAGTTGCCGCTTGTACTCATGGATTCGCTTCACCTGGACATCAAACATGGACATAGGGTTGATTTTCACCTTGTACTGCTCCTCCAAGTAGGCTGCAAACTTCAGCTTGTTCTCCTGGCAGAAAAAGATGAAGAACAGGCACGAGTTCCGACGGCTTGCATCAGAAGTGAGCACTTGCTGCTGAGATGTTCCTGGCAGCATGGTGCTTTTAGCCTTCTTCCCCCAGGCCACCTCCGGTGCACATTACCTGCTTGACTTTTGCCACATCTCTGATAAAAGTCTCATTATCGATGAACTCCAGTAGCCTCTTCAACTGGCTCAGATCTGTGATAAAGCCTTCCCCAATTTTCTAAAACAAATCAGGAATGTCATGAGACATTTCACCCAGTTCACAACTGCCCTCTCCCAGCAGAAGTGCCACAGTCCCATTGGGAACTGGAAAAGGCAGTATGGCCAGGAAAAGAAGCACAGTTTCTTATTGTGAGGTTATTTCTCTGTGTCACAAAGAAGCCTGATGGAAACAGGGAACTTGCAAAAATTTAGACAAGCCCCCCTTTCCAAGGAGTTTCAGCAGGAAGAGGGAGGATGTGTGCACATGTGCCATGGCCTCCTGGCAGCTGGAGAAACCAATGGGCAGGACATGAAGATACATTTAATTGCAGGATGATATTCAGTCATGGCACACTGCAGCATGATGTAAAAACCTGTCCTAAAGGGCCTGGGAAATGCAAGGGGCAGAACTGGGGCTAGGCCTCCATGGGAGGAGCTCCTTTATACCTATGAAGCTGAACACTTGTCCAGACACCCTGTGGTTGTGCCTGTGCACAGTCCCCACGAGGGCAGGGACCAGATCCAGATTTCTGCAGCTTTTTTTGGCCAACTCTTCATCATCAACTTTAGAGCCCAGCCAATCTCACACCTACATGTACCACAGCAGGGTTCTCCCAGGCTGTCCCCACAGAGCTGCCAGGTGTCACCCTTGGGGCTGACCAAACCACAATAAGGGATGATCAAAGGGATCACATTCAGAACCTCACTTCACATGCTCACCACTCACCTCAGCAATAATGTCAGCCAGACCTGGGTTGCACAGCAGGAGCCAGCGCCTCGGCGTGATCCCATTGGTCTTGTTCTGAAACTTTTCTGGCTCCAGCTCATAGAAATCCTTGAACCTGGAACACCAGGGAGCTCTTAGCCACCCACCATCACCCAGAGCTACAGCTGGGCTCCCCCAGTGTGTGCTCTTGACTCCCTGTAACAGCTGTGAACTCTTTGCTGCCTCTCACACCCTTCCTCAGCTGTACTGCCAAGAGTTACACCAGCTCCGAAGGGAGAGAGTCTCCCCAGCAAGACAACTGAAGAAGACCTGGACCAGCTGACTCTTTCCAGCTGGCAGTCAAAGCCCTGTGAGCGGAGAGGGCGCACGCCTGGCTGTGTCCCAACTCACACAGAGTTCTTCACAATGTCGGAGTGGATGCGGGCCACGCCGTTGACGGCGTGGGAGCCAATGACGCAGAGGTGAGCCATGTTGATCCGCTTGCAGTCTCCCTCCTCGATCACCGACATCCTCCGCAGACGGTCAATGTCCCCTGGGTACAGAGCTGCCACACGCTGCAGGCAGGGAGAGGGACATGAGTTACACAGCCACAGGACCTAGGAGCATTCCCATCCTAAAGGTGGTCACACCAAGATCTCCAGAGTTCCCACAGCCTGGGACCAGTCCCTTACATCGAGGTGCATTTGGTTGAGGGCGTAAATGATCTCCAGGTGCCGCGGCAGTAGCTTCTCAAACATGGAGACTGGCCAGCGCTCCAGGGCTTCCGGCAGCACGGTGTGGTTGGTGTAGGCACAGGTCCTTTTTGTGATCTCCCAGGCCTGCATTACAGACAGCAGGTTAACGCATGTGCACCCAGGCCAGGAGGGAAAAGGAAATCCCACAAGTCCTTCCCCTGCAAGGTTCAGCATGGTCTTCCCAGCTCTGCTCACCTTGTCCCAGTCCACCTTCTCCACATCCACCAGGATCCGCATGAGCTCTGGTATGGACAGGGCAGGATGGGTGTCATTTAGCTGAATGGCCACCTGCAACACAGACTCGCTGGTCTCAGTTCCGGCAGTGACAGGACTGTGACAGAGCCCTGCATGCACAGGGTTGGGGTAAGGGTCAGCCCCAAGGCTCTTCTCATGACTCACAACACAGAAACAGACAGACCTCTCAGTAATGGAGCTATTCAAACTTTTCAAGTTTTGCTCCAAATTACAAATTTCTCCCGGGGAAAACAGGCCTGGAGATCATCTGTTTTACAACCCAAATTGCCAGAGTGTTTGTACACGCCCCCATTTAGTCCCGAGCGTCCTGCTCTCCCTCACGAGAGGCAGGTCTGGCTGAAATTTCCCCAGTGCCTCTGCCCACAGACTCACCTTGTCTGGGAAGGTTTCAAAGCATGTTCTCACAGGGTCTCGGCAGCCAAATTTGGAGGACTTGAAGCGGCGGATGATGTCCTGGAGGGTGGCAGCCACCACAAAGTACTCCTGCTTCAGCCGCAGCTCCTTGCCTTCAAAGAACTGCAAGTGGGGGCACCACATCCATCAGAGCTGCAGCTGCTATCCCCACCTGGCAGCCAAAGCCCTGGAGATGCTCCTCTCCACCCCGAGGGGCTTCCCAACAGGCTTCAGGTGTTTTGCTCCTCACCAGGGCAAATGTGGACGTTTCTCATGTCTCTGATGCGGACAGCAGCTGTAGGGACTCACAAGGGGCTTGGCATCCCAAACAGCTGCTTCCAGAGACAGCAACAGAGCCTGCCCCATCCATGCTACCCCTACAGAGCCAGCACAGCTCCCTCCCTCACGGCAAAATCCTTTGCAGGGTTTTTGGACAAAGGATTTTGGGCTTTCTGCAATAGCCAGGAATGTCTCTGGACACACCAGCTGCTTCACACACACTGTAGTTTGTGCTGATCTATTTTAAAACAGCAGCAGGTTTGATAGGGTGTGGGTAAGTGCAGGGGATTTGCTTTTCCAGCACAGATGCCAGTCTGGGCCTAGATATGAGGGCTCTTCCATTTTGGACCTAGAGACCAGTGAGTGCTTGGCCTGGGAAAGCCCTTACAATGAGGTATCCCTTGAATCTGGGATGAAAATGAGTCCCCACTGTGTAAACTGGCAACTGCCTTGAAGTCGAAGGAGTAAGGTCTTCCCCTCCCTGCAGCATGGAACAGAGCAGCTACATCATATGGGACAGACTCTCAGCTGCCAACCAGTCAGCAAAGACCCTCTGGAGCCAGCAGAGCCATACCCGTTCACTGGGAATTACAGGGACAATCTGTTGTATTAAAGCAGAGCAACAAGCATCAGATGGCCACGACCTTCCAGTGCTTGCAAACAAGGAGATACAACTGCAGGAAGGATGATTCCAAGCAACAGGGAAGAGAGGCAAGCAAGTCACTCACATTATCATTTGGGTACAGGACTCTGGATATGTTTTCTGCCAGGTTTCTGTCCAACACTGCCTCAATGTAGTCACCCATATTGACTGCAGGGAGAGAAATACACACAGCACTGCAGCAGCTGTAGAGATTCAGGCAGGTCCCTGACACCTCACTTTTCCCTCTTCTCTTGTAGAGAGGTTTTGTAACAGGAATGTTCAGGCTGGTATTAATGGAACAGGATGGGAATGTACATGTGTGAAAGGCACTAGAGTGACAGGAGGAGATGAGTGGGTGTCCTGGTGTATGAGGGCTCTGGAAGCAGTTGGGGAGTAGTGTGATCCAAGGATGTGCACACAGTGCTGTGTTTTGGAGATAGTTATGAGATAAACACAAAGCAGGCCAGATGTGAAGTGCTGTGCCAGGTGCTATGCACAAAGGGACAACTGTGTCCCAGCCTGGTCAGAGGAGGGACAGTGGAGGGACAGCACTTACACTCCTGGAGGTTGAAGTCGTTTGGTGCCTTGGCAGACCAGAGTCTCATGGTGTTCACAGTATTGTTCTTGTATCCAGGCACCGGGGTGTCATAAGGCATGGCAAGGACAACCTGAAAAGGACAGTATTCCCCTCTGGTTATAGCACAGTGACCTCAGAGAATGTGGGACAGTGGTGAAACCTCTGCAAGAAGAATCCAGAAGACAAAGACAAGTCCTGGCTGTGGAAGGAATCTCACCTCACTAAAATACACCTGCCGAGCTTCACAGACTTCCTTGCTGTCATGGGCACTTCCACCACCTACTAGGAAAACATTCATGAGAGAACCAGAGCTGATTCTGGAGTTTTACTGACCAACTTGACTTTCAACCCCATCAATGACATGCAAGAGAGAGTTGCAAGAAACCTGCTGACCTTCCTGTACCAACTGAGTACCTATCAGAGCACTGAAAGCACCCTCAGCTGCCCACTGTGATTCTGTCTGTGCTGGGGTAGAGCCAGGGCAGCTTGGACTTTTGTGTTTCCATCTGGAATTAACATTCAGCCTGAATCCTGACCATTAGCCTTCTGCGACCTGCTAGGACCAAACCCTACAACTGCAGCACCGTTTCCAGAGCCATCGACCCAATATTCAGGATTTGTTGAACCTGCCTGGATAACTCCACCAAGATCTCCAGCACCTGAACTGAACATGAGTGTGAAACTCCTTGTGCAGTTTGCAGATGATGCTTAAGCCTCAGGAGGCTGCACACATGGCTACAGGGAATAATCCTAGAGCTCCCACTTCACACAGCAGGGAAAACCTGGGCAGATCAGCATGTTGGTCCTGAACAGCCTCTCCATGCTGGCATCAGCAACACCTCCCCTCTGAGGAGAATCAGCAAGAGCTCAGACTCTCCGAGCAGCTGTTACCAGCTCCGAACATGGAAGCAGGCAGAGAGCCTGCCCAGGGACTGGGGCACACATCACATGAACTCTGCCATGCTATATTTGGAGATTGCATCTTTGGCTTTTTTGAACCTTTCCAACTTGTTCCCTTAGCAGCAGTATCTAAAAACTCACCTCCTTGCAGGAAGCAGTGTTTGGGATCCCTGAAACCCCAGACTATCCAGCATGATCAGAAGAAAGGCACACTGAAATGCAACGGCACTTGGTGCCCAAATGGATGCCTGCTGCACTTGGGGGCCAGAGAGCTCTGGCACAGCACCTCCAACATGTTCACTGTGCTGGGGCTGTGGTGTTGAACCCCTGCACTGTTAACCTGGCAATGGCCTAGGTCACTGCACAGCCTCTGACAACCAGAAGTAAAATGATTTATTTCTCCTCAGAACAGGCCCAGGTGACTCTGTAACTGAGCTTCAGCTCTTGGTGCTGAAGAGAATGGCTGGGCTCTGTGACTGTGAGCTCCAGGGGTTAATGGAGCTGGTTCATCAGGCCGAGAGACCACTGAACATTATAGGAACAAGGCTAGGTCACCTCTCTGAATCACAGAGAAATTTATTGTCCTTCCTTCCTCCACCGTGAGCAGTGCTTACAGAGGAGAGGCTGAAGCATCTCCAATTATTTTAATAAACCTGTACCTTTGTTAGCAGCAAGATAGGAATGCACCTATGATGCAGTAGCCTGAACAAGCACAAGCTCCTGAAGTACAGCATTACCTCCTCAACTGTGGGACAGGCTGAAGGAATGTTTGTGCTCCTTGATGCCACAAAAGAAGGCCTCCAGGCAGACTGGAATTCACACTTCCAGCTTCCCCCGACAGTACTTTGCCCATTGGGCTGCTCTGGGAAAGAGGAACCTGTGCTCACAACAAGAGTTAAACACCCACGGGATTGCTCCATGCCTCTGGACAGCAGCAGCACCAGAACCAGCTGAGAATCCACAGGGTGTGAGTGAGCACTGGCCAGGACCAGTGTGGAAGGAGCCTACAATTTTCCTCCAACATAAATCCATGTAAGACTGTGGGGCTTTGCCCTGGAGATCAACAGATCTCTCTTTTTTCTCAATCCTGCTGCAACAATTCAACAAAAGCTTTTATTTCCTCAAACTCCATAGGCTATGAAGTCGCCTTTGTAACTGCAAGAGTAGCAGAGGGAGTTTGGCCAGACGGGGAGAGAAGCAAAACCTGAAGATCTCAGACAGCCCAGGGTTACCCTGCCTGGCCTTTCCCAGCCCAGCAGGGAGACAGATGGTGGTACCTGGGTGTCGATCCACTTCACCCCCTCGGGAGTGTGCTCCACACGGCCGTAGAAGTGCACCGGGAGCATGTACTCGGGGCGGGCCTTCTCCCAGGGATTGCCGTAGCGCAGCCAGTCGTCCGCCTCCTCCACCTGCAAGAGGCACACGGCGTTCAGGGAGTGCCTTGTGGCTCCACGTGAAGGCTGAACACGACTCTTCGAAGGGAGACCCATTTAAAAGCAAAGCTTTAGCAAGCTGGCTTTAAAAATGGATATGCAGAGGCCTCTAGAGGATAGCTGGGTTTTCTAAAACTTGGATGACTGCATCCCAGCTGGTATAAATAAATCAGCCTCTATGGACCTTCGCTAAGGCTTAAGCCACGCAAACTGCACAGACTACTGCACTTGGTCTGTCTCCAGGCCTTTACATCCAGTTTGACTGTGGATATTGTGGAATATGTGAGATGTGGCACCCAGTGTTGATGTTCCTGGCCACATGCCACACCTGGTAAGCCGGGTCTTGTTAACTGCTCTGCCCTCTGCCAGAGAAGGTTTCTCCTCTCAGCTCACAACTGTGGCAATGGGAATAAAGTAAATCCATCAGAGCCACCTAGGCTGGTGTTATGCAGAGATTCTTTGTGCCTCCATGCATTTCTCTGCTGTGGTGGGAGGGACTTAAAGGAAGGGAGAGATAGTGGGACAAGGAGGGGCAAGGCAGGGGGGAGGGCCATAGCCCAGCATGCCACTACCCCTATTCTTTTTTAAGAAACATGAAGTCAAATACAAGGGAGGCTTTCCCCTCCCTGTTTTCACCATTTATGGGGCTTAGCATTGCAGCTTCTTTGTGGAGAAGCAGGAAAAAACAACTTTCAAACCTCTCATCATCCCTGACTTACGGAGTGGTATTTTCAGGGGAAAAATATACTTTTTATACTCTAAACCAAGGTGAGTCTCCTTATGAAAACCATTTCCAGACACACACTAAGGAAAACTGCCAGCTGGGGCAGTTTTTTAGGCTATTTTCACTGAAAAATAATATGATCACTAACGCTACAGGAAAATCCCTGTTTAAGCCCTGTCTGTCACTGACCAGGGAACTCACAGGAGCAGCAATCATCCCAGGCACTTGCCTATGCTCCGTAACGATTAAACACATCCTTTGCCAGACACCTTCCTAAGGTATTTAGGCACATCTCCATCCTTAGTCTGACTGCATTGCTGACTCACTGCCAAGTTGGACGGAACTCTGAGGTTGTTGCAGCTGCACTGTGGAGACCCAGGCAAGCAGATCTCTGGCCTCAGCCACGCCCTATGGCTCAACTCCCACTTCATCTTGCCCAGGACTCAAATGCTCAGTTTAGGAACACCTCAAGGCACTGCAGTGCCTTCTATAGCCAGGCCTTGTCCACAGCATGAAAGAGAGGGAGAAAGAGGGACCTAAGTTTTCCAAGTACCTGCCAGCCATCGACAATCTTCTGGTTGAAGATCCCAAACTCGTAGCGGATGCCGTAACCATATGCTGCCAGCCCCAGAGTGGCCATGGAGTCCAGGAAACAGGCTGTAAGGGTGAAGGAAACAGGCTGTAGGAGCAGAGCATGGACACTCTACAAAGAACCTTACTCCTTGCTTGCTGCACACGTTACAGTGTTCTGTGCATGGAGATGGGGAGCTGCCACAACAGTGCTGCTTGAAATGTTTATTACTCAGAGGAAACCATGTGCAGAAGGGAGACAAGGAGACAGTCTGCAGCAGAACTCTATGCATGTCCTGCTGAGCAAACACAACCCCCCAAAACTGTTGGTGAAAAGGACAGGTCACCAAAACTCCAAATCCAGCTTTGTTGCAGTGAGAGCTCTTCTCAACTTGCCTTGCTCTAAGCCTGTCTGCCCAGTAAAGCAGAGCTTCTGATCCTGACCATCAGCTACTTAACAATTATTGCTTCCAAAGGAAACCCTTCCAGCCTTCAATCCAGGCAGTTCTGGTAAAGATCAGCCCCAAAATTTACTCTGTGCTGGGGAGCTCTCATCTCCAGCTGTCCCACGGGACAGGCAGACTAAAATAGCAGCCAACAATCTGCCTGTGTGAGAGCTGTTGAGTGCCTCTGAGAAGTGAGAGATTTCATGGGGAGGTGAGGAGAAAGGCTCCAGACAGCCTCTTCCAGCTGCAGCCCTGCCTGCTGCACTGTGGAACACACACCTACAGCCCCGGGGTGCTCTCACTGGGGAGGGGATGTTTCTGGCCAGCCAGGAGCAGGCAGGAGGGTCCCACACTGCTGAAGGCCTGTGGCGCAGATGCCAGCAGTGAGGGTGTGACAGCCATGCCACTGCTGGTCCCCATGCACTCTGCATGAGGAGGGAACTCCCCTCCCCCTGTATTACCTGCCAGGCGGCCCAGGCCTCCATTTCCCAGTCCAGCATCTTCTTCAATTTCTTCTAGCTCCTCCAAGTCCAAACCCAGCTATTGGGGAAGAACCACAGCAGAACATGTCACCAAACAAACCCCATGTCCTGAGCTGCTCTCCAAGGAGGACAAACACATCCCAAAAACCACCCACCCTGAGGGAACTTAAACCCACAAGGTCTCACCATCTGTACCCACAAAGCATCTCACCAGCCCCTAGCCCTTGGGCAGCCCAATTGATTTGAAAACAATTTAGCCGATCACCAGATGTCACTTTCCCATGAAGAAGGTTTCCTTAGAGACTTCAGACAAAACACTCATTCCCTGACAGCCCCTCAGGTCAGGATGCCCTTTGACCAAACTTGACTTTGGAGACACTATGGGGAGAATGGTCAAGCCAGTGTGCAAGGGACGTCCAAGTCCTGCCTGGGCAGGGGAGGTCATCCCTCTGCTCGTGCCCATTGAGTCCTTGAGGAAGGGCATGGACAGGCTGGCAGCAGTGACTGCAGCATTCACTATCTCTCTCAGTGCTTCCCACATCCTGCCCAGCCTGCCACCGAGCTCCTTGGCTGCAGTCCGTGGCTGGAAGTGGTTGCCTGCATCTCTTGAGCCATTTGTTCTATGGCTTGGGGGCCTCTGCCAGACGAAGGCTAAGGCTGCCAGCAGCCAGGACTCTCCAAGAGTCCAGAGGTGCAGACTCTCAGGGGGCAGCAGTAGCTCACCCTGGTGCCACGGTAGACAGCAGGGTGTCAAGCCAGTACCATGGCTGCTCCTCAAACTGTTTTTCCAGAACTTCAATGGTCTGCAACCACAAGATGGGAAAGCCTCATGCACAGAGTGATGAGGACACAAAAACTGAGACGAATTCTCTGAGTGACAGAACCATGCTGGATACGAGACCTTCGAAGCAACCTGGCCACTGGCCATGATGAGCTCCATGTGCTGGAGGCTACAGCAAGGGAAGCCTTGGCATATCAGGCCAAATCTGCACTTGGAAAGTGTCTTGCAAATGAACTTAGAGGATGCCCCTGAAAAAAGCCAGCCTGCTCTCTGAGGCACAATACCTCAGAGAGGAAACAGGTGCCTCCCTGGAAATCCCTTCTGATCTCTTGGCAGGGAAAGCGCTTGCCAAGATGTTTCAGCAACAACTGTAGTACCTCATTTAGAGGGACACTGAAGTGCCCAGCTTCTGCTAAGAAGTGTAATATGGATCAACCTGGTAGGGCAGAGGGAGGTGAGAGGGGAAGCTGGGAGAAATAAAGAGTTTGGGTGAGAAAGCCAAAAACCTCACATTCTGTCAAAAACGGTCACTGTGCTGTTGCAGAGGTGTCTGCAAATAACCCTGTAAATAAGTAACAATGGCCTCACATTAGTGATTGACTTGGTGAAACTCAGCTGTCTTTTTTTCCAGATAGACATTGTCTATGGACATTTTATTTCCAGCAAATTATATCTCTCCTTTCTCCCTTCCCACCAATTAACTTCTACCTGGCAGCACAGCTGCTGTGCCTTGGGTACCTCAATGTATGAACTGTAATTTGCTGGTTTGCTGCTCCCAATAGTCCCAGTCTCTCCCATTACACTACATCTCCTGTGATAAACCACAATCCCTCCCACTAATGGAAAGCTCTTTGCAACCTGTGACTCTCATGTCATTTAGGATACTGGGTGTTGTTTTCAGTATACACTTCTGGGTTCTCCCATTCTCTACAGGTGGTTTGGAAAAAATGTACTCCAACTCCAAGGAACCCCAAGGTCCCCCATTGTCTTCTCTAGGGAATGAAAAACACTAAGAAAGAGTCAAGCTTCATTTTGTATAGTCTAAATAACACAACCTTCTCAGGTGAAGCTCTGAGAAACAAAGATATTCAGCCATCTGTGTGGAAAAGTTTAGCCTCAGGTGGACCCTGGTAGCCTCAAGACTTTACCTGGTAAATGGCTTCGTCACAAGCATTCTGCAGGCCCAGGTTCACCATGGTGTTCTGCAGAGTGCGACCCATGTAGAACTCCAGGGACAGGTAGTAAATGCGCTGGGGAGGCAAAGCGAGACGCTTACACACAGCACAGCACTTTGCTTTCACCAAAGCTGCTTAAAATTGAGAGCAGACACAAGCATTTTCCAGAGTAGGGATGTCTTCCCAGACTGGTTTTTGGCACCTGCTCCTGAACACCACGCACCAGAGTTGTTTGTCAGAAGAATTCATGCAGGATGCCGGCCAAGCCTCCACCACGCATCTCCCTGCCAACAGCCTTCTATAGAAAAATCTCGCTGCCTGTTAAGTGTTTCCCTAATTAACTCAGGGCAACTATTATCTAGGATGCTGAATGATATATTTATACACTGTCAGGCTCAGCTGAGGTGATGTTTACGCTGGGCTTTTAAAGTTTTCCTAAGCTGAAGCTGATCCAGTCTCCCAAGACCCAGAGCAAGCCCCCTGCCCCATGCAGGCCGGCTGAGCTGAGGGCCAGCACCTTCACGTGAGTAATTTTCCACCACTCCCATCTCATGGGTCCTCCTGCTCACCCCACAGTGAGTTTCACATCCCTTTCACCCTGTTGAACAAGTAAATTGTCCCATAGGCGGCAGGGTTCCTGGCACAACTGCAGTGACCTTCCAAGTTTGAGAGAAATTGCGTCTGTGCCGCAAATGCTAAAGAAAGCCCGTCTGTGGGATGAAAAGCAGGCTGTGCAAACTTTTGCCCCCACTCAGATTCATCACTATGGATATTTATATAAATAAACAAGAATTCTTAATGGAACAATTATCTGACTTCAAATTGTGCTTTTCTTTGAATCTCTTTCCACTGTAGTCTGGATAAGCACACTTTCCCTGCTAAGCAGCAGGATTACCCACTCTACCACCTCTGCTGGGAGTCTGAAAGGGTCAGTCTGTTCCCTAAGGCTCACCAGAAAGACCGAAATCAGCACACACAAATGCACTGCTCCTTTTAGTGTCCCACAGGGGCACATTTCTAGTGAAAATCTAAGGGTAGAGGACAGTAAGCAAACTTAGTCCAGGTTCCTCTGAGTGTTTATGGGATTTGTGCAATCCCTTCTGTTGGTGCTGCAATACAGATCAGGGTACATTTGTGTGAATTAGGACAAAGGGAGAGTTCCATGCACCAGGGTAACTCTCAGTGCACGTGCAGCCATTCTGCTGTGAAAGTGCACTTTGTTTCTTGTGTCAAGGCAATATTCATAATCTTGGGAAAAGAGCTGACCAGGGAAGTGGCTGCCTGCTTGCACTCTGGGAAAGTATGTGTCTTTCTCAGTACACACCTGCTCTCTGTGGCTCTCCACTCAAGCACTGGATTGGGTGTTAATTCAAAAGGATTAAGTCTGAATTACGTCTTGCAGCCCCCAAAACCTTCAGCATCACTGTCCTGACTTGGCAAGTGGGGAGGAACCCCCGGGTTTGGTGACCTGGGAGAGCTTATCTGGTTTTCACAAGGCAAGAAACTCCTCTCCAGCCTCAAACCTGAGCTGCCTGCATATTCTGCAGGAGTGAAGTCAGGACACAGCTGTGCTGAGCCATGGAGGAGATGATGCCCACAGGGGACACCACCGCAGCAGTGTGAGTGCAGGACGTGACCGTGGTGGAGTGCGCAGAAGAGCTGGCAGCAGTAAGGCCCATGCAAGGACCTGCTCAGAGTGGGAACACAGAGGACATGGCTGTGACAAGGTGCAAGGGGACACAGTTATGAGGGTGTCTGAGGGGGGACAATGCAGCAAATGCAGCAAGGTTCAGTAGAACAGGACTGCAGAAGAGTCTGTAGGGACACAGTCATGGCAAACTGCCCAAGGGACATGGCTGTGGAGATGTCCGTGGGGACACAGGCATGGCAAGATGTGTATGAGGGACACAGTTGAGGCAAGGATCATAGGGACATAGCCATGCTGAAGGTGTGTACAAGGGACACGGCCATGGTAATGCCCCTGGGGACACAGCAACAGCAGCGTGCATGTGAGGGATACAGGTGCCATGATGCCCGCAGGAAAGAAATCACGGTGGGATGCATGAGGGGCACGGCCATGGCAAGGGGCCCACAGCCAGGTGCATGCAAGGGACAAGGAAGGCCCATGGGTCACGCCCACAGTGATACCTGCCAGGTAGACACGGAGACACCCTTGGTGAAGGCACAGCCGCCCAGCCCCAGTCCCTCGTCCCGTCGGGGCTCACCTTGGGGTCCCGCTCGTAGTAGTGCTGCTGGGTGCGGATCCAGCGGCCCACCAGGTGGTCGCGCACCGTGTGGGCCAGCGCGAAGTAGTAGTCGCGGGGGGTGGCGACGTTGCGGTCCTTGACGAGGGTGAAGTGGAGGTGGCGATTGAAGCTCTTGNCCTGCGCCTCCTCCAGCCGCGACGAGGCGGGGCCGGCGCCGCTACCGGGGCGGGCCGAGGGGGACCGGGAGGGCGACTGGGGAATGCGGCGGCGTAGGGGGCTGGGATGGCACCGGAGGACTTGAATGGCGGAGTGACTGGTGGCACGAGGGGTCAGGGATGGCGTCAGAGCAGTGATTTCTCATCCCACCCCCCGTGCCGGCTCTGGCGCTAAAAGCCGCCCCACCACCACGTTCTGATTTTAAACTGGGGGTTTATTGTCGGCACAGCGAGGTTCAAGTGTCCCCACACAGCAGACCACCGTGTCATGTGCTGCTGCCCTGAGCCCATGAGTCAGGGCTCTCGGGGAAGCTGGGCTCTTCTGCACCCCCAAAAGACCACTTGGTTCATCTCTATACATTCATTAAATACATCACAAATCCACAGTTAGATTACAAATAGCACAGCATATCCCCTCCAGCCCCTGTGATCATACTCTGCTCGTGTACCAGGCACTGTTGGAGCGGAGCACCTCAGCTACCCTGCCCTGGCTCATTGCAACCACAAGACATGCATTTAGCACAGATGTGTCTGCAGGAAAAGACACCAAAAATACCATGCAAATGCATTCATCCCCAGCCCTGCATCAACCTTGCCAGGGCACAAAAGTCTGCAATGTCCAGTGACCCATGCTCAGGGTTTATTTTTGTGGCTGCATCTTGTTCTTCCATCTTCCTCTGACCAGCTCTAGAACTGTCATCTCCACCATTATCCTTGTATCCAGCTCCCAGGCTTTGCTCATCCAGCAAATCCGATGTTGTCTTCCACCATCCACCTCCCAACAGCTAGGCAATCAACATTAGGCTTTAACCCTACAGGGCACACGGGCTCCAACTCATGCCTCCAAGCCTATATACAGTTCTAGAGTTTTCCTGAGCTTTTCTCCTTCAGCAACTGGAACACAGAGCTGTGACTTCCACGCTGCATTTCAAAACTGCTGCCTGTCAGCAGCATAATGTGTAAATGCATCATTTTTGCACACACACAAGTTTACCTTCGAACACAGGAGTAGTAAAATAAAAATCATCACTGAAAACTGCTGACAAACAGGAAAAAAACACCCTGAAATCAGGACAGTAAAGAGTTCCTTTTGAGTGACTGTTCAGCAACTTCAGCACATTGCGAGCACATAGCACAGGCATATTCCAAAAAAGGTGTGTTTGTCTCATAGAGATCACAGATGTCCTGCAGAGTCCTGGTTTTCCTTCCAAAAGGATCAAGTTTTACATTAAGCTGACGGCAGATGCTGTCAAATCAAGGCTTTTCCTTTACACTCTGCACTGTAAAAAAGAGCTAGCGATGGTGGGGACTTGGCAGGGGGTGGGAGCAAAGTAGTATAGTTCATGGTGATCTTCCAAAGGACTCTGGAAGCCAAAAGCACACCCTTCAATAGGGTCTCCCATGCTGGGCTTCCAAAAAATGGAGATTCCAAAAAGTCACCTTCTAGGAGCATTAGTACTGCAGTCTATTCAGTGAATCGATGTAATGGAAAGTAGCTCCCAATGCCCAGCTCGTTTCAACATTGTCAATTTTCCGGGCAAGCTGGACCGAAAAAAAAAAAGGCAGAAAAGTTAAAAGACAATTTTTTGGGAGAATCTGAAGCATGCAAGGTGGATACAGTGCTGAATATTATGACAAACAGTTACCACCATTGTGGGGAGAGTGTTGCTGCGCCCACGATTGCAGACCATTAATTGTAGCAAGAAGGTAAATCAAGAACCAAGCTCCCAGCAGGATGACTCCTGTCTTGGCACCCTCCTGCCCACTCTCCCCAGAGATCTACTTTGAACTTCACCTTAAAGCCTTGGCTCTTTGGAAAGCCCAGTTCCTGCAGCAGGAAGGTGATGTATGTGAGGTCCATGCAGAGAAAAGGGCTGTTTCCAGGGCTGATTTCCATGGTCTTACAAACTGAAAAGAAAGAAAACAGGGTCTGAATGCACATTATGGGCTCAAGTCTAACAGCCCTGCTGTGAAAAATCTCAAATGAATCCACAAAACAGATCTTGTCAGATGAACTATGCAGTGATGGAACCTGTTACAATGGGGCTGAAATGACATACACACATTCGGATAAGCACATAAGCTTTGTAAGGAAGTCAAGACATTGTGTCCCTTCCCTAAGACAGAAGTTTCTTGCATCTCTCCAGGAAAAGAGCCTTTCTTCTGTCTACTTCAAATCTTTGAATATCTGAGCAACCTCAGCTGTGTTATCTTTCCTGAGCACCAGCACTCAACAAATGTTGACAAAACCAAATTAAAACAACCTCAACAAAATAACAAGACAAACTCAAAATAAAACCCACTGTAAAAGTAAAAGTTAATATAAAAATAGGTGAGATTTTCAGAAATATGCAGAAATGTTGTTTAGATGCCATTTAGAGGGACTCAATATTTATTTAAAAGCATCAGGCTTCTTATTGTCTCATATTTGCGACCTGGAATGAATTTACACACAATTACTAGTGTGTGTTTGCATTTTACTCACCATATTTAGCTGCAATTTCAAAGTCACTGGCAGTTAAGCTTCCTCCTTTTTCTTTATCTAAAAAAAAAAAAAAAAAACAACACTTTTTTACGGTCTTTGTATAAAGGCAATTGTAGACTCAAGTCATAAAAGCTGTTTGGAAATCAAACCTTGAGCCACTGAAATCAATGTCAAAATTTAGACTGGTTTTAGAGGTAAAGAACCTTCAAAAGATT
Source organism: Irena cyanogastra (assembly GCA_013397155.1). Taxonomy (NCBI): domain Eukaryota; kingdom Metazoa; phylum Chordata; class Aves; order Passeriformes; family Irenidae; genus Irena; species Irena cyanogastra. The sequence goes on from VWZV01008581.1 coordinate 191,895, forward strand.
CTCAATATATATCCAAAACCCTTGGTTTATGAAGAACCTTTAATCTTGTTTCTTACAGAAACAGAGCCTACAGACCATCTCACCTGGCCCCCATTTCTGCCCTGTCCAGTGGTGCCTGGACAGTGAATACCTATGACCAGATCTAACAGGGCAGTGGTGCTTTGCAACACATTAAATCTGAAATTATTTCTAAAAAGAGAATGGCTGAGGAGGGGGGTGTGTTTGTCCAAACTAACTTGAGATCTCATTATCTGTTTTTTATCACTGAATATGACAGCCTTTTGTACACAAGCACACCACTGGAAAAGAGATGTGATGCATCTGTGATGCAAGAGATTCTGAATGCACGTGGAAATATCTGAAAATCTTAATTCCATCAAAAGGTCACTGAAGCAAACACACAGCCCAAATAATTTTTACTGCTTTACTGCCCAAGAAATTTGTTTATCATCATGAATTTTTTTCTGTTTTGGATTGTAGAGCTAATTAGGCAACAACCATTTCTGAAATGCAAACAGTTTGTTTAAAAACTATTATCAAAGCCTGTAGGTCCTATTTCACAGCCCCAGTATCTTCTCTACAGAAATTAATATCAAGTCAAGATCAATGTTGCACAGCAGTGAAAGAACAGACTAATTTCCATGACAGCTTAGCAAAGCATCATGATGTGTACAAATGTTCCCACTGCTTCCATAACTTGCCACTTAAAATGAAACCAACTCAGGAGCAGACATACCTATGAGACCAGCCTCTGCTGCACAGTCGTAGTAGTAGGAGAAAATGTAAAAGTCCAGGTCCTTCACTTCCTCAGCTCTATGCACTTTTTTGTAGAGCATCTTTGCCACTTTATTAGAACAAGATTCATATAGAGGCTCACCTAAAAGAAGACAAAAAAAACCTCATCATATTACAGGCTGAGAGTAAATATATAGAGAATTGATTTAGGATCTGCCACAAAACAGGCTCCTTTTTGCAAAATAGCAAAACTCTTCACAGAGCACTGAAATCTGCATCTTCTTCCAGAGGCAGACACCTACCATCCTCAGGTTGGGACTATGTGACAGATCAGAGAAGGACAACATTATTCGAGGCAGAAGGATTTTGAAAGACCTGCTCAAGAACTGCTCAACTCCATCTGCATCACTTCTAGCAGCTTTACTGACTGGACAGACACATCATGGCACAAGACAAAGGAACTGCAGGATCTATTTGACAGCACATCAAGAGGAGCCAGACAAAACAGTAAACAAAGTCTGGTGTCTTTGGAAGAGGATGAAAGTGTATCATTTACTGTGCTAATAGCAGCTAACCTAGATAGTAAGAGTAATAAATCACTATACCTGCCTTCTGTCCTTTAATTTTGTACACTATCTCAGCGTGTTGCCATTCAGATTTGAAGCCAGGTGGTAAGCAAGGGCTGATCAATTCCTCCCCTTCTCCTACTGCAGAAGTAAAACAAAGCCACATTAGGAAAGAGCATAAGGAGCAAATTCAGATCCTTCACCCCCAGCCCTGCTCCATACTGTCCTGCAGCAGTCATGGTTTGGATGTTCCATGTCCGCCCCCAACCTGAGGCTGGCAAGAATCCAGGTCTCCTGGGATCTGTCAGTGTCACCTCCTGCCTTTGTCTCAAATGCACTAGCCATGGTGACAGGAGCCCACATGCCACTCAGGAACCTCGAACCCAGTGGGAAGGGGATACACAGCTCCTCCCTCCACCACAGGACTACACACCCTGAGCTCAGAACCAGGATCTGAGGACTGCCCAGAACTTACAGGGTTTCCCCTCAACTCCTCCCAAAATGGCGAGCCTTGCTGACATCAGCCCAAGTCCCAGGTAACTGCAAAGGGAGAAAAGTCTCTGTGAGCAACAGACATTCTTCCTCTGATACTCCACTGACAACCCAGCTGGGACATGCCAGTCTCCTCTACACAGCCATGGCAAAGTGGCTCAAGTCAACAGCTCATGCACATGAGGGGAACAGTGTGACAGCCCGCTCTCATATTACCTTATCCAGAAGGATAATTTCTCTTTGAAAAAGCTCAGGCAATAGCTGTCAGTTGTAATCTGGCTCTTGGAGAACTGGCAATGGCATTTCCCTAACTCTACTCCTAGTACCTCACTGGGTATTCCTACCCTCCTTAAAGGCAGCACAGACACTTGCATACAGAACTGACTTTCTGAGCCCAACCCCACCCCGTGGCAAACATGGGTGGGAAGAAGCTGCTGGCCTCTGCCCAAAACACTGGGAGCAGAGAAGACAGTGAGGAATAAGAAAAAGCAGAGACAAAGCATTATTAACTGACTGTAACCCCCATTCTCCATCTTCCTGTGCTGCTCAGTAGTGAGAAGGGTAAGAGTTGGAAGTGAAGCTGAGCCTGGGAAAGAGGGAGAGGTGGAGGGAAAGCATTTTTGATTTTGCTCTTATTTCTCATTATCTTACTGTTTAACTGGCACTAAACTAAATTAAATACTAAATAAATTAAAGTCAAGTCTGTTTTGCCTATGACAATAACTGGTGATCTCCCTGTCCTTATCTTGACCCATGAGCTTTTGTCATATTTTCTTCCCCCTGTCCTGTTAATAGAAGGGGCGTGATAGAGGAACTTGGTGGGCAGCCAAGGTTAATCCACCAAAATCATGTGGCTCAAGATTCTCTGCTTATTCATGGTATTCATTTGCAAGGACCCCACTCCAGAAAAACACCTCAGTATCCCTGGCTTCACAGAAAGCTTTCATCTGAGCACTGTGCTCTCTTTTCCACAACTAACCTGTATGAATACAGCTTGTAGGTGTGGTTAAACATCTGAAATGAAGTTGTGTGGCCAGATGGTGATGTCTGGAGAGTTGCCTGGAGGGAGAAAAAGATGTCACTAGCAGGTTTCAGCCAGCCAGCAGTAAACATCAACAAAGTAATCTTGCAACACATTAGGAAAAATGTGAAACAATCCTAGCATAATTCAGAGAGAAATGATGAATTTGCAAGGATTTCAATTTGACTGCTGATACACAAGACAACCACAAAACCTGCAGCTAAGAGTGTCTTCACATTACAGGGTTTAAACTGATTATATTTGTGTCCACACAAATATGTGGTATAAAAGAATTACTTCAATTAAAAAGGAATCCTTACTCCAGCTCTTAACTGCTTTTGTCCAGAGGCTCCAGCAACTGCCTCTTCACATGATCCCTATTACAAGAACTGTGTGCAAACTAATAGGAAGGCTAGGCACGCATTAACTTCCTACTCAAGTGAATTCATCTGTGAACTTGCACAAACCAGAGGAAAAGCACATCCCTGTGCTTGCCAAGGAACAGAGCAAGATCAGCCTGTGGTCTGAAGGAATGAAAGGGTAGCCTGTTCCCCAAGTACATCAGCACAGCTAGAGTGTTTGTGGGGAGCAAAGCTCAGTGCTGCTCATACCTTAACTCCTTCTCTATGTCCAGAATTTCCGCATCCTGGACCCTTCACATCCCTTGCCATTCTATTGAAACAGTGCAATGTCTTGATTATCCTGGGCTAGGACACTCCCTCTGCTTTTGTGCAGCTTTACTGTGAGCACTATCTCTGCTCAGGCCAGAGCCTTACAATACCAGAACCACAGGGCTTCACAGAACACCTGTAAAAATGCCACATCAGGAAGCTGAAATGGCATTCATTTGCAAGGGAGTGAACTCAGGACAATCAGAAACACAGATTGAGAAGGCACCTTATTGTGTTCTTAAACCTCAGTGTAGGCCATATGCTGGATTTGAATTCATTAATAGCCTTTGTTATAAGCTGTACAAACTGAAAGTCAAGGATTAAGACATTCAGGTGAACATGGTGTCCTCCATGAGATAAAGCATCCCTGGCAGACTTACCACAAGCACCACTGACCCATGGAGCTGGACGAAGAGGATGGACAAAGAGTTGTGAATGCCTCTGGGACTGACTATAAAAAGGCACATATGACTAAGTCACAAATGTGGCTTCAAGTCACACTGACAAAACTCTTGCTCTGTTTCCAAGGGAAAGAAATCTGAGCAGTTACAGATTCCTGCAGTAGCATTTCCCAACAGTGTGCATGCTCACATTACCTTGGTGCGCGGAAGGAAGGTGATCTGTGTTGATCCACCACCTAAATCCAGCATCCCTACACTTCTCCTCTGCGGGTCATCTAGCCTGCCTGGAATGTGTGACAGAACAGAGAAAGCCATGGTGGACACTGTGAAAAACTGGCTAGGAACAAAACCAGAAGTAAGTGGTAAGGAAAGAGAACAATCTAAACTCCACTCTCAGTTTTTGAACAGCACTAAATTACACTGTTATCTACTGGGCAGTGATTTTGGCTTTATCAGACCTGAAAATCTTAAAGTGACAAGAGTCTCTTATTTCTTTGGTGGCTGTTCCTGTCCTAATCACAGCAGCTTTGGTTATTGCTTTCCTAAACATTCTGGATGCAAAGACCTTTTGCAAACTCTGCTCTGGTAACCACTTTGTAACACAGAAGAATGTGGTTTTCTTGGCCACCTCTCCCTGATCCCTTAGTAATATTTTGCAGATTCCTATGGCCAAAGGGATGACAGACTGAAAAGAGCTGGCCTAAGAGACTCAGCTCTCTTGGAATTCTTCCTGCTGCCAGCCAAGACCACTGCTCTCTTTTAGATCTAGTTCTTTTCAGTTAGATCCTTCAAATGCACCCTCCTGACATGGACAGTTTGTGCCAAGTACCTCAGTATATCTCATGATAGCTGATGTTTGAAGATTGCTGATCTTTCTGGTATTTCCTGGGAGCATAAAAAGCTCCAGAGCACATTGTCCCACACACTGTGTGCTGAACAGAGCACTTGGATGGCAGAGTGCTTTATGTATTGTCAGAGAGGTCTTCAGCTTAGTTTTCTCTCTACTCTTCAGCTACCCTTTTCTCACTCAGCAGTGTAAACACCCATGGCATTTCTGTGTTATAAATCTGTAAGAAAGTAGCATAGCACTTTCTTTTACTCTCTGCAGCTGCCAAGTACATCTAGAATACTCACACAAAAAATTTAGCCAGTGTCACAGCAGGCTCTAAAAAGGAATAAAATGCTCTGGCACCCTACAGGGAACTGAAAGAAAAGCTACATTAAACATCTAGGAAAAAGGATTAAACTTCTCACTCCATCAAGTAAATGGACAAAATCCTAATGACTTAAATAGGCCAGGACAAAAACAAACTGCTGACTTATTCCCAGAGCCTTCTTTCTCCCATTCCACCCCAATGAATGAGAAAATTCCACACAGGGGCAGAAAAGAGCAGGAATTTCACAGCATTGGTCATATCTTTATATGCACGGTCATGTACACATACCTGTTAAAAAATTTATTGTGATCCAGGCTGAAATACCTAATAAGGAAAAGATTGAGAAGACACATGCTTATATCACAACATTTAATTTTATCTAACAGCAACAACAAGTAAGTCAAGCTGTATTACAAGGTTTCCAGAACTGTCAATGGCTGACAAACTCAGACTACCTGAACAAAGAGAATGACCTTCTCTATCAGAGCTTATGTGATATTTGGGAGAGAAGCCCCATGTATGAAATGCCTGGAGAACTCTGTATTTAACAGGTCAAAAACTTAAGCAGGAAGTCTCAAAGGCTTCAATCCTTAGCCAAAGACAAAGAGCTGACTGAAACTCACATTGCTCATTTTCTAGGAAAACATCCACTGTTGGCTTTTGTTTGATGTCAGGCACTCCACTTTTCTTTATGAATACTAAGAATTTTCATCTTTCAGTGTTCTAATTTTGCCTGTTTTCCTCTAAGCAATTTTGTGAGCTATGTTTTTGTCCTCTTCTTGTTTTATAAACTGTTCCCCATAAATTAGGTGAACCAGTGGCCTTATGTTAACAAATTCAAATATTTATTCATGTGGTTAAAACTCAAGGCATCCCAGAGAGCATGGCCTACTGCAAGCCTTGGCTAAACCTAGGCTATCACTGCTATTACTGATTCTAAAACAAAAGAAAAAGAATATCTTTCCTCTATTAAACAGCAAGAACAGAAACTCATAAACAGCTTCAGCTATTTTAAAGCATGTATTTTCTTCCCTATACAAAATTTTTTTTCAGACTGAACTCACATTCCCACTTGTTAGATGAGTTATAATTAACGTTATGATCAAGTACTTCCAGAGAGCTCTGATAAGCATTGTCAAGAGCAGAGTGGGCTAACCCAATTGTTGAAGACCATCTCAACAAGCAGATATTCAGAACCTTTTCCAGAAGTCCTGACTGCACAGTGGCTTTCTGATGATCCTACAGGAACTGCTCAACACTCAGAACTTCCGAGATCAGGACAGAGCTCAGGGTTTCAAATCAGAAAACACATCACAAGATTTCTTTGGCAGGCACTGCCTGCGGCTGCATAAAAACCCTCCTTCTGTCATACCTCCATACAGCAGGTAGGGACTTGTCACAGTGCAGCAGGAATTTCCAGGACTGCAGAAAGAGCCTCCATAAAGTTGCTTACCTTCATCAGTTCCATTCATTATCGAAACACAATTGTCTCTCACAAAGAAGGGGGAGGCCTGAAAAATCTCCTTCACCTGTAGTTCAAATAAAAGCTACATTCAGAGAAATACTTTTTCAGCTGAAAAACAAGCTTTTTAAAACCCCAGTTTTACACTACTACTCCTTTTCTTGGGCCAGATCCAGACTGCTGCTCACCACTTTGTTTGAAGTTCAAGAGTCCAACAAGCAGCAGTCTATGTGCTGGCCTTGCAGTTTGGTGCAGAAACAGGGATGGATGTGATGGGTTTTCAAGCAGGAAGACTGCTCAGAAATGCCATTAACAAGGGATGAACACAGGTAGGGAAGGGAATCCCGTTTGCTTTCTTGGAATTGGTGACCCTCAAGGTATTATAAATACATGGGAAAGGCAGGAGATGGACACCCTAGCTTGCAGGAATATCCCAGGGTGCTGCATTTTTAACAGGAGCATGTTTTCTGGGAAGCAAATGGCAAGACAAGAGGTAAGACCTTTTCCAGCAACTTCTGAGCTTTCTCTCCTGGCAGCAACCGTAGGCCAGCTGTGGCTTTCAGGACCAGAGGAGTAAACTTCCACAGCTCCATAGGAACTTCCTTCTTTGCCACCTCCAGGAGCTCTTTTATTCCCTGGCCACTCTGTGAGCAAAGAACAGTAAAAGACGTCTTAAAAACTCTTTTGAAAGATCAAAAGGGTGATCACAGCTACGATTCACTGTAAATGTGAAACAGAGACAAATTAATATCAAAAGGGGTCAAGAGAAGGTGCAGGACTCACTATCTCACTACAGCATAAGGCCTAGTGGATATAATGGGAATTACTGAGCAACTGGTCCAAAACAGAAAAAATCACTTTTTCAAACAGTGAAACAGAGCTCTGCCACCAAATTTTTTGGCTACAAAAGGCCCGAAAGGCAGTATGACAAATTCTCGGAAAGCAAAGGCTTTTGTAAAACACTATGAGTTGGATCTAAGTCTGGCTCTTAGGAGTCCCTAAATCCCTGCAAATCAGAAGGTAAGGGAGATAGGAAAGAAATAACCTAAATTACCTTTTCGACATCATCAGCATATGCAGACAGACCTGGTTTCAGTGCTTTAAATGTCTCATGGGTTAATCTGGGAGTCTCTGTTCAAAAGCGGTATTCCAAAATAAGTAATGGTACAAATAATTTTGCATACACAAAAAGAAAACCATTTTAAAAACTCCATTATTATGTGCTAATAGAAGTCAATTGAAGTCTCTGTCTAATGAACTATTATCAGCCACCTGACCTTTAAATACAGCCCTGGTGGTGGAATTAGAACCTGAGAAAACCACTTTTAAAGCCATGACTTGTTGTCAGGTGCTGCTGTCCATTATGCTCATCAGTCACCTGTCTTTGAGGCCTTATACCTGCCATACGCAGCTTTTCAAACTGCACCTGCAAAAAAAGACCTCTTGTTTCAGCCTGCCCTGTTCTGGCTAAATTTGATTCCAGCAAAACCTAGTGGTAGCTTTTCCACTATTTTCAATGGCAGCAGAGGGACGCAGACTTCGGTATTTCGGAAAGCTGCAGTACCTTGTATAAACCTGCAGTCCAGGCAACCCACTCCATAAAGTTTGCTGTGATACATTCTAAATTGTGTTTCAAATGAAGGAGGCAAGGAAGAAGAAACTTGGACAGGAAAAGAAGGAAATCCATGGACTGCTGCTTAACACCTCTGGTGGCTGAGCCCTACACCAACCCATAATGCAAACCTGAGGTGCTCCCTAGAGGCCAATCACACCACACTGCTAATCCTCGACAGAGTCTTTAGCTCACTTACTAACACCACCCACCCAGGTTCTCTCATCTTTGAGTTTCACAAAGGGGAGCTGACAACACATAAACAAATGAAGCTTACTACTCCAGAGGAAAGCTGGAGCTTTTTTGTACGCTTGTCTCAATTCTCAGAAGGAGTTTCTGTCCAGATGCAATACACGGCAATTTTAACAGAACAATTTGCAATTTTTGTTTTGTTTTGCAGTTTAAACCAAACACTGAAACCAAGGATGCACTAAACCAGACATTGTAGAGAGAAGCAGCTGACTGCCAGGAACTGGAGATACCAAACAACCTTAAAAATTTGGGGAAATAAGGCAGTTTGAATTTATAATTCTCTCTTCCACCAGTGTGATGAAAAATTGCCTTTCTTCAAGACACTACTCTAAAATTACAGCTGCTATTTACTTCATATTCTGACATTACAGCATTTTTTGCCTTGTTGAACATTTTCATAATTTCATCCAAATACACATGCCTGAACCATAATATACCTCCTGACAGCTCTCTGGAAAGACCTGAAGCATGCATGTTCAAGTAAATCCTAGAACACTGTCATCAGTGATCTCCTCCACAATTTATGGAAGACTTAATCTGTCATGCAATGAGCAGGACATACCTCTCGGCTGCTGTGCAAATTTAAATATATGGATGCGAGTTCCCGTGCTTCCTGCATCAAACATAATTCCATAAAAGACAGAAAGATCCGTGGTCACTGCCTGATGGGTCAGTTTATCTCCCCTGCTTTCAGCAACTCCTTCTGTGGTTCCCACAAATGGTTTGGAGCCCAAGTGCCATTTTATGTATGCAACATAAACAGCTATGCACGTCAAAATCCCAAAAGCGAAGAACCGCTTTGATATCTTCATGGCTTCCATTTAATGGGATGTTTTGTTTCTTCCCTTTATCAAGTGGTCTGTTCCTTGCCCTTCATGCAGAGCAGGTGGCTCCCACACCACTCCTACATCCAAGAGAAGAGAAAGAATATGTTTTATTTTCCCAACCTGATAAAAGGATCTAAAAGTATGATGCCCGCGACAGTGGACACTACTTTCCCAATGAACAGATGGAAAGCAACCTCCTTTAGCACCTCTTCCAGTCCCACAGCTCACTTTAAGGCACAGAGCAGCACAAATCTTCTTTTCCCCCATTTCTACAGAGGCCTAATAAGGCATAAAATAAGGAGGGTTCAGAGAAGCTATGCACAGTGATCAAGGTGGGAGGAGACCTCACCCAACATTCTGCTCACAGCAGGGGCAGCTGTTGGGATGCTCCATGTTGCCAAGGGCTATATCCAAGAGCATTTTGAAAAACTCTGAGGATGAAGATCCCACAGCTTCTCTGGGCAGTTATCTTTGTTAGTTCCTCGATGGTGAGAGAGGTCCCAGAAGACTGGACAAGGACAATTTAAAACTAATGTTTGAAAGGCAAGATGCAAGACCCAGGGAAGTGAGTGGCTCCTCCACTATCTCCAACATCAGGAAAGCAACCACAGCAAAGCACAACCCACAAAATCTACATAGCATCACTCAGATGATTAAAAAGCAGTCAGTGGTAATTTATGGGAAGAAAAATTACATACAATTTTTCCTTTTTTGATAGAGTAATGAAGAGAAAGGAAACCAATTGATGAAGTTGAGTTAAACAAGGCTTTTTACACATATGTAACCTCTTGATGTGAATTCAGGAAGCATACAGAAGGCATGAAGGGGAGGAATTTAAAATCAAGGCGATTACAGAGTATTTCCAAAAACAGGTAAAACATTTCATAAAAATGGAGGAAAACAAAATCACAGGAACATATACACATAAAGAATGGATCAGCTTAAGGGAACTGTAGACTGTCATGACACAGAAATCAGGAAGACAGCATTGCAAGTAAATTAAAAATCTTCCTGGCTTCTGTCAGCAGGCAGAGACGTGCAGGTGGCAGTCGCTGCAGCTCTCTGGGGTGATCACTCCGANGCTCGCGGGCGGCCCCGCCCCCACGGCGCAGGCGCGAGGCGGCCACGCGGCTCCGTGAGGGGAGGGGGCGGGGGCAGTCCCGCAGAAAGGTGTGGAGAAAGGGTGTCGGGAAGTGTAAAAATCGTCTTGGATCAGGTGGTAGTTAACGTCACTTAGTCAAGGACACCGTGGAGGTAACAAGCTCTAAGGATGAAGTACATCAAGATGTTGATTACCCATTGCCAACTTGGCTAAACGCTTAAGGTCCATGTATCCTATAGCTGAAATATGTTCATTTTAGTGCTAAAAAATCGGTCCTGTAGGTCAAAAGGTGCTGGCCAGGTGAAGACCCTTCCCCTGAGCATGTAGAGAAATTAGGTGGGTCACATAGTTTGTATGATAATTACTAACCAGTCCTAATAGAGGGGCTATACTGTCTTGGTTTGACAATTTAAGAAGTGAATGTTCTAAATGAGTTATCTCCCTTTAGTATCCCCTTCCACCAATAAGGAATGAATGCAAATAGATGTAAGTGAAAAAACAAATTTACCAACAAGTGAAACAGCAACAGGCAAAAAAATAACAGTAAATAACCACTGGAAACAGAATTGCTAAATCTCACTAAACCCTCCTGAACAAGGGGCCCGTGACACCTCCCACCCCAGTTCTCTTTTCTGGTNAAAAGCAGTCAGTGGTAATTTATGGGAAGAAAAATTACATACAATTTTTCCTTTTTTGATAGAGTAATGAAGAGAAAGGAAACCAATTGATGAAGTTGAGTTAAACAAGGCTTTTTACACATATGTAACCTCTTGATGTGAATTCAGGAAGCATACAGAAGGCATGAAGGGGAGGAATTTAAAATCAAGGCGATTACAGAGTATTTCCAAAAACAGGTAAAACATTTCATAAAAATGGAGGAAAACAAAATCACAGGAACATATACACATAAAGAATGGATCAGCTTAAGGGAACTGTAGACTGTCATGACACAGAAATCAGGAAGACAGCATTGCAAGTAAATTAAAAATCTTCCTGGCTTCTGTCAGCAGGCAGAGACGTGCAGGTGGCAGTCGCTGCAGCTCTCTGGGGTGATCACTCCGATCCTCCTGGTGCCGGGCAGGCCTCAGCTGCAGCTACACCACAGCTAAATGTCACAAGAGGGAGGAAAGCCGCAGGGACCGGGTGTTCCTTCCAGGAGACATGAGCTCCACCGCAGAAAAGCGGAGGCTGGAAAAATGAGGAGGCACAGCAGCCTGGAAGCGCTAACCCCCTACCGCCGTTTGCCTAGAGAGAATCGCGACTGTCCCTTCCCTGCCTTTCTCAGGGGACGCCAAGATTTGCTGCAAGGGAAAAGCTTCCCGCTGGCGCCCCGGAGCCGGGAGCCCGGAACAGCCCAGGCCCGACCCGGCCCACCCCGCGNATATGTTCATTTTAGTGCTAAAAAATCGGTCCTGTAGGTCAAAAGGTGCTGGCCAGGTGAAGACCCTTCCCCTGAGCATGTAGAGAAATTAGGTGGGTCACATAGTTTGTATGATAATTACTAACCAGTCCTAATAGAGGGGCTATACTGTCTTGGTTTGACAATTTAAGAAGTGAATGTTCTAAATGAGTTATCTCCCTTTAGTATCCCCTTCCACCAATAAGGAATGAATGCAAATAGATGTAAGTGAAAAAACAAATTTACCAACAAGTGAAACAGCAACAGGCAAAAAAATAACAGTAAATAACCACTGGAAACAGAATTGCTAAATCTCACTAAACCCTCCTGAACAAGGGGCCCGTGACACCTCCCACCCCAGTTCTCTTTTCTGGTTGCAGGGTCTTTGAGATAATAATAATTTGGGGCACAGAGAGATATGGAATACAGTAACATTTTGGGTTGCCCTTGACGTGCGCTTGGGAGATTACTGGTACTAAATATCTGTGTACAAATAATGGCCTGTAAAGTCCTGAGCGGCATCCTTGATTTGTAGAATACCACAAATCATCCGGGCTTGTGCGACTCTGAAACAAATCATCAAATGTCCCTCCTGAGTGTGTAACTGCTGGCTTGTTGCACACTGGGTAATGAATCTGATTTTTGTGGACAATAACAGGAGCGGTGCTCAAGGTGAGGGGGGACAGGGCAGAGTGGGGCCTGTGCAGGTGCTGGAGAGGCCCCGTGGCCCAGGAGATGGCTGGTGGGGTGCTGGGCACCCTCTGCAACCCAGTGAGAACCAGCGAGCCCTCCCAGGAGCTCTTGTCCTGCAAGTTTGGGCTGGGTCTGAGGCAGGGAGTGTGAGAAGATGTGCACGAAGGATGCCCTTGAGTAGTTGCTTCCTACCTTTCTCCATACCTCGTGTACAAAGAATCAAAATATTTTAAGATTTGTGGCTCTTCTCTGATGTGATCTGTGCAACAGAATCTATGTTTAGTTCCTATGGTGGTTTGTAAGCAAGACCCTGCTGGCGTGGTTTCACCACAGAAATATGAGTCTGCCAGCAGCTGGAGAAAAAAAAGGCATCTGAGAATGCTCTGCTAATTCCTGTAGGTGTTAATCCCAAAATTGCTGCTCTGGCATTCCTGTCAGTCACGGCATCTCAAGAGCTGCAAACCCATCAGGAAGAAGATAGGAGAAAGTCAGGAAAGATGCAGCCTGACTACTGGGTGAATACCCTTTATCTCTCAGACTGAGGAGAGGATGGTCATGGTCATAGCTGGGCATGGTCACTGGTTTTGGTGAGTCTGCAGCATGGCATCATCTTGTTCTGCCCCAAAACATGAGATGTTGACAGACTAAAACCGATTTTTTTTATGGTTCTTTCTATGTCAGGTGTAGCTCAGTGATATCTAGTGGCAGTGTGAAGGTAAATTCAATGCAAATAAGCTAGTGTTCAGTCAGCTTTGTTCTGAGCAATCCCCTTTTGATAAAACAGCAAAAAAAAAAATGGGGATAAGACGTAAAGATACTACAAGTTTTGGACTAGGGAGCTACTCAAGTCTGGAGTTGTCCTTCAAAGTAAAAGACTAAGGAGCCCCATCTCAAGTTCTGTGATTGTCACTGGGATTTAGGGCTGCTGTGAAAATTCCCACCTAGGAGCAAGTTTCCTGAAACCTAGAACAGGACTTGAGTCCCTTATGTTTAGAAATACACAGTCATCTGAACTCATCACAACAGAGAGCCTGCTACATCAGCCTGTTTCTTCTTCTTCCAGGTTGCAAGAAAACGGGAATACTTCTGGAGGGTTACTCAGGGTGAAGGACTACTTGCATTTTCTCTTCAAGACAGAAGATTTCAGTGATACCAGTATGGTTTTCCTTAGCAAAATAATTTTTTTGAATCCTAAATAAAGAAATGCTCCTGTCACCGATTGCTAGGTCAGCAAAAGAAAATGTTTTTTTCCCTTTTCACGAGGGAAGTCAGATCTCAGGAGGTGAGGCCCTTGAGGAAAAGCAGGTCAAGGCCAGCAGAGAGCAGTGTTTTGTCAGGAACACCATTTCCCCAGGCATGGGGCAAAATAGTACCGTATTTATTTCTCTTGAAATTGAAATATCTTGCATATATGTTTATAGATAGTGCTGCAGTTAGGATTAGAGATTCCAAAGAAATGGGAAGGTAATACTGAGTTGTTGGCTTTTTCTCCCTCCCGTGAAAAGCATTACTTATGTGCATGGGAACAATTCTCAGGTTGTTCTTGGAAACCCCCTTCCCTCAGATACAGACGTGAGATGGGTTGTAAGGTGGTTTAAAGACTTTTGGATCCATTCCTGAAATTGTGTCACACACAGTGCTGTGGTCATTCTTAGAATTAAGCCACACAGTCTGAGATTTGTAACAAATTTTCAAATATGACATCTACATATTGTACATATGACTTTTACTTGGACATTTAGATTCATAGCTTGGTGCATTATATATATCAAACCTGAGGCAGAATGCAGATTATTGGGAACCAGTCTGGGAACCATTTGGGAAATTATCTGTCACTCCCCTGTTATAAGAATAATTGTTTTGGATGTCTGAATGAGAATTAATAAACAGGGATCAAAGATAAATTGTACAGATAGGAGAATCTGTATAATTAAAAGGTTATTTCACCAATTTGGTCACAACTCTTGTGAACAGTAACAAGGTTATGCTGTACTGTATGTACAAAGTCAGTATTTTTCACACAGTGTGCCCATGAACTGCGTGTGATTTGCAAGCCAGGTAGCAACATGTGCCAAATCCCATTGAATAATCCATGTCCCTACACCCTCAGAGAGGTACATGGGTGTTCAACCAGCTGGCATGTACCCAGTGTACTTGTACCAATGTACCAGCAGTACTTGGAAATACTAAGGAAAAGGAACAGCAACTAAACTGATAGTTCAAATTTCCATTGAGGTTCCATTTTCTCCCTTCATCTCAAAGAACAAATAATACTCGTGCTGACCTGTAACAGAAAAGTGTGATGTTCATTGAACTCTGAACATTCAGTTTGTGTCCTTGCTACAAACTATGCTCATGTAGCTTTTTCTGTGGCCATCTATCACCACATCCTCCCCATGTTCCTGAGAAGAAATGGGAGGTAGTTTTGAGACCTTGTCACTTACCTGAAACCCCACACAGCACCTGCTGCTCTCTAATGCCCTCCACTGTGGTTCTTCATCATTCCTTCCCAAAACTCCTAGCAAGGCAAGATTTGGCATGTACTGCAACTTCTCTGCAGCTGCATCTGTCCCTGGTCTAGAAGCCCATGATCAAACATATCAGAAAAATGCTGACTTACCATTTCCTTTCCTATGGAGGAAGCATAAATAACATATTTTTCTATCTCCCCTCTGGATATCCATCAGTTTTTGACAAAGTCGTAGAAATTAAATACCTTTGAGACGTTTATGCTTCTGGCAATTTTGTCTGAAAGTAGTAACTGGTCCAATATTTTGGAGGGGCAGGTGTGTGCTTGTATCATAGGGAGTGTCTCCCAGAGGATGCCACTAATGTTTTCTTTCATGGTTGTGGCTACAGTACCATGAACCAGAAAAAAATTGAGGAGGTCTCTGCTGTTCCTCACTGCAGCTCAGAAACCATGTGCAGAAATGAACTGTAAATTTGGAAATGCTGCCTCAATGTGGTCTTTTTGGTGCCCTACAGGCTGAAGTTCTTCATAAATTTATCATGACCTACATAATTGACCTATATTATGTCTGTTTGTTAAATAGATTGCACTAATTATAAACATGAATGGGGATGGCTTAGCGGCTATTTGTTTTTTCTGAGGTGTGTGCCTGCTGTCTGAAATGAAGTACAGGAGGATCATTGCCAAATTTTCCTCCTTGACCCCTCCATAGTTGACATGTACCATGAACTGTAATAAAATGTGAAGAGATTCTGCTTTCAGAGGGGGAAAAAAAAGAAAAATTGTTTTTATTGCTTTTCTAAGTAAGGGGATGTATGGAAAATCCTCCAGCAGGTCTGTATGCAAGAAAATTAAGCATGAGGGAGAAAACACAGCACAGCAAAATTTTCAAGCCCTTGATTTGTAGCACAGTGAATAGGGGCTGAGTGTACTTTGCACTTTGGTCACTTTTTTGAGACCTTTCTAGGCTGAGAAACCACATTACTACACCTTGCTGATAGCTGAGTGTTTTATATAAATGGGTCTATTTCTCCTTGCGCTTGTGCCACGCTTGCAGACTGCTAGAGCTGTTTGAAATCCAGGGTGCCGTTGAAATGTGGTGAGTTTAGTGGAACTGCACCTGCTCCCAGCAAGTATGAATTTTGCTTTTAACGTTTCAGTCTGACATCAAAAGCCTGGCTGATGTGCCTCTAGGGGCAGATTTGGATCAGGGTTTTAAAACAGATGTCTGCTGCCACAGACCCCCTCAGTTGTATTGGCGACGCTGTCAGGCGGTTTCCACTGCCGTGTCCTCATTCAGATAGACAGGGTGTGCTGAGTGTAATCTAATTAAGGAGAATTCCCCAGATTTTTGTTTTGTATCTGCTATCACTGTGTTTTTATCTTCTCCAAATTCATTATAAATGCACCCATCTGTAGGCTGTCACATAACACTGACTCCAAGTAGCTAGTTTTGGAGAAAAAATACGTGGGGAGGATGAAAAAAGTGAAAACAAATTGCTGCCATTTTTAACTATTTGCAGTTTCAGAAATTGTCCCTCATGTTTCATGTTAGGGATGTATTTCCAGGAAGTCAAAAATATATGTTTTACCAGCAGGTTGGTGGGCAAAGCGTTTATTCAAATATACATATTATTCATTTGGTAGGCTGGTTGTCGAGTGGTACAGGTTTGTCTGTTGGAATAGATATGTCTTTAACAAGCTTTTGTTAAGAAAGATTTTTATGATCTTGTCATAATCTTGGAGTCAGTTGTGAATATTCTGAGAGAGAAGCCTTATCATTCTGCTTCCTCTCCAGAAGATTGATCCCAACCTCTCCTACAGAGCTTTTAAAAGCTATTACTGGCTTATGTATGATGTCAAGGTTCAGCTTTTGGTAAAAATGCTCTGATTTAAAAAAAAACCAACTTTTTTAACATGGTGTTTGAAACCCAGAATAATTTAGCTTTGAGTTGACCTCTTGAGGTTCCCATGCTCCGAAGAGGGCCAAATTTGAAGGTGGATTGGATTGCTCAAAGCCTTGTCCAGCTGTGTGTTTAGTATCTCCAAGGATGGAGACTCTTGGGGCCCTGTCCTGGGATAAACCACCCATAAGGTGAAATATGTTGTGTGATACCTAACAGGAACTTGCCATGTTCCAGTTTGTGACCTTCACTTCTTGTGCTGTCACTGAAGATCTCTGGGAAAAGCCTCCCTTATTATTCAGCTGCCAGTTAGATTATGACTACAGACAGTAGTTCCGGGATTTTGGAAATTATTTGCATCTTCAGATGATTACTTGTTTTCACACTTTTTAGTTTCATGACGAATTTTCTGTGTGAGTTTTGTGATATTTTCAATATTTACTATTATGTAAAGCATGTCAGGAGAAATTTAAAGTTATTATGAAAAACAGAAAACTGAAAGTGTCTGTCTTTCCTTAATATTCATAATATTCTTTCGCTTGATATGTGTAGAAATGGAAATAGGGAAATACAGCTGGCTGCCAAATATCTCCTATGTATATAACCCATTTTCTTCTTTGTTGAGTGTTTCTTCCTGTGTCCTAAGAGAAAATTTTGAAGGTGAGTCTCCTTACTTGAGAGCAGTTTTTGGAGGTCCTCTGCTGTTCCAGTGTCCCTTGAGGACAAGTTCACTGGTCTCAGTCCTCTATGTGGAATTGCACTGTATATTAACAATGGATTCTTCAAGTCTCATAAGGGACAATGATCCTAAAAGTTACTTTTTTCTCTGAAAAGATATGTATCTCTCATTTGTTGGGAGGTGTCTAAAGGTTTGGGTTTTTTTTGTGAAATAATTGTTGTACACCTTGGAGAGAAAAGCAGAATTCTCCATTCGTTTTTCCATGTCTTGCACCAGCTACTGACAAATAAATACTAGTGGTAGCCTCTTGTTAACCTTCAACCATCTATGCTTCAGGAGCTGCAGGACTGTTCTCCAGTATTTCTAAGCTTCCTTGAAGAAGTAAACTAATTTTCAGTAGTTCATTTCCTGTAAATGAATGTATTTTCTAGTGCTGCAGTGATAAATTCACTGTTGCTTATAAAGCCTGCTCATGTCAGAGAGAATGCACAAGCACCTGAATGAATACTTATGATCAACTCAGAGAAGTAAACATTGGAAATGTCTAACCTTCGAGACATTTTAAGACTTTTTTCCAACACCAGTCTTTCTGCTCCTTAAGAACTTCACCATTAGGAGCACCCACACTGCACACGCAGAAATGCAGACACCAAAATCCATTAACTGCTTTTGAATATAAAGTGTAGTCTATTGTGCTACATTTGTTTTCTCAGTAAATAGGGTCACCTGTCTGTCTTCTAACATTACTTACCAAAATAAATCTCTTCTTGAAAAATGTTATCTTAGTCTCTCTGATGAGCTCAGTTACTTTGATACTATGATGCAGAAAAATGATGCTGTGAGATTTCCATTTCTTTCCAGAAGGAAAAACTTTGATGTTAGGCACCTGTGTGCTAGTTTGAGCCACCTTCATGCTCAACATGAAGCAGAAAGTGTGCATTTTTTGAAAATGAATAACTGAAACAATCTCTGCTTTTTAGTAGAGTGTATAACCACAGTTGTCTGGGAAGGTGATGTTTTAACAAGTCAAAATATTTTTGTTGCATAACTCTGTAAATTTGTAAAAGTGATTTTTTGGCTCAGCTAACAAATTGAAAATCTCATCAGTTGTGGAATAGTAGTTGAAATACCCTAGAGGTACCCATTTCTGAAATTCTCATAGCATTGTCTTTGATGAAGGGTTGGGCCGTGGTTTTCAGGCAGTCTGTACATTGAGCCGTGGTGTGGAAAGCATTGCAGGGAAGATGGCCCAGCAGAGCAGGCAGGTGTCCTGTGTGCAACCACAGAGCTGGTCTGGAGAGGACTGCTCAGCCCCAGGGAGATGGGGAGGTTGGCTTACAGCAAAGGTTGTGAGAACAGAGAGAGCTCACAATTTCCGTACTTTGTTTGTAATCAAAGCCAGACACTGGAAAGAGTGGGGTGGGAAACAAGGCCTTCATCCCTGCCGGTGTGGACTTGAGGGCTGGGTCGCATCAGAACTACCAGAGAAGCAGAGCACAGCAAAACTGAGGACTTTCCCAGAAGCAGCAGAGGTTACTTGTGTTAGGGACCACTGCCAGAGGACATCAGCAGAAATCTGCTCAGTAAATGTACTGGCTGGCCTTCTGCAGTAAGAGGGACAAGCCCTTCTTAGGGGCAAGCCCTTCTTGGGGGCAATTCAGCTGTTCAAAGAGTGCAGCATCCCAGAGGGATGGTGGAATCAAGTGCTAAATTTCCCCTTGTGCTCCTGGAGTACAGAGAAAGAAAAACGCATTGGAGTTGACCTGGGGCCAGCCGTTTGCCCACCACCCATGAAAACCACTCGCTTATCCTCATGAATAACAGGGGTTTGAATTTACCAAGCGAAGTGATCGGACCCTTCAGCCTGCTATTCATTACTCCAATTAACAATCAGTTGCCTGAAAAATGGGCCAATCTGTTTCTTGGGGAGCCACACAGAAAATCCACAAGGCAAGCCAATTAGCATACCAGTCTTCACCGTCTAGGGAATCTAATTTAGTTATTTGGTTGATCTAAGTACCAAAATATTGTTGTTTTGTTATGGAGCATATAATGTTTGTTAAATGGCTGAAATCCCCTGGGGCCCATATGCTGCTGATACTGCCTGCGTCCTCCCAGGCTGGCAGAGGCAATAAGGCAAAACTGTTTTGTCCCGCACATGGCCCCTGTATTTTCCTGGCACAACACAGCAGCTGGACGAAGGCAGAACAAACCTTCGCCACCCAGGGTGGGCGGGATAGCTTCCCTCTGAAATAGTTGCACACTTGAGCAAGCCCATTGTCTGCCCGGAAAGTATTTCAACCGCCTCTTACCAGGCAGCCGCGGCTACAAATAGTGCGCAGAGCCAGTGTTTGGACAACCTGTCTGCACAGCGCATTGTGCAGGAGCAATTAGTTTGCAAATTGCCCATTTGCACATCCGCGCATGAATTAGTTACATTGCTCCCACAGGATTTGTTATTCTTATCATTGCTGTTAAGGAAGGCCTATGAATTAAAAAAGGTAATTTGGACGAGCGCCTTTCTCCCCGCCAGCGCGAAGTTGGAGCCTCTTCCTCGGCGAGGACAGGCAGAGGGTGGAGTCCCTTAGCAGGAAAAGAGTGATTCTGCGGGATGTTGCCTCTGCGTGCTTCTGATTCTCTAGGTTGATAGTAGTGTAACGGGTTGTGCAAAGTTTTTTGCTCATTTCATAGCTGCTTCTTTTTTTTGTTTTGTTTGTTTTATATGGCAGCTGTCAGCTTGTCCTGCCATTCCTGATGCACATGCTCTGTGCTTGAAAATGTGGCCCAGTCCTGTAACTGAACTGCTCCTTCGTTTCTGAAGAAATCCCACATTGGGATTTTAGCAGCCAAAGAAACACCAGAGATACCAATACATTCTGACTGATTTAGTGAATTTTATTCTGTCTGAATTTGCTGGAGCTGGCGGAGAGTGACATTGGAAGGAAAGGAATTAACTGAATAGACAGCCCTTCTCAGTGTTCACACCATATTTAGTTCTCCAGTTCAAAAACACGAACTGCAGATCACTGCAACCTAATCAGCAAAAGGACAGTGTAGGTGAGGGGTGACTGTATACGTGGGCATTTTGGTGAGACACTCCAATTCATCTGTGCCTGCTGAAGAGGTTTTGCTCTCACCAGCTTTGTTCATTTGTGCAGGTATCTAAGGGTTCTGCTGCCCAGCTTTGAACATGCTGATGTTTCTCCACCATCCTCTCACTGTCTTGAGCTGGGTTTTAGCTCAGCTGCTCGCCTTGCAGGCCCTAATACAAGTATTCAGGTGCTGCTATATGATCACCTTTTGGACTACTGCATTCCCACCAGATGTTCAGAGCCTTGGTAGTCCTGCAGCTACTGCCAAGGCTGAGAAAAGTTATAGAAAAGCAAGTTGTGGTCAGGTGATGTGAATATCCTGCATGGACATCTGCTTTTCTTCTGGAAAATCTCAGAAGCTGATGTGGTAGATGCTCTGTGGCATTTACATTTTTAACTTCAAGTTGCCAGAGGCCATATAACAGCAGCCTCCCCCAAAAAATAATGAAAGAAAATCCATCTCTGCCTCATATCTTTATGCTGTAGTTTCTGATAATGTCTTTTCTGAGGGTGAATAGTGTCACTCTACCCCATGTGAACATGACACTGTGTATGAGCAGCCAAGTTCATAGTTGGCACAGTTAAGAACAGCACTTTTTTTTGGCTGCTGTAAATAACATTGGGGAATCCATGCTGAAAAATATGCCCCTTCATTTTAAACCCAAATTCTTCTTGCTTCTGGGAGAGAATGTTTTCCAACCAAGGCATTTTATTCAACATTTTCTTAGCTATTTTAGGTACCATCCCAAAGGACTGTCTCCAGTCACCATCTTTTCCATGGAGAGGTAGATGTGGTTTTTGGAAGCAAAAATCTATTTCTGCAAATGGCTCAATTTGCTTGCACATCTGACCAGACCCTGTGGCATTTAGTGTTGATTTATCACCTTTGCAAATGTGATGGAAACTCAGTAACATTTAATGTTTCTTTGCAGGTCAGTGGTTAACCAAACTCTGCTGGGCTGAGAAAAGGCTGATGTTGATTCGAGGATTTAGCAGTCAAATAGATTGAAAACTTGCCAATGTGGGCACAGCCAATTTTGTATTACACTCATTTCTATTTAAACCAGAATGAAATAAAATTCCTTTGAGAAGCTGTAGTAGCATTTTATCAGCATGTTTGCAATCTTTGAGCTAATTTATAATCTCATAGAAAAGGGTCATTTGTCTGTTCTAAAACCATAAAAAACAGGACTTCCTGATGCTCTGTTAGCTGTCCCAAATTCTTTACACATTGAGCTACTTTTCCTCCTTGTGAAGGTAAGGAGCAGATAGTCACCTGCAGCTTTCTCCAAAAGATGTGGCCACTGCCTCTTTCCTTGTTTGAAACTGCAGAAGTTTATTGGCTTAAAGAAAATTATTCTTAACTGTGAATGGGAGCTCAACAATCAGTATCTTGTAGGAGGGCCAGCTGACAGGACATAGGTTTGCTCTTGGTAAAAGTAGGAACTTCCTTCTTACTTTCTTTGATTCTATTAGTCATGGTCTATTTCAGTGCTGTCTTTTTATTTCAGTGTCTGTCCTTGCCAATTCCTGCCTCTGAGTTGGTAACCATTGGTGTGAGGGTTTCCCTGGAGCTGCTGCAGTATAAAGCAATTGTGCCTGTGATCCTAAGTCTCACCCCGCTGATGGTCCTGAGATTGAGGAGCTGGGGCTGTGCATGGGGTAAAAAAGGATCAGGATGCAGCTTTCCCGCTACAGGCCACTGCTCTTCGATCATAACTGTGGTCCAAATGCTTTGGAGAATGGGTGACTGCTGCATTTTATTAAAGACATGCAACTGAAATAATAATCGGATAAAGGGATCATTTATTGTCAAACGATTATGGAGCTGCATTATGTGATTTCATATCTTTTCCTTCAAAATCTCTGCATTTCAAACCAGCTTGCGGTTTTACTCCATGCCATTAACACGTTGGTATTACACAGGAGTATATTTCACATGGCAATTCAGTGGGATATGGATTATGTTATCAGGAAATAAATAAAATTTTCTCAAGTTGGTCTTGGCTCTGCTGGTGGTAATCATGAAATTGTTTGTCCTTAAGCTATGGCAGAGGATTGGATTCTTAAAAACTGGATAGAGAAAAATGCTTTTAGAGTGATTTCTTTACAATAAAAACATGATAGTCTTAAAGCTAACTGATAATCTTTGTGAGTCCATTCCATGTGAAGCAGGAGAGCAAACAGATTCCCAGCTGATATAAGTCAACATAGCTCCATTTGCTGAGAAAGCTGGGTCAGTCCACAGCAGCTGAGGATCCAGCCTCGTGACTGAAAGAATCCTCATCTTGCCGGCAAAACAAGGGAAAAGACTGTAACAGGATTTTGTGAGGACAAATAATATTACAGAGCAAATAAGATGGGCTGGGGACCAAATAGGATGATGGTTGCATTTGTCATTTCTCAAGATTTTTTTTTTTAATTGGAATATGCACCAATAGGGACAAGTTATCTCGTGGAGCTGCTGAGGGCTGTTAACCTCTTTTAGTACTGTTTAGTGTCTACCACTGTAGTGGAGTTAAGCTCATGAATGGTACACCTTTAATAACAAAACTCCTGAGTTAATCTCCTCTAGAGGTCTGCGTGACATTACTAGCTGTAATCTAACCCTTCCAGGTTATTGTCGATGCACTTACGGGCATAAAACCTTCTTTGGGAGAATTAGGTATTTTCTCATTATGCATGCCAGTAGCTTTTCACTGAATATCACCTGATTTCCATGAAAATCTGAGTTACTCTGGCAAGTTGCAGTTTACCTAGTCTATAAAAAAGGATCTTCAGAATTTTCTACTGATTTGTCCTTTAGCTACCTCTTCATTAGTCAGGTGAGATACTCTCTGATGGACTGCTGGAAAGTGAAAGCAGTTTGTTTTTGGAACAGGCAGATGCAGGATGTGCATGGGGAAGGAAACGCTGCAAGCAGATGAGTCCCTGCTGTATGCAGAGTCATTTCAGGACAATGGCCTGGTGATTGGAGCATCCATCCATTTCTGTTCCTTCCTCTGCCTGCAGGACCTCGTTGCCGTGTGTCCTGGGAAAATGTGCAGCTGCTTGGGCTTACCACTGACCAGCTGTTCAAAAGGTGTTTAAGGTTTCCAGGGTTGCATGTAGACACCTAAAGTCTGAGCCCCAGGCAGCCACAGCCTATATTGGATCTCAGCTCCTGTGAGGAAACTAAATGCTTAATTTCTCTGCCCTTGTATGTCCAGGTTTAGCAAACTCCCCAAGAAAGGGAGCTTCTCTTGCTTTGCTTGTCATGCTAATAATAAACAACCATAGCACAGAGACTGGAGCGACCGGAGCAAGAGGAGCTGCAATTGCACTGCTGTGTCACCTCTTCTTGTGCCACAGATGCTTCACTGATCTTGTCCTCATCTGGGATATCTGGGAACGCACAGGCAGCTGGGCTGTACCAGGGGTGGGTGTGCAGGTGCCTGCCCTCTGCCTCGGCAGGCAGGAGCTGACCACTCACACTCCTTACAAGGTGGAGCAGGGAAATCAGGTTACAGCAGAGAGGGGTTTGCAGTTTCGCCATCTACAGAAGAGTTTGTGGGAGCTTGACATGCTGGGTCAGTGGCAGGTGTCCAAAGCACTGGGAATATTGGGGAGTCTTGTCCCTACGGGGTCATGAAAGGCAAGAAGAATTTTGCTGGCAGATGATGTCTCCAGTCAAGTCTCACCTGCACCCAGCTACAGCTGCAAACCAGTACTGGTCTTGTCCTGCCCAGATTTTGTATTGCTGAAATGTTTGTGTGTATAGAAACCTTTGTGGAGACCACTGCTGACATGTGATCATGTGCCAAACTCTGCAACACAGAAATGGAACAAGCTGGTGCATTCCCATTTCCCACCATGGCTTGAGCATGGAGGAGAAGCAAGGTGAGAGATGTTATAGTGTTTAGCACTGTGGCTGCATTATGAATAAACCCTGTCTGCTCCAATGCACAGGAACACAGGAAACACTTGGCAAGGGTCTCCATGCCCTCCATGTCCTAGAGAGCCGGTCGTCCAAGAGGTCACTGAGAGCTCATGGCTAGGCTGGAAATCAAATTGAAGCCTCTCAGGTGCTTGAGACAAGTCACCTCCACCTTCTCTTTCTAACTAGTTCATCTCAGGTCCTGTGTGCCGTTCAGCTTAGGGGGCTGCCCAACACTGGAGAAATCCCAGACTGATCTGTGTTGCTCCTGCCAGATAGTTTTGTTTTGCTTTTCCGTTGTTTTTTTCTTTTCAGAGTCTTGTTCAGTGAGGCTTGGCTGGAAGAAAGGCTAAAACGCCATCACACATTCCATACCTTACGAGAGGAAGTGTAATTAAGCCACCTACCTCTTAAACACACTGCCCACCTTTGAATAATCAGGGAAAGCCACCACAAGGGTTAAACACTTTATTTAGATGGCTTTGTTTGTTACGTGTGTGCTTTGGTTGTTCTGAGAATTAACAGAAGATAAGCTAAAAGTTCATTTATAAGAGTATTAAAGGATAATTATGATGGAGTAAATGCAGCAGGTCAAAAGGCATTATGATGAGCAGAATCATAATATAGGGCTTGGGCAAATAAGCTAAAATGTACAATGCCTAACATCACTCACTGAACGCCACAGAAAATGTTCCTCCTCACAGTTTCTCTCTGCTTCTTCACTCCTACTCTAAATTAAAGTACCTCCATCAGCACTCCGCTGTTTGAGCATGAATATGTCATGATAATCAACTGCAGCAACTTAAATTAAACTTTTGGGCAGGCATAAATATGTGACCTTTTAATATCAACGAAATGATAAAAAAGATTTGGTAGGAAATCTGTTTCAATCAGATTAGAGGAGAAGTGGGTAAAGCTGATTACAAGCCCACTAAACACAGTATTTGGGCAGTATTTGTTCAGAAACAATAGCGTTAATTCTACTTTAACAAGTATTATCTGGAAAATCAATAATTAATGGTAACCCATTATCAACTTGTAATTTAGCACAGAGATTAAGCTGGGGGAGAAGTGAAAGCGAGCAGGCAACCTGCTTTTACTTGACCTGTCAGGCTGATGGATTAACAAGTGACAGCAGGGCTTCATATTTTTTTTAAAGGAGAGGTGGTAGAAATAAGTCAATTTGGGCCTCTTGCTGTTTGGCACCACCTTGCCCTCCTGCCTCCTCAAGCTTTGCAGAAGAGCTACCTTATACAGCCAGGTCGCTGCAGCCAGAGGGATGACATCTTCGGTGGCACTTTGTCCTGGGACAAAGTAGGGGAACATCACCCCCAAATCCATGGGATGCATGGAGAGAAGTGAACAAAGGAGTGGAGAAGGTGCTGTTCATAGGTGGTGTGAGCATGTAGAGCAGCATCACCTTGGCTACAGGAGCATCCCCCTCTTTAACTGCTTCATGCAACTCCCAGCTTGCCAAAGTGCCCTCTACCATCCTTCCTTCCTTGACTGACAGGACTTGTAGCAACACGTGGAAATGCGTGTGAGCAGCCAGATTTTCCTCAGCCATCTCCTCCCTTCCCCTCACCACATCAGCTCTGTTTGGGGAAACAACCTTATTTGTCATTTGTGCAATCCTGGGACTCAAATGCCACCTCTGTGTGTATGTGGGTTGAAAGTGGTGTGTACAACTTGTCTCTGCATCAGGTCATTGCAACAGATGCCAAACAGATGATGGTTTTGTGAAGACAGTGTTCTTCCAGAGGATACAGATGTCCTGATCAAGTGTCTGTGTGTGTGCATGATTCTCTCAGAGTGTCTCTGTGTGTGTGTGCTGAGGCCAGAGCAGGCTTTTAGAAGAGGGACATCACTAAATTTCATGTGGACAGTGGTGAGCCAGCACTTCTACTTCGCTGCTGGTCTGCCTGTCTTCTGCTTCTTCTGGGCAGAGGCTCTTCCCACAGCTGAGTTACCTGCCTGGTTTTGGGCAGAGTAGGATGCATTCTGTGGGCTATAGTGGTTTATGAGAGTAAGAGAGGAAAAGGAGGTGGGTTGAGGACAGTGGAAAGCAAGAAAGCTGATGCTAGGAGGCTTGTGGAGGCCCTGGTGCAGTTGGACATGGCTCTGCAGCCACCCACAGGTGGGATTGTCTCTGCCTTGCTCAAAGGGCACTGGTCACAAATGACAAGCAGTGGCCTTTGTATAGAAGAGAGGCAAGTCTGCAGGAATATATCACTTCTTTTCGTAGAGTTAGAGCTGGAAATAGTGACCTTTTGGGCTAGCCTCATGTTTCCCACCAAACTTGCCCTCACTCTTGTTGTGGGTGAGGAACACCATGGCAGGATGAGAAGCCCAGGAGCTGTATTTGTCTCTCTGTTTGCACTGGCTGCATCCTCAGAGCTGCCCTGACAGGGCAACTGGAAGGCTGATGTCCTGACACTGGCTGGACACAGCTGGCTCTGATGGGGGTTTCATGACAGTCACGAGGGCGGGATGCTCTCAGCAAAGGGAACAGATTGAAGGCAGATTGTGCGGGTGAAGTAGCACCGTGCTACATAGATAGGGAGTGGCTTCAGAAATGGCATTTAATCATTCAACATTAACACAAGACATCTGTCACCACCCTTGGCAGTGATGGTGCTACACAGCAAAACAATATGTTCTGGTGCTCCTAATCACAGGAAAAACACTACTTTTTTTGCAGAGAGTTCTTTTAGTGCCCAGCACAAATCCTTCTATTTTATTATAGCAATCCCAGCCAAATCCTCCAATAAATGGAGTTTTTATTAATGTGCAGCTGTTGAATGAGAAAAAAATAAAACTCAGAAATAAAAATGAATCCCTGAATAATCAGGCTGATCCCATGCAGTAAGAACAAACAGGCCGACCACATACTTACAGCTTTTCGGTATTATTTAAAAATATGGTCAGGGCTTTTCTTTCCCACTCTATTTTTTTTTTTACACAGACCTGATTAGATTTTGCTCAGGAAGAGCCAAGACACTTCTGTGAGCTGGAAATGTAGCAAGGAGTGAGAGGAGCTAGGATGAGGGTTACATCCAGTATGTGTGCCTGATATTTGCCTGCTGCCACGGTCAGGAATTTGCTTCAGCCAGGGAAGGGAGTGGTGGGGTGGCACGGTGCCCAGGGCAGCTGGGGTCTGGCTTTGCAATGAGGGATGTGCTTGCAAAAGAGAACAGAAGAGAGTGTCAAAAAAAGCAGGGTGGAAAAGGTAAGCAACAAAAATCCTCTGACCATAGCAGCTCTCAGCAGAGGATGGTGTGGTTTGCTTTAACTAGCTTCAGTTTGGTGCTCTTTGCCTTGACTTTGAGCTTGCCAGGTGAAATGCCGACCAAAAGTGCTATTTTGCAGCTAAAAATGAAGAAAGAGTGATCCCATGGTAATGTGGTGGGTGAGGCAGGTGCTGAGCTGTGGGAAAGAGCAATGTCCATCCTGCATTTAGCCCCAGGTCCTTTCCCTGTGCATATGTCCTGCCCTGCCAAAGCATCTGCAAACTCTGTGTGATGACTGGAGAGCCCTGCCAGGAACAGAACAAATCTCCTTCCTTTATGCTCACTCTTGCTGCTGGGAAATCTGGTCCAACCCTGCTCCACCCACAGCCCAGCCATGTGGCTGCACGCGCGATGGAAGCTGGGCTAAAGCAGGTCCCAGGCTCCAGTCCAGCTGGCAATACAGCGACCATCCAGGGCTGTTCCCTGATGGCTCTGGCCCAAAAGAGATGCTGAGTGAGCAGAGATGTAGGAGAATTGCTGGAGCTGCCATCAGATGTGTGCAGGTGTATACAGGTGGCTGAGACCTCGGACAGCTCCATGGGGCCTCACCTAGAGTTAAACCTCCAGCAGGAGGGCAAAGCCAGCCTGGGGAGCATCCCCAGAGGCAACAGAGCTTTCATGCTACCCCGAGGCACTCCAAGGTTAGCTGTGGCCTTGGGACAGTGCCTGTCACCAGAGCCAGACCCTGATCACCTAAAGGTGCAGCCTGGCTGACGCGAGGCAGGAGGGAATGTCCTGAGCAGATAGCACCCTGCCTACGAAATGGCACGACCATCTCTGCTACTCATTCTGATTAAATTTGAGCCAAAGTAAAGCCCTAATTCTTCTGATTAAAGCTTATAAGTTAAGCTCTTCGGACAGGATGTGTGCCTTGCCCTGTGCTCTCCTAAACCACTTTGTCCATTCCATGACAAGACACTTATAGCACACTCCTATACGTTTCTTCTCAGACACTCGTGATGCCCAGTCCAGAGGGTGTATGGTGTGCCTGGGACATCCCACCACTTCTGTCTGAGTAGTGGTATTTATATGTGCTCACCTGGCTATTTTGGAAACAGGAAAGTAGAAGGAACTGCTCCAAGCAAAGCAGAGGTCCACATCTGCCAGGGTTCATCCTTTAAGAATTAGGCTTTTCCTAGAGGTATTGCCCCGGGAGAGATGCAGAAGTGCTGTGTTACCTCAGGTGCTCTACAAGCATGGGATCAACCTGCTGTCACCACCCTGCAGGGAGTGGGTAAAAGGCAACTAATGTAGTGAGTTAGGGTGTCAGGAACAGGAGCGGATCTGTCACTGGTTCAGCCTCCATGAGTAGGTACTTTAAGCAGGGTAGCTCTGTTATGAAGCTTTGCTTGAGTGCTCTGTACCCTGCTCGTCTGCTCTGCAGGACTTTCTGAGGATGTGAGATAGGGCTGTGGATGAGGCTCACCTGCATCGCACTTGCCTTTAAGGAGAAACTCCTGGCACCTGCTGGGAAGTGTGGCCCTGGGCAAGACCTGGGCTGCTGTGGTTTCACCGGGGTCTGGGGACACATCCTCAGGGACTCATCCTCCACAGACATTCAGCTTCGTGCAAGGAATCTAGAAAACTTCTGTCTTGAACATCTGGCATGGGGAAGCTCTGCCATCCTTTCCTCCTCTACACCAGAGCCAGAGGCACAGCCTGGTATTGTTTGTCACAGATCAATGCATTTATCCATGTGGAAAAATGTCATTACCACCAGGGCTCGGCTTTTCTTTCCCCTTGAACCGCCCCTGCTGTGCTGGTGAGGGGCTGGCTAATTGCCTCTTTTCTCAGGTTGCCCCTGGGGATGGCTGCCCCATAGCCTGTCATACAGCTCAGCTGCACTCTCAGGGCTTCTCCCAGCTGAAGGGGCTGCTTTGCCAAACAAATGAACACTCAGCCACTGTGCAGGACCATGGGGCTCTTTGTTACACCTCCTCCTGTGAGCTAAAGAAACAAAGAGGGGATCACTTAAAAAGAGAGGGAAGGCTGGATCATGGGCTCCCAGCCAGAAGGGGAGATGCAGGTAACCTGCTTGTCTGTGCATCCTGCTGGGATGGCCCTCAAAATGGGACTGAGGCACAAAGCAGAGGGAAGAGTGTGGCCCAGGGCTTCTGCTGACACTGCTGTGTGTTCACCTCTCAGGAGTCTGGGGAGTGCTTTGCCTGGAAGTGCTCTGCAGGAGCTGCAAAGGAGGCTGAGCTGCGGGATGTTGAAGGAAACTGGTGACCAGGCATCTTTTCCCTGTAGAAACTGGAAACTTTCTAGGTATCAAACGTCAGGAAATAAGAGCAATTTCACTGCAATTCACTGCAATTTCAGAATAGGAAGAAAATACATTTGTTCTACTTTCAAAATGCATCATAACTTCAAGCCAAAAGAGAAGACTACAGACAATAATCCCACAAAGGAGAGGTTTATTTCTTCCTCTTATTACTTTTCTTCCTCTTTTTCCCAGAGTGTGGTAATACCAATAATATAAGCCCTGTTAGAGATGATTAAATAATTATTCATTGTCATCAACATTCAATCTTTTCATTTTATACAGTATGTTCCCTTTTGGCATCAAGGCCCACCTTGACTATGTTAGAGGAACCCTGCCAAAGCAAAACCCAGGAGCTGGTAGAAAAGCTGGGAAGTCCTCCGTGCTAAAATCTGTCCTTTATTGTAGAAAAAATGAGTCCCACAAGAAAATTTTGCAAGTTTTACAACTCAGTGCTGCCAATGTAAGAAAATAGAGAAGATGGTGTAGAAGTGACATGAGTGAGAGCAAGGCTGAGCTATAAAAGGAGAACCAGGAAGGGGAAGTCCCCATGTGTTGAAAGATGCCCTTAGTGCATCCAAAAAGAAAATTGCAGAATGCAGTGTCAGAGCACAGAAAACACATCCCTGGGTGCATGGAGGAAATCTGGGCAGGAACAGCTTTCCTGCAGGGTCAAGTAAAATGGGTGAAGCGAGCTACAGGAATGCTATCTGTATTTCTCACACCAAATAATGTAGTTGCCTACAGAGATAAGACAGGCAAACACATGCGCCTTCACTCTTCTGGGAAGGAGGATCCACGCACATGAATATATTTATGTTATTTTCTCTTATTTCTATAGGTCCATTAGATGGACCCAAGCTATGTTTGGGACAACATAGCTTGGGTAAAGGGTCATTCGCTTGTGTAATGTCTGATGGGATTTGTGAGACTGCCACATCAGTCTTCAGTTAAAACACCCCAGTCTAGGTCTCTCAGGAGTCCAGTTGTTAGTGGGGGAGAGGGAGGACATTGTGAAACTCATTAATGACTTACCTGGTCTGTCTGAAAATAAATGGTTTGTGTTGGCAAGCCATGCTTCAAAACCGCCTTGCTCAGCTGCAGGGTGGGGATAGCTGGGAAAGCCCAGGTGCCATTTATCACAGCAAGCCCAGGCCAGTGCTGAGAAGGGGATCTGGACCTCTTTGCACAGCCAAAACCTCTGAATTCACCTGCAAGTAGAGGTGCCCCATTTCAGCACCTGTTAGCACTCAGGAGAGCCGACCTGGAAAGGCGCATTATGGGTAAGAGTGAGAGTAGTTTCTGTGTGCTGGGGTCTCCTGCTTTAATTAGGTTAGTTTCTCTCATGGCAAGTGCTGTCATACCAAGCTGAAAAATCAATACCATATGGCACAGCATTCAGATAGCAAACTTGGAGATTAATTAAAGGAGAAGTTCTTCTGTCAGGTCTCAGAGCACAGTGCCTATGATTAGGCATGGCTGAACTGGTTTGGAAATGCAAAGGCTGGGCAGCACCAGAGCTGAGCTGGATGCTCTGTCACTCTGGGGTCAGAACAAACTGTGATCTCCCTTTCTTTATTTGCTGAAATCACTGGTTAACATGTTTTCCTGGATTTTCCTGTGTCTTGCTTCCAGGCCAGGGGAGGGAGGTGCAAAGAGAAGCATTTTTCTGGAATACTTCTGCTTGGTGAGGTGCTGGGTATGAACATGGAGAAGGTGCTGCCTGGAGGCTCACTTTACTCCTGAGCTGGGAAAGCCATGGGAAGCAGCAGAAAGGAGGAGAGGAGAGGAGAGGAGAGGAGAGGAGAGGAGAGGAGAGGCATCTGACTTCATGTCTTGGGAAGTTTCATTTCCAGGGTGCAGACCAGAGTGGGACAATATCTACCCCTCTTTTGGGAGCTGCTGATTTAATGAATGTGGCATCTATTGTGTGTGTTTGGGACCCTCACAGCCGTTTTTCTTCTGCCGATACTTTCTTTTCTTTTCAGCTTTAATGAGTGTTTCTCTAATTGACTTGATGATTTCTGTTTAATTAGCACATTTTGGAGGAATGATCAAAAAATAATAAGATAAAGTAATCAGACAAGCATAGTGCAAAGGAATAATAGCTCCTTTGTGGGGCTAATTGGAGTGGACAGTCCATCAGCTAGTTTGGGGCTCCTCACAGTTGGATATTCCCAGCCTAGCTGTGCCTTGTGCCCAGAGCTTCCAAACACCCACATAGACCCAGCTTTGGTAGTCATTTCAATTAGCTTTAATGAGCTGTGAATGAGCACCAAGGAGAACTGAGTCTGGGCCTGACCTGTTTCGCCATTGCCCAGATTTTGCTTAAGGCTGTGGCAGCAGAGTTCGCCTAGAACCTGCGTCAGGTGCCAGGCCCTGGGTAGCACCAGGCAGAGCATCTCCAAGAAGGGCTATGTCCCGGTTCACACATCCTGTATAGGATAAGAGGGAGTTGCCCACGGGGATGTGAGATGGGCAGATAAATGGTACTAGAAAGCAACAAGTTTGGCAGAAGCAGGAGGGAGGGGAAGCAAAAAGCAGCAGCTGAAGGAGCAACCAGAAATTAGAGCTACTGCTGTTGTGCCTACTCCATCTGTGTTTCTTCCTGAACACCCTGTCCCTCCTGTTCCCATACATACACCTCTGGAATAAGCCCCAGTCTCCTCTCTAGGAGCAGGAGCAGTGCTTTTCATGGGCTACATCACCTATAGCTCCTTGGAGATAACACAGGGTGAGCTCTGCTTGCTCACCGACTGCCAGCCACGTTTACAGTTGATGTTGTAGGTGTAGCACCTTGATGGCCATTTGTTTGCCCTGTGTTGGCTAGGAATTAATTAGGAGATGGGCTCCAGGCTGCTGTGACAGCTGTCTGCGTGCGGCACTTCCCAGCAGTTTGATTAAATCTGTGACACTCCAGATGTGAGCGCCCTGTGCAGCGGCACATGGTTTGCTCTTAAACTCCACTTAAACCGTGACTGCTCTTCTGGTTTTAATCAAAGGCAAATGCCTTAAGACAGAAATCTGCGCAGAGGAATTAGCAGGGATGTCTGCGGGGCGTGTGGAGTGGGACAAGGAAAGGGACCCCCCGTGCCAAATTAGGGCTGACAACACTTGCAGTAAGCTGGGCTGGCGATGCTACAGCACTGAGCAGGTGGTGCGCAGCCAGCTGTGGCTGCGCTCACCCTGCAAACCCTCTGCTTCACCCACATCCAGTCAAGCTGCAAACAAAGCACTTCCCACAGCCTGACAGTGCAGGGAGAACGGTTCCCTGATTCATTTAACCTGTTCACGCTGCCTGCCTCTGCAAATCCATCCCTCCAAAATGGATGGTACTTGGCCACTACATATACCTATTCCTAACTGACCAGGAGTGCACACACAATCTGCCACTGAGCCCTGCCTGAGGAAAGTCTCATTGCCTGCATTTCAAGGAGGAGGCTCATCTGTAGCTTAGAGGTGGAGATTTGGCTTTGCAAAACACAGGTGGGACTAGCTGCAACATCCCTCTCTTTGCTGCCTTCTCTCCTAGCTATGGCCTGTTTCTCAGTTCCTTTTCAGCCACGTGTCAGAGGTAATGCTTTTTTAACAGCCATCATTTCCCCATGTTCCCAGCAGGATGTGGAAGAGGCAGAAGAAAAGCCCTTTTTCTTCTATCCATGCTTATTGAGTTTCCCACCCTTGCCAAATTGCCTGTGTTGCCATCAGCTGGTTTCTCACCCTGCTGGTCCACCTCTGGGTCACCCTGCACCTGTGCAAGGCCCACCATGGCCACCAACAGGCTTGCCCTATACAACAGGTGCCCAAGGGCTGTGGCGGTGCCAGCATCATCCCTGGGGAGCAGGCTCCAATCTGCTCCTGTGCTGGTGTGCCAGGAGCTGATGCAGGAGTGGGGTGTGGAGCTGGGGAGGGGTACTGGGCTGTGTCTGCTGGTGCGGGTGCCATGGATGGGTGTGCAGTAAGAGCTGGGCTTTTGGAGATGGGTTCTCCATCCAGCCTGGGGCACAGGAGCCTCTTCCACCCTGAGCTGCCTGAAACTGTCAGATGGTCCTTTATTATTGACCTGATTCATATCTAAACCAGAGAGGTGAAAGCTGTCTTATCCCATTACTAATCTCCTAAACCAGGCCCTTCAATACCTTCTCCTTGCTGCTCCCTCCTCATTGCTACAGCAGGTGGTTGCAGGCTGAGTGCACATCCTTCTGGGGCTTTCCCTGAGCCCCATGGTGAATACAGGGACTCCAAAAACCCACCAAATGCTGGCTCTGGAGTTATTATCAGCTGAGGGGGTCTGCCAAAATGCTGCATGTGTCTGTAATCCCCCAAGGACTTGCAAGGCTTGTTTCTGGGGTCTGAGTGGGACAGCTCCAGACATCCATCCCATCATGCATGCCCTCCATCCTAAAGGTCATGGCAGGTGTCTGACGTGGTGGTGGAGCAGCCATGGTGAGGAGAGGACAATCTGGCAACTATGCCACCTCGCTGTGTCCCTAGTCCTGCAAGGTGCAGCAGGGACGGGAGTGCTCCAGCATCAGCTGCAGGCAGCAGTCACTCCCCTGGGACATGAGACTGCACCAAGGCCGGGGTCCTGTGGCCTCGTGCTGCTCTGGTAGAGCCCCACGGAG
Organism: Irena cyanogastra; assembly: GCA_013397155.1. Classification (NCBI taxonomy): domain Eukaryota; kingdom Metazoa; phylum Chordata; class Aves; order Passeriformes; family Irenidae; genus Irena; species Irena cyanogastra. The sequence goes on from VWZV01008581.1 coordinate 226,524, forward strand.
ATTCTGGCTGCTGGGGCACCTTGTGGCTTCTGGGCCGGCTTGGCACAGGCACCCTGCCCATGGAGAGGGGGGGCAAACCCCAGGGAAATTAGAGCAAGGGGCGATGTTTGATGTTCTGCTCTTTAAGCGATTAATAATCTTTCGGCGTCGGAGAATCAGCTGAAAATCTTCCTTAGAAAATAATGAGCAGAGAAACATTTACTGATTAGTCTAATCCCAGCTAATCCTATCTGATGAGCATATATCAAGATATCCTTTAACTGATTTATTGTCCAAAGGACCAGTGGAAGTGCCTGTCTTCACCATGGCTGGGGGAGCTGGGGGTGGCAGCAGGAGTGTCCCCACATCCCATCCCACTGTCCTGTTGCGAGAGCGGGTGTGTCCCCATCCCCCGGGGCATGGCCTCGGTCACCCTCGCCCTGGGCAGCAGTGCCATATCCAGGCCACCTTGCCAGCGTGGGGAGATTTAATCGCTATTTCCATTTCTGCATCTATCGGCTTTCTCTTGGGTTTGAGCTTTTATGTTTCATAAACTGATTAGGAGCAATTATACGTGCTTTATCCCCAAACTTTCCAAATGCCTAGGCCATATGCATATTTAAGGCTTCATCATCTCTCCCAACAGCTCAGCCTCAATGTAAACTGCTGAAATCAAGCTGATTCTGGGACAACATCAAAAATTAGGGTTTTAACCACTAATATCTGCTCAAACAGGAAATTTGTTGTGGGTGGTGGCCGGATTATGACTTCTAATTACTGTGGCAGATCCTCCCTGCCTAGCAGTGAAAGTCTCGTATTCCAGCAAAACTGCAGCAAAACCACTCTGGAGAAGCGAAGATGCCCAAGAGGATCCTGGGGTGCTCTGTGTCTGGGCAGGGGGCCAGCCCTGGGTGAGGATGCCCCAAGCATCCCTTCATCCTGAGCACACGAGTACCTCAAATTTGTAGTTTGGGAAGTGTGACCACACCCCCACACCTCCCATTCCCCTCACACCCATTTGCCTTTCTTGGTGAGAAGCACGATGGTCCAGAGGGTCCCCCCCGCCAGCCCCCAGCGCCAGCCACGGCAATTATCCTAAATGAAAGTTATTGTTCTGCTAATCCTGGGAACAGCTTGCGATGGGAGATTTGGGTCTTTCTTTAATAATGCAAAGTTAATGCGGAGTCCCCTTGTAATTATCTTTATCAGAAGGACCCTTGGTTAATCTGACTGTCCAATGAAGGCCTGGATCAGGCGGCCCGTGTAAGCCGGTTGTAAATCATTTCCATCAACAGATGAAGGGAAGAGGGAAAAAATTGCAGCCCAGGTGCAAGAATCTGGGAGCAGAAGGGACCACAGAGGCCAGGCAATTCGAGGTGGCCCTGCCCCTGGTGACAAGACACCTGGGTCAGTAAGGGTCCTGCCCAACAGCCCCTGCCTGTTCCCCTCCCTGTCTCTAGGGTGCTGAGCCCAGTGGGATGTTCCATCTGGGATGTGGGGCTGAAGGGTCTTGGGCTGGAATGGGGGTATTGGGGAGTGCACTGCCGGACAGTGGAAGAGGGGATACGGGGACATAGGGACATAGCAGGGGGTTCCTGGGAGGAAACCCGGAGAGGGAACCCAAGGGGATATGAGGGGGATTTATGGGGCATGGGGGTGACAGGGTGACCGGGCCGGGACGGGACAGGCACTGAGAGCGGGTCCTGGAGAGGACCTGAGCGAAGCCGCAGGGGACCCGGCGGGGGGTGGTGAGGACCGAGGGGCGGGGACCGCGGGGAACGGAGGGAGGGACGGCGAGAGGAGGCGATGGGGGGCCGGGCGGTGGCCTNCTGCCGCTCCTGCCCGCCCGCGGCCCCCGCCCGCCTCCCGGGCCGCCTCCCGCCGCCCGGCGCCACAAGGAGAATATCTCCGGTGAGCGGGGTCGGGGTCGAGGGTGGCCGCTCAGGCGCGCACGGGGATCCCCGTCCGGAGCCGCTGCCGGGGCTGCCTCGCACCTGCGGCCGCGGCCAGCATCCTCCCGCTGGTGCGCGCTCGGCTCCCGTGCTACCCGTCCCGCTGGGATGCCGAGCCTTCGACCCTCCGGCGAGTGTGGGCTCCCACCCCTGCCCCGGGATGGCATCACCGGTGCGGCGCCTCGGGCTCAGCTTTGGGAGGGGACCCCTCCGTGCCCCGGGCCCGCTCTCCGCGAGCGGCTGGAACCGTGTTTGGGGAGCTGGGTTCGGTTGCCCCGCTCTCGACGGGAACGTGACTCTTCCCCTCCCGCATGCTGCTGCCAGATGAGGACAGCCTGTCTGGGGACGCCAGCGACCTGAAGATGTCCACCTCTCAGATCAAGAGGAAGAAACGCCGGCACAGGTAGCGCCCGGGAGCCAGGCTGTCCCCGTTCTCACCTCCTCGCTGCTGCCACCATCCTCCCGCTGTTCTCTGATCCCCAGGCTGGGGCGGTCGGTATCCCAAGGGAGATAAAGGGAGGAAAACGAGGAAAGAGGAGGGCTGCAGCTGGGGTAGGGGGAGGATTTTCCAAAGGAAAACCTCAGCGTGGGGGGACTGCCAGCCTCGCTGTTTGCCCGAGGGTCCGGACGGTGTGACAGGATGCTCTGTTCTCTCGGCAGGACTGTATTCACAGCTCACCAGCTGGAGGAGCTGGAGAAGGCTTTCAATGAAGCGCACTACCCCGACGTCTATGCCCGGGAGATGCTGGCTGTGAAGACAGAGCTGCCGGAGGACAGGATACAGGTAGGTGGCTGCAGCGGTCTTCTCTCTTCTGAGGAGTCTGCCGGCTGCCAGCATCCGGCCGTGTCCTCTGCTCTGTGGAGTGAGTGCAGGCGGTGGGAACGTGGTGACAGTGAAACGCTGCAGGGCGGCTGGGGGAGGCTCAGCTTCTGCCTGCTGGCATCGAACAGCCTCCAAATGGACATGCAGGACCAGGGGACTGAGCTGGCCCCAGCAGTTGATCACTGCTGGCAACTTGACTCTGTCCTCTCACTCAGGCAGGAGCTGGGAGCTTTGGAGCTGCTGAGCCAAGCTGTGACACAAGAGCTTGCTCACTAGCTTGCCCCTTTGAGGGACACATGGCATTTTAGGGCCTGATCCTGCTCCCCTGTGGAACAGCTCAGTGGCTTAAGAATGAGGTGGTGGTCTGGGCAGCAGCCTGGTTATATCTACCCCCTTGAACCTTCAAATAGAGGAGTGGGGTGGGAAGAGGGACCTGAGCACCCTCTGTCATCACTGGTCACTGCGTTATGGAGCCCTTTTTCTGGAGAGGTTGGTGCTTCGTGGATCAGGCAGGGAGGCCCTGTGGGCAGGCGGAGCAGCGTAGGGTGACTTTGGCTGGGGTCACCCTCCTGTGTCACGATCAGCCTCATGTTAACGTGTGCTCCCTCTCCCTCCCTTCCTCCCCTCTCTGACACCCACGTGTGTGCCCTCCCTCACACCCCTCCCCACATGCCGCCCTGGCTGCCCTCCCGGTGCCGCCACACCCTGTGTCTGCCCACCTAACCCCTCCGCGCACCCCCACGGCTGACCTTTTGCCCTGGATGGACATTCCCCCATTCCCGATGGGCCCTGGACACCGGCCACGGGGGCTGTCTCCTCTCCAACCCCACCCCTCCGTGCTCTCCTGGCTGTTACCCCTGAAGGTTTGGTTTCAGAACCGAAGAGCCAAGTGGCGGAAGCGGGAGAAGTGCTGGGGCCGGAGCAGCGTGATGGCCGAGTACGGCCTCTATGGGGCCATGGTGAGGCATTCCATCCCTCTGCCCGAGTCCATCATCAACTCCGCCAAGAGCGGCCTGGTGGGATCCTGCGCCCCGTGGCTGCTGGGTGAGTGGGAGCTTGGGGTGCTGGTGGGGGGACCAGGGCTCAGCCTCTTCTTTCGTATGGCTGCCCTTGCCTTTTTCCAGAAAGGAATGGGGCCTCCCTGGCCCTGAGCTGTATATGGGCTGCCCAGTGCCCTGGGTTTTCCACTTCCTCCTTGCAAAGGACAGTTAGAAAAAGGAAAACCTTTTACTGCTGTGTCAGACAGGTGCCTGCATGTGGGTGGATATTACTCTGCAGTGCTAGCTGGCAGCATGGGAGTTGCAAGGCATCTAACAAGTCACCACCACCTGCCCCGAAACTGATACCTCAGAGCTACCTCAGATCTACCCTCTGCTCATACACAGTCAAAATCCAGGTTGGAATGGGTCGTTATAGGACACGTCTCCCTGTAAGCCTTCCCTGCTACAGAGGAGGTACAGACTGATTTTGCCACAAGCCATTCCCTCTGGCTGTAGAGAGCAGGTGGCAGGGCTCTGGGTTGGGAAGGGCTGGTAGCTAGAGAGAGCTTTCCTTGGGAAGCAGGCAAGAACTGAGGGAAGCAGCAGTAATGCAGGAGGTGATTCTGAGCCGTCCCAGGCAGAAATAAGCAACCAGTGTCCTTGGCTTTGCTCTCTCCCTTCTGCAAGGTATGCACAAAAAGTCCATGGAGGTAAGCAGGAAGGCAGAGAGCCAAGAGAAGCTGGCAGATGGGTGGCGAATGGAGCAGGAGGAGGAGGAACTCAAAGGGACGCAAGCCAGTTCCCAGAAGGGCTCTGACAAGCTTGGGCCTGCAAAAGACTCAGAGGACACAGCCATTGACCTCTCCAGGACAGCCAAGCATGAGAAGAGGGGTGTGCTGAGGCAGTACATCAACGGGGACCCCGCCACAGAGCAGAAGGACAGGGACCACTGAGCTTGGGCTGCCCCAGAGGAGGCCAGACCTCACAGCGTCCTGGCGAGACCATAATATTTATTGATTTATTGATATATATATTTTTTTCTTAAATGATGGAACTTTTATCTGAATTCAGGGCATTTTAAAACTGGGCACACACATCCCCTTGTCCCCTCACTTTCAAGCTGTTCACTTCTCAGCAGAGCCAGGGTGGAGGGTGGCAGAGGGGCCAAGAGCAGTGCAAGGTTGGGAGCACATTGTGGTCAGCACCGATTGCTGCTGGGGAGGAGCCTCCTTCCCCTCTGTGCTGGGACCACTTCCCCAGCTAGCCAGGAACACAAAGAGGAGCAACACAGTGGGAGTTGTTCCCTCCTCCAACACTCAGGTGCACGGATGGTGCAGGAGTTTACAGACGCCTTCTCCAAGCGCTTCCACCCTGGCGCAGCGCCTGTGTGCAAGTCCTTCCACGCTGAGCACACAAATCTTCCACCTCGAGGAGCAGCAGGGTTTTTAAACACGGTAGGGTTCATCCTCAAGCTGGTTTAACCTGACAGACAGGCAGGTTTATACTCCCTGAGGATCTAGCCTGCCAATGCAGCCTTATCACTGGATTTACACTGTGTATCTTCCTTAACTCGTATTTGGGAGAAGGGGGTAAGGACGTTTTTGTTTATGCAATGATTTTGTACACTCTTGAATGTCACTTGCCACACTATGCATGACAGAACAGATATTTTTGAAAAACAAGCCATATTACCCTGGAGCAATTAAACAATTTTGTGAAGTGACATAAGAAGATATTTTGTAATTATCTGTAAAAAGTGTTAATGTCAGAGCTGTTTCTTGGTTGCCCTATATTTATGTCTAAAAGCACTTTAGTAATCTGGATTTTTGAATGTGGCTCTTCCCGTATTGTCCACCATTTATTTATTACACATCCATAAATAAAATTGTGGTGTATCTTTGGTTTTCATGCTCTGTATTGCAATTTCTACCTTCCTTTGCCACATCTCATGGCAGTTGCTGAACTGGCCCATGCACGTGCCTCGACAGCTCTCCTGGAACACTTCCAGTTTCATCTACCAGCCAAAACGTAATGGAAAATTATCAAAAGGTTTTATTAAAATCTGAGTAATTCCGATTTGGAAAGTGTCTTAATACAGCTCAGGGGGTGTGTGGCCAGGTACTAATGCTGTCACTTGGTCCTGCCTCTGCTGCTGGATCTGGCTGCTCTCACAGCCACAGGCTGTGCTGGGCAGGGGGAGAGTGGGGGCACAGTTCCCGGGAGGGCAGACGAATAAGTGGCATGTGCAATTTTCCTGCCTTTCCCCTCCTTTGCTCAGCCAGACCCCACCAGGCGGCCGGGGGGAGGGGTAACATATGCACGGCAAATACAAGCTTTGCAGGGGGAAAAAAAAGTTTGCTGGGGGGGCTGTGGGGAGCACAGTTCAGGAAAGGACCAGCCAGGGCTTATTGCAGCAGCAATTAGGCTCACTGAGAGCCGAGACTTAGCACATTGGAGGCCTAATCCTGCCTGAGCAGCATCTGAAAACCTTTTATTTGGGCTGTGCCACGCTGGCACTGGATGCTTGCAATCCTTGTGGGTTTTTTTTTCCCTTTGGTCTGCCTGCGTGCAGATGGCCTGGCTCTTTGCCTTGTGCTGGCTGCAGCGCTGTGACAGCAAGCACGTCACCACCATGATGCTACAAGGGGAGACACTGTAGTTCCAGCATGCACAGGGTGCGGGCCACTCGAGCTCCTGGTAGTGCCTGGTGGGCTCTCAGCTCTCACCACATGCTGGGAAGGAGGAGCCAAGAGGAAGGCTACTGGCCCGAGGCACTTTGCACATGCTGGGAAGTGACTGTGGGGTACAGATGCTGGTGGATGGAAGTGACTGCCCAGGCTCAGCTCCTGGTGACAGGGTCTGGTGCCCTCCTTGGAGCAGGTGTCACTTGAATTTCACTGCCTGTGCTAACCCTGGCAGAGAAGTGTCCACTGTCCTCCAATGTCACTGCTTGGAGCAGCAATAGGAGTAGGGCACCACGTTCTTGTTGCTTCAGGTTTGATCCAACCTGAGGTCAGTGGCAGCCAGAGCCAGCCACGGCTCCTGCCAGAGCTGGTTCAGGCCTGGGCCAGTGACAAGAGGTGACCCTGAAGTAAGGCAAAGGCTGCCACTTGCACACATCTCTGCTGCTGCCCATGTGGGACTCCACAGCTGTCCTGGTGACCACATCAGGGCCTGCTGCCATGAGCTTCCCTTTGTAAGGAGCCCCGGAGATCCCTCAGCCACAAGTGCTGGGCTTGCTCAAGCAGGAGATCCCTTCCATGTGGCCCAGGCAGGAGAAGTCAGTAAATTCAAAGCCAGTGTTCAGGACGTGCAGATCTCTTCACTGACTGGGACCTCAGGCACCTGGGGATGCAAGGGAGTGGTGGGGGTGTCCCAGCGATGGGCCCAGAGCAGAGAAGGCTGCAGGGCTGCATTTGCGGGAGCATCTTCATGGTCCCATTTCCGTACAGCTCCAGCAATGCTAATAACGAACTGTGTCACTTTGTCTTGGCCAATCCTCCCAAGCCGCGGGCTGGAATTTCAGACTGGGAGCTCAGGGAGCGAGTCCGAACGCTTTGTAAGCGCTCCCTCGTGTGGAGCGGGGCGATGGGACACGGCGAGCAGCCCAGGAAAGGAGGCGGCTGGAGCCTGGAGGCAGCTAGAAGCCTCACTCCTTATTCCCACAGACCCCTGCGGGGGCGCGTCTGCTGTGGATGCAGAACGCAAGAATCCTGCGGGGTCTGTGTTTCATTACCCTCGTCTCTGTGCCGTACAAAATTGTGTTTCGTGTCAGGTAAATAAAGGTAACCTGTGTAATTGTAATTATGAAATGTGTGGAACACAGCCATGGGACAGTTATAAAGATGAGTTCTAATAAACAACCGAAGAAAGCAAAGCATGGAAGAAGGCCTTTGAATCGATCTTTGGTTCACAATTAACTATTATAAGTCTTATGCGGTTTTGTAACAAGAACCTTTGAATTATAGCTTTAGAATGTTGCTTTGTATTAAGGATTTTTTAAACTGTAGCTTTAGAATGAAAACAAAACTGTAGCTTTAGGATTTAAACAAAAGAGGGAAGTGAACCTATCCCAAACTCCTAACGAAACAGTGAGAACATCCTGAAAAAGGACAGTGGGCATCAATGTCACTGATCAATGATTTTGAAAAGGGAAGCTGGACATCACTATCATAGATTAATGGTCCTAGAAAACAGAAGCTGGACCCCACCATCTGGGATACACATCCTGGGTATTGAAACCTGGAATAGATCACAGTAGAGTATAGAAATGGGAAAGGAACCAAACATCACCATCATAGATTTATGATCCTGAAGTATAGAATTATGATGTAAAAAAACTGGAAACAGAAACTGCTGAGAAAGCTTATGAATATGCATGAATGTGATCAATAAATACCAGAAAGCTCAGCAATCAGTGTGCAGTTGGAGGGGAAAACCCGCATCACCGTACCCAGTGCTTTTTTGCTCATACGCTACCATATGAATTAATAAATTGAATTACTGCTTGATATATTGGCTGAGTCAAGCCTCTCATTTATAACATCTTGCATCCCCAACAGGCACTTGGTACAACGAGCAGTCTCTGGCAGAGGGGACAGACGCTGATCAGAGCCTCTGACTTTCCCCAGAGTGCTTCAGGTGCAGGCCAGCCCTGACCTGGGGTTCATCAAGCACACCATCGCCTGCTGGATGAGGAAGGGGATTGTTCTGCTCTGTTCTGCAGAGGGGTGGCCTCACCTCGAGTCCTGGGGGCAGTTTTGGGCACTGCAATGTAAAACAGACATTAAAATTATAGGTTGGATATTAGGAAATGTTTCTTCACCCAGAGGGTGTTTGGGCACTGGAACAGGTTCCCCAAGGAAGCGGTCACAGCACCAAGCCCGACAGAGTTAAACAGGTGTTTGGATAATACACAGGCATTTTCTGCGATTTCTGGGGTTGTCCTGTGCAGGGACAGAAGTTGGGTTTTGATGATCCTATGTGTCTCTTCCAACTCAGACTATTCTGTGATTTCCTAGGTTAGTTCAGCATTAGCACCAATACAAGTCTATTCTTTTAAACCAGATGCACGTGTTCAGCCTGCTAAATCTCTTCAGGCTGCCACTGGCGAGGGCACCGATCCTGCTCCGAATGCCCTTTCCCAGCGCGATCTCACACGGTCCTGCCGTGAGGCTCGCGGGGGGCGTGGAACAGCAAAAGCCCCGCCTGCCTTTTTGGCCACATTCCCCCTCTGTCCCACCTTCTGCAGGCTCTGGCTGCAGACTGCTGGAGCCGGGGAGAACGGGGCCGGCGTCACCGGCTGTAGCAGCCGCCGGCACGGCTCGCAACGAGTGCCGGAGCGCAGCCTCCCCAGCGCAGCCCGAGTCCGCTCTGCGCCGCCGTTCTGCGGCCTCGGCGGGGCGGGGCGGCCACCACGCTCCGCCCCGGCCCGCCCCCGCTGCCTGTGCCGGCGGCGCGATGGCGGTGGCAGTGCTGCGGCCGCTGGATGCGCCGCCGGCCGAGCTGTCTCCGGCCACGGCGCTGCTGCTGGC
>VWZV01008581.1:235830-252739 GCA_013397155.1 Irena cyanogastra
TGCCCGGCGGGACGGGCGGCGGCGGGGCCGAGGTGTGGGTGAGCCGGCGCGGGCTGCTGGCGCTGGGGCTGTTCCAGGGCGAGTGGGTGCGGGTGGGCGTGGAGGGGACGGCCCGCGAGCACCTGGCGGCGCTTCTGGCGCGGCCGCCGCCCTGGGAGTACCCGCGGGCCGCCCGCCGCGGCCTGGCCGACGGCACCGCGCTGCTCGCCCCGGCCCTGGCCTTCAACCTGGGCTGCGACCCCGCCGGCGCCGCACACCTCCGCCTGCAGGTGAGCCGAGGCCGGGCATCCCGGGGTGCGGGCCGGCGGTAGCCGCGGCTCACGGTGCTTCCCCGTCCCCTCCGCAGAGGTACGAAAGGACCGGCGCCGTGGATGAGAAGGGCAGCCGGTCCGTGCTGTCTGTGCCCCCGTTCGCCAAGGAGCTGCACCTAGAGATCGTCTGCTCGCCGGCTTACAGCTCCCGCGGAAGCTACGACTGCGTGCTCTACAGGCACTTCGAAACACCGCGGTGAGCTGTGCGGGGCGGACGGTCGGGGCGGACTCGTAAGATACGGTATGTGTTTGTGCCACTCGTGTGTGGTTTCCACAGCCTGGTCAGAGTGTGAGAAAACCAAGTTTTCCCAGGATTAGCTTGTGAGGCCCTAAGAAGCTTGAACCCAAACAATGATAACTTGTTAGTATAAACAACCTGCAGGTGCTGTTTTTTCTACTTTCTGTTTTCCTGTTCTCCAAAAGATTGTTTGTAAGAAGGGTGTTGGGTTACTTAGTTTTCTCACTCTCTGACCAGGCTGTGGAAACCACAACACGTGGGGATGTGCGCATCGACACCCCTGTTGCAGGTGCTGTGTAGTTTTAGAATATCTCCTTGCATTGTCCTATCACGAGTATGCTCTGCTTGGACACAGCACTTCTTGTCCTGTCCTTCAGAAGTCATCTTCGAGTCTCCTGCCTCATGATTCACTATCCAGTGCTGAGTGCTCGCAAGTGCTGCCCACAAACTTCCCTTGTGGGCCCTGTTTATAATCCCAGTTTTCAGCTGAGCAGTCTGGAAACTGGATGTGTTACCACCTTCTCTTCTGATGCCTGTGCCTGAGTGTCTTTCATATGGCTGCGAAGGCTATCTGTTGGAATTACCCCCAGCTATTTCATAGATAAGGTGGAGATTTTGTCTGAATGAGACACTCCAATGACATTCATCTTCCATACCAATCCCAGAAGGCTCCCTTTAGTAGTCAGTGTAGGCCTAATTCCATCCAGTGCATGCTGAATCTTTCAGTGGCTACTGATAGTTTTATTTACAGGCAAGGAGTGAGTCAGTATGAATAGCTGCATTCTTTTCTGTAAAAACACTTGTGGTGCTGGGCAGGGAGGGCACACAACCAGAAGGATTTACTCTCTTTCGCTGGTGAAACTCTCTGGGTTTTTCGTAGGCTGGTCCAGGAGGGAGACATCCTGTGTGTTCCAACATTTGGAAATGCTGAGTTTATAGAACTAAATGCAGACAAGTTCCTAAGGTAGGTTTCAACAAACTGTGGCTCTGTTACTTGGTACCAGAAGAGCAGAGGTACTTTTCCACTATTGACTCTCTTGAAATCTGACAGTTTATTCCATTCTGATCTGTCCCTGGATTTTAGTGTTTTATCTGTCTGTTAATATACTGGGAAGAGGGAAATGTTTTTGTTGGATTATGGAGGGCTGAAGCTAAAAGGAAGGCCTCCATTAGCTCCTTCGAATAGTCAGGAAGGGAAGAAAGGAAAAAAAGAAAGCAACTGATGGGGATAAAGAGTGAAGAGGAAGGGGTGGCCTGAGGGCAGTCAGAGGCCACATAAAGCAAAGTGGGAGCTGATCTCAACTTGTGACAAACAACAAAATACAAATATAAGCCCTAGGAGTTCACATTAGAAAAACTTTCTGTTTGGCCACCAGTTCTGCCTTTCTTGGTTTTGCTCATGTGGCTTTGGAACAGTTGTGCTAAATGGGAGAACGTCCCCTTTGTATCAGGATAAGGGTGGTCCCAGTGGCATTCCCAACATTCACATTGCCTGATCCTTGTGCATACTGCAAGAGGACAAGAGTATTTCTGCTTACCTGTGCTTATCAGCTGTATTTTTGTTGATATTTATATCGTTCCTTCCTTCAAGATCTTGGCTAAGCAGTTTAGAGTGCTCGTTTTTTCCTTTAGGTGGCCAGAGCTTTATTTCAAGGTGAAGAAGATTGTAGGCATGGTGGAAGAGGAGCAGTCCGAGGGTTACCTGGTGGACACCCAGAACACGTCTCTCTATCTGGTGAGATGTTGGTAGAGAGCAGAGAGAGGAGATGCACTGTGAGTGATGAATGTACCTGTGAAGGCTTGTGCCTCCTGCCATTGAAAAATGACATTTCAGGACAGATTTTGTCACTTGGCTCCGGTCTTTACTTGGGTGGTGTTTTTGCTTTCTCACAGGTGGGTTCAACAAATAGCACTGTCCCATCTGCCCCAGCCTATAACAGCAATGAGTTCTGGAGCAGTTTGTCTCCTGGAGGACTTTCTGATGTCGTGAAACAGCTCTGTGATGCTCTTCGGCCTCACCTGAACCGTTGGTGAGTGAGAATTCCTTGGAGTGAGCCCTGGAAGAGGTGGGACCATGGCGCAGGGAGAACCCCCTGTCTGTTCCAGGGCCAGTGCGCTGAGCGGCATGGGCAGCGTTCTCCTCTCGGGGCCGAGCGGCAGCGGGAAGCTGATGGCTGTCAGAGCTGTGTGTAGCTGCCTCAACCTCCACCTCTTCAAGGTAATTCCTCCTGTGGCCAGTGGATTGGTGGATTTACAACAGAGAGAGAATTATGGAAATGTTTTTTAACTCAGCCCTGCCAACAGCCCTGCTGCAGCCATGACATGAGCCTATCCAGGAGCTGCTTCCATGTGCAGATGCAGACAAGTGAGGCACAAATGATGCTGAGATCTTCCTTAGCTGAGAGGGAAAAGAAAAGCAGCCCTTGGTTGCATGCTAGCACATGTACCAGACCTGGCTCAAAATCTCTTGGCAAGTAAAACTAAAACAGCTGGCCTATAACTGTGTTCACATTCACCACCACCACCAGCCTCCTGCCAAGAGCAGTGAAGTGACAGGTGAAATTCACTGGAGTTGATTTTATGTGGAATATGATACAGTTCCAGCAGACTGTCAGTATTAAGAATTTGGTTTTATGTCAATGGCCCCATGAAAACTTGTGCTCTACTCTCCATATGTGTAAAAAATCAGATCACATTTTAGTGATCAAACTTGAGAGGGGTGCTGTTGCTGTGCAAATCCATGTCTTGACACAGATCCATATCATGCACAGTTCTGGTCTCCCCATCACAAAAGCATAAAACTGAACTGGAAAAATTCAGAGGAGGACACTGGGTAAGATTGGGTGTCTAGACCAGTTTCTCTGTGGGGAAAAGCTGAGTAAATTCTTCAGCTTGAAAAATAAAGAATTTAGGGAGAGTTTGACGCAAGCTTTTACAAGATCTTTTTGAAAGGGCTTTTTCACAAGAGCTTGAGAGGTCAGCAAAGCATGGAAGGTGCTTGCTTTTCTCTGTGCCAGCATGGAGCCTGTGGCTGTCAGATGAAGCTAGTGGGAGTAGGCAAGCTAAAGGAGATGTTTCTCTGTGTAGGTGAGGTTATTGGATGAGAAATCTACTGTTACAAAACTACATCTGACTGGAAAAGCCCTTTGATGGGAATGGTATGTGCCCTGGATGGCCAAAATGAGGTGTAGCACCTGTCTCTGTCCAACACAAAAGGTTCTGGGAACCAACAGAGTCTTCACTGACTTGTTAAAATTGCTATTTTCCTCTAGCATACCTCTTTTGTTCACTCTGACAGTCTGGGATTATCCCACAAATGCTTTCATTTCCTTGAATCTGTAGAGATATGTTTGCAAAAGTAAGAGGAAGTCATGTGGTGACTTTTCTAGGAGACTTTCTGAAATTCTGAAAGGACACGGAAGAAGAAGAAAAATGGAAAGAATGGGGCTGGAACGTTCCTGTTTTTGTGGAAGGAAATCGTGGGCTTGCTCCTTCTTTTGGTGGATATTTTTAGAGTAAACTCTTTTCCTGTTCTTTTCTCTCCAAGTAAAGCTGTAACACTGGGTCAGTGGAGCAGGTAGATGGTGCCTTGGCCCACTCTGTGCAGTTCATTTGGAACATGATCCTTTGTGGTGCTGAGCTCTGACTTTTCTGAAGATGTGCCACAGCTCTTGCGATGCGATGCAGGATTGCAGGGATTTCACAGGACCTTCAGTTCCATGTTTAGGATGTGCTTGGGAGCACTCTGTCACTGTCCTGTCCTGTCAGGTGGCCTCAGGTTCTAGTGGGGTGTGTGTGCAAGGCTGCAGCTCTGGATTCAGCATTGTGTGCTGCTCTTAAAGACTAACACACTTACTATTAAAGACAGAGATACTTTCTGTCCATCTTATTCTCCTACCCCAGCTTTTACACTCTCCCCTCCCTTTCTCACTGACTGCAGTGCTTACACTGCCATTCCACCTGCTCTTCCCTTTCTCTGGCTGTTGTGTCTGCCATCCCACCAGGACACAGTAATTTTTCCCTGCTCTAATGTCTTGATGTACTTGATGATAAACAATTTTTTGTCCTTTATCTCTGCCTTTCAGTACTTGCATACAGATCCTGCTGCCATTAGGCCTGCCACAACCCTGACTCCTGGGTTTTTTCTGTAGTTCACGGAGCATAGGAGTTCCTCTGCTCTGTGTCCCTGTCCTTACCCTCTAGGGAGCTGTTCTCCCTGCTTCAGGGTGTCTTTTCTGAGGATGAAACTCAGGGAATCCCAGAGATGGTTTGGGTCTCCCTCGCAGCACCAGGAGGCAGCACTGGCTGTTCCCAGGCTGCTGTTCAAGGCTCACCAGTCACCTCTTCCCTTGGATGACTTCATCAAGTGTTTGCTTTGTAAACAGTGTCTGGGCCTCTTGCCATCTATAACTTCCCCCCAAACACCCATCACCTTTACCTTCCTCCCGCACTTTGAGCCTGTCTGGCACTGGCTGAGCAGTTTCCTGGGCCGCCTCCTCTACTTACTGCACTGTTCTGCAAGATACTTTGTTCTCCCTGTCTTCCACAGCTCTCAGCTCCCTTCCAGCTTAGGTTCCTGAGCTGTGATATCCACTGTATTGATTTCTCTCATCCCTTTGCCTCACCTTTTTCAGATAAGACCCTCTTGCCTACTTCATCTCTTGCAGAGAAGCAAGAAACAACCATTTATCCATGCGATAACATAATGAATATGCCTGTTTTGAATATGACCTGAATGTGTCTCTGGGAAATACTGAGTTTGATCTCCTCTGAGCCGTGAATTGCCTGTGGAAAGCTTTGTGGAATGTTGTCCTAGGCCCCTCAGCCGTGCATGTTGCAACCGTGTTGTGTGGTATGTCTGGCAGGTCGATTGCGTCAGTTTGTGCAGTGACACCAGTGCAGCCACAGAGGAGAAAGTACAGGTGGCCTTCAACCAGGCCCAGCAGTACCAGCCCTGTGTGCTCCTGCTGAAAGACATTGAGGTGCTTGGCAGAGACCGAGATGGGCTTGGAGAGGATACCAGGGTCATTGCTACTCTGAGGCAGCTGCTCCTGGACAGAGACCCAGCACTGAGGTATGGACCCTGCACGTTTGCTGTGGGCATCTGAGGTAATTGTTTGCTTCTGCCAAGGGAGAGTGAGTTGGCATATGCGACGGCAATGTAAGAGGTTACTTCCACAGAGCTGAGACCATGCACTGTCCCCTTTCTCTCCACAGCCACCCTGTCCTGGTGATTGGCACAACCTGCAAGCCCCAGAATGTTCCCACAGATGTGCAGACTGCTTTCCTTCATGAGGTGAAGATCGAAGCCCCTTCAGAGGAGCAGAGGAGGTTGATGCTGAGCACGCTGACTGCCAGCCTGCCTCTGGGCAAAGAAGTGAGCTTGTCCAAGCTGGCCCGAAGGACTGCCGTGAGTAAAACCACAGCAGCGTGTGGGGATGGGCAGGCTGGGAATGCTGGGCCAGTCTCCCCTAGCTGGCCTTGGAGAAAGGGAGTAATTCCCACAGCCCAGACAATTTCTTCAGTGGTTAATCCTGATGCTCAGACATCAGCTTTTAAATGCAGATTTCTATTGGCTATGGACTCCACACCTTTTGCAGAGGTGTTGGCTGATGTTCAGCTCTGCTAATAAAAAAAAATGAAGCTAGAGCCTTTAAGCAGAGGCTCAAGGAGCAGCTCTGCAAGGAATTTTCCCCCATACTTTTTATGGCCTAGGTGTAGCTGTGGTGAGGGACTGAACTGATAATCTTTGTTTCCATATTCACAGGGATTTGTGCTGGGAGATTTCTGTGCCTTGTTGTCCCACAGCAGTCGGGCTGCTTGCACCCGCATCCAGGCCTTGAGGTAGCACAGGCAACAGGGCAGGGGGTGGGGAGGGCAGGGCTGCAGCCAGTAGTAGAGCACAGCCTGACTCCTTTCCCTTTCTTTCCTCACCAGTTTTCCAGGCGGACTGAGTGAAGAAGTGGAGAGGGATTTTTGCACTGCAGGGTTCCCGGTGCTCGAGGAGGATTTTAGTGCTGCACTGGACCAGCTGCATGATGCCCACTCGCAGGCAGTGGGAGCCCCAAAGGTGAGATATGGGGGCACAAGGAGGGGGTGGGTTCTGCAGAGCTCTTGGCCCAGGATGCCCATCGCAGATCTTGCAGGGCTATGCTCTGACATGTTGCTTCCTGCTCTGTCCTTCCATGTATTCCCTCAGCTTTCAGTGGGAAACAATCCTCTGCACTTTCCCCCCATCAATTTACATCCTCTTGGCTTGGAATTTGTCAGGGAAGTTCTTGCAGTGCTAATTGCAGAGCAGTTAATTGGCTGGTGCTGGAGGGGTGCCAGCTGTGCAGCTCAGCCTCTTGGGGCGCAAAGGCTGCCTCCCTGAGATCTCCCCAGCCACCTGGCCTGAGGGAGCAGAGAGGCTGTGGCACAGGCTGGTGAGGGAGTTTCTCCACATGCATGATGAGTCTTAGACTTGATTTCTGGCCTTGGATGCTGCTTGAGCTGGGATGGACTTTTCTGACAGGCAGTTTGAAGAACTTGGGGTTTCTTGAGAGGAAGTGACACGGAGAGTCTGAGAAAACCAGCAGTCAGCTTCTCAGAAGGGGTGTGATCTGCCTCTGGCATCTCGGCACCCAGGGAATCAGCATTTGGGGTGACTAGTCTGGCTGGGTAATGTGGTGTTAGGACCAAGCACAGTAATCAGAACCTCTTTTCCATGCCCATGAGTGCCAGCAACTGAGTTCAGCACAGAACAGGAAGCCTTGGCCTTGGAGCAGTTCCTCTGGCACCTTCCCCAGCTGCCCACTTAATTCATAAAATGAGCTCTGTTTTTTGGTATTTGCCAAGTTTGCTGTAAGACAAATAGCCACAGAGCATGCTGAGCAGTGAGCTGTGTGAATGGGAGTTAATTTTGTTTGTATTTTACATTTCTTTATTGATTTATTAGTAATTGGTTGTGGTCAGGAAGCCCATTAGCAGACCTGGATACTCTCAACATACATCACTTTCAGTTCCCTGCTTACGCTTTCTGGTTAGTCATACATTTGTCTGCAGTTACAGCCTGAGCCTTCTGGAGAGAACTGATTCTTAACCTCCACTTGCTAGCAGTGTCTGCACCATGTCTTAGACTTACAATGTGCTCCCCTGAAAACAACCTTGCTGCAGTTTTCCAGCTCCTGTGCTCATGTTGGTAGAGCTTTTTCTAGCGAGGCAGGATGAGCAAAAGTGCAGAGGAGAGGGCAGCTCTTCCATTCATTGTCACTGCAGAAGAAGGGTCTGTGACCTTTTACTTTAAAAGTTGGGGTTTTTTTCTGAAGATCCTTGTTTGTTTGACCTAATT
Source organism: Irena cyanogastra (assembly GCA_013397155.1). Taxonomy (NCBI): domain Eukaryota; kingdom Metazoa; phylum Chordata; class Aves; order Passeriformes; family Irenidae; genus Irena; species Irena cyanogastra. The sequence continues at coordinate 243,710 of VWZV01008581.1, forward strand.
TTCCTAGTGGACAGCTAAAGAAATAAGATAACATAATTTCCAGTAGTGAAGGCAGGAGATGCAAACTGGCTGAGGGAGAAAGAATTTTGCCCTAAGCTATTTTTAAACTCCCCAGTTGTGCTGGCAGCAACAGCCAGCAGGTGGGGGAAAGTGTGGGGCTTTCCCAGGAGAGCTACTCTGACTCTCAGGAGGATGTCATGCATGCTGTGGCATTCCAGCTATTCCTATAGCAGTGAGCAGAGCAGCAGCGTGCTCTGGGATAGTTTTGCTCAGCACAAAATAACCCAAGAGGCATTGGCTCACCCATCTCAGGTTTGGTGTCTTCTCTCTGTTCTCCGTGACCCCTTATGTGTCTGCAGCTGACCCCATCCTTATCTATTTCTCATGAGCATACATGGACTTTGTTCTTGCATCCCCCTTTTCAAGAGCAGTGAGTGTTCCATACACTGTCCTGCAGGATGTCTCTCCTTGACATCCTCCTTGTCATCACAGAGGCATCACCTGGCAGCCCAGGTTCTGTCCTCTGCAAGGTCTGAAGCCCTTGCACAGTCTCACCCCTGTGGGGGACAAGGTGTCCTGAACACGAGCCACTCACAGTTGCGAGATCCAGATTTCTTTTCTAAAAAACATTTTTTTATTCTTATTTTTACCTTCCTTCATGCATCCCCAAAGGCTATCTGCAGCAGGACTTTCTCCCCTCAAAGCTGCAGGCAACCCTGGCAGATACTTTACCTGGGGTATTTTTGCTGATGGATGATACGAGGGGCAGTGGAGGATTGGAGATGAAGGGCACTCTGTGAGTGCAGCCTGCTTGGGGACGTGTTTCTATGGTTTGTTTTCTCCGTTACAAAGCTCAAAGAGGGGAAATGTGGATACTGGATACTGAAGCTGCCCAGGCATGCTCGGGGCTCAGGAATAAGTGCTGACAAGGATTCTCCCTCTCTTGGCAGATCCCCTCGGTGTCCTGGCAGGATGTTGGTGGCTTGCAGGAGGTGAAGAAGGAGATCCTGGACACTATCCAGTTGCCCTTGGAGCACCCAGAGCTGCTGTCACTGGGTCTGTGCCGCTCTGGTCTGCTGCTGTATGGGCCTCCAGGGACAGGGAAGACCTTGCTGGCAAAAGCTGTGGCAACAACATGCGCCATGACATTCCTTAGGTGAGAAATATGGGGGAGGCTCACACAATGGGACTGACTTTCTCCTGGCAAGGGATGGGTGTCCTCTAATTGGTTTCCTCTTCTCCCTGCTCCACAGTGTGAAAGGGCCGGAGCTCATCAACATGTATGTTGGGCAAAGTGAGGAGAACGTGCGCAATGGTGAGGATGTGCATCCTGCTTCTGCACATGGGGAGATTGGGCTCTTCTGTAGTGCTGCAGGGAAGGAGAGGTAGTGATTAAATCCCCCTTCCCAACTCCCACCCGCAGCTCTCAGCAAGAGCTTGAACCCAGCTGTCTCCTACAGTCTGTTCCCTGCTCTCTGCAGCTTCCTCTCCTGCTGTCTCTGCTGCTGTTGCTCCTGTCCCTGGTGTTCCTGATGGGACACCAGCCCCTCAGAGACACAGCTGAGCCTCAGGGCCCATCCTGCTAGGTGCTGCCTGTCCCCACTCTATTGAGCCATTCAGGCAGGAGCACTTGGTGGTGGTGATACAGTGCGTCTCTGGTTTCCATACACAGCTCTTCCCTGCTGGGAATGTAGCAGGTCCTATTGCTGTTGACTGCTCCTTCTTGTCTTTTTCACCTTTTGTGCTGTCTCCTCACAGTGTTTGCCAGGGCCAGGGCAGCTGCTCCCTGCATTATCTTCTTTGATGAACTGGATTCTCTGGCCCCCAGTCGTGGGCGAAGTGGAGATTCAGGGGGTGTCATGGACAGGTGAGTAAGCATCAGGTGTCCTTGGGAGAGCAGGATTCCTGCCTCAGCTGCAGGCAGTGCATGAGATTGCCCTGAAAGACAGAGTCCATTCCACCCCTCTTTCTCTATTTTTTCCCCTCTCTGCTCTCTTAAGCTCTCAGTATGGCCTGTCTCTTCTCTCTGAGCATTAGTACTGCTGTTTGCATTGCCTCAGATTCCCGATTGCCCAAGCTAGTTGTGCAAACATTTGGTTAAGACAGTCTCCTCCATCTGCTTCTGTGGCTGCCAAGTGCTCCCTTTGGCCTCTCCAAGGTCATCCTTCACACCCCTGCTGTTCTGTCCTCCTATTAGCTGCTGTTTCCCTGTGGTGGGAAACCTTTCAGCTGCTTCTGGTAGAAGCAGAGTGTGTACAGCTTAGAGATACCCAGAAACGGGGTTATTTTCCCTAGGCCTCCTCTGTTTTTCTGCTAAGTTGGCAGTCCCCATCCAGTCTTCCTGTTTCGAAGGACTGTCTGGGATTTGGACTACTGTGCAGTGAGCCCACTTGCTTGCCAGCTGTGCTAATGGAGAAGTCCGGATGGTTGTGTAAGAGCTCTTCAGGAAAGAGAAACAGGAGCTGAAGTCTGAGAAATGGACATGCCACTGGCCTCACTTCTTCCTTTTTCCATTGGTGGCTGAGGGAGACACCAGGTGACTTGCCAAGGCTAGTTCTAAGTATCCTGTCTTGCTCCCTGCAGAGTTGTCTCACAGCTCCTTGCAGAGCTTGATGGCCTCCATTCCACCAGAGAGGTGTTTGTCATTGGAGCCACAAACAGGCCTGACCTCTTGGACCCAGCTCTGCTACGGCCAGGCAGGTATGTCTCATCCTACCCTGCCTCACTCCAAGGGGGTTCCCCACAGCTCCTCAGACCGTGGTGGGCAGGACTGTGTCCCCACCATGTCCCCTCTACAGAGATTGTTTGTGATAGCCCCTGGCCCTGGCTTACAGGAAGCCAAGAGGAGGCTGGTGCCTGTGGCTGTAGCAGCAGCATAAGATTGCTGCCTCCACCACTCTGGTTACTGCCCCAGCAGCATAACAGGGCAATGAGGAACCTGCTGTTGCACCAAACAGTGGCAGGAATTGGTGCCCCAGGGCCCTTTCTGCAAAGCTGCCCCCTAGCCAGTCCTCAAGCCTGTGACTTGCTTGTCGTAGGGCAGCACTTTGTATCTGCTGTTGTTGGACCCTGTGTGGTTCCTGTCAGTCTGTTTCCTCAGCCTGGAGCAACTTCCAAAGAGCAGCCATGCCCTGCAGCACAGCAAGTGCTTCAGGCTCTGTATCATCCACAACTGGACAGCAAAAGGAGCTGTCCCAGGGCCACCCTTCAGCTCCTGCTGCACAGGGCTGAGCACTTGTGGCAGGTTTGCTTTGGCCTGTTCCCAGCTGTCTCCTCTCTGCTGACAGGTTTGACAAGCTGGTCTACGTGGGCATCAACGAGGACCGGGAGTCGCAGCTGCAGGTGCTGAGCGCCGTCACCAGGAAGTGAGTGACCCTGTGCTCTTGCAGCGTCCTCGCTTCCAGGAGGTCACAGCTCTCCTGGGGCTGATGCTTAGTGTGCTCCATCTTTGCTTCATGTCTGAGCCCTGGGGAGCACCTGAGGTCACTGAGCCACAGCCAGCAGGTAGGGCAAGAGGACAGAGCAATTTCCAAAAGCTGAACTGGGACTGGTTTTTCTACAAGATGGGCGAAGCTCAGCCTGCCCGTCCAAGTGGAGGGGTTGGTAGAGTTTTCCAGCCTCTGTGCCACTGTGCTCTTCTTAAGGAGCTCAGCTAGATCCTAATGGTGCAGTGAGACTGCAGTGCCGATGCAGGACAGGAAGCTCCCATTTGATTCCTGCAAGAGTTCCCCTGCTCTTTGCCAATCCAAGTGTGAAGGCAGCTCTGTTCAGCTCATTGCCTCTCCTCCTGTGGTGCTCAGGGGTGTTCAGGCTGTGATCTGTGTGTCTTTCCAATCACTGGTTGTGTGGGATCACTGAGCAGCAGGGTTTGGCTGCTTATTCAGGTGCAGAAGTACCACCCACTGCAACTGGGTGAGTGACTGACTGCCTCTGCAGGGACTCTCTCCTGGATAGCTGTGATCACCTCTGCCTGTGACCATAAGTTAGTAGGAGAGGTGATAGCATGGGCTGGCTGCAAGCAGGTTGTCACATGGCATGTCTTGGCCACCATGTCTTCCAGCAGCTGCTGGTCATGCTGAAGGAGGCTCACTGTCTGCAGCATGGCTCTGATAGGGTGGTTTGGTGTTATAGTGGTTTGTACTCTGTCATTAAACATGTTCTCATCCAGCCCTGGCTGTGGGTTGTTCCCAGGCATGTGGAGCACTTAATTTATCTAGGTGAGAAGTCAAACACCAATGGCATAAACAGATGGTGTTCTAGAGAGTTCATCCTGCACCACTAAGACTATTCCCCGAATCCTTTGTGCTTCCTAGCCTGGAACCAGAGGCCCAGAGAAGTTGTGGATGCCCCATCCCTGGAGATGTTCAAGGCCAGGCTGGATGGGGCTTGGAGCATCCTTGCCTAGTGGAAGGTGTCCCTACCTATGGCTGGGGAGGTGGAACTGGATAATCTTTAAGATCCCTTCCAACCCAGGCCTTGGTGTGCTGTGGTGCTGTGATTCAAAGTTTCCTTTGATCCTGCTTAGCAGGAGAGAGGACCTTGCTGCAGGGATGTTTCAAAGAGAGGTGACTATTGAAAAAAACCATAAAGCAAACTCATTACTTTTTTTTTGAGCATGCAGAGCACATTCTGGAAGTAGCTAAACATTGGTACTCTGCTTGTTCCTGCCCAGTCACACTGGTCTGTTTTTTCTTGGCTTTTACACCTGTGTTTTTCTCTCTTGGCAGGTTTAAACTGGATCCTTCTGTGAATCTCACCACCGTCCTAGAAAAATGCCCAGCTCAGCTGACAGGAGCAGACATCTACGCCCTGTGTTCAGATGCCATGATGTGTGCTGTCAAACGCAAGGTGGAGTGGATTGAGGAAGGTAGGAGCCCTGCCCTTACCTGTCCTGTTGTTGGAGCAGCCCAGCACAGAGGCAGAGAGGAGAGTTACCACTGCTGGTAGCTGGGCTGTGTGAGAAGATCCTCAACAGCTTTGGGCTCTGGGTTATTGCCAGGCAGGCAGTTGCTGCAGATGTGGTCATCTCCACCTCCAGTGCTTGGCCCCGGGGGGAAGGAGAGAGACACAGGTTTTCCTTGCAGTCTTTGATGGCTGGAGAGTGGGCTTTTGGATCTTGCCAGCTGTCCCTGTTCTCAATCCTTTCATGTGGCTTCACTCATGCAGGGCTGGATACTGAGAAGTCTGCTCTGATCCTGACCATGGAAGACTTTCTGCAGGCTGCTGCCAGGTTGCAGCCATCAGTCTCTGAGCAGGAGCTGCTCAGGTACAGACTCATCCAGCAGAAGTTTGTTGCCTCCTAATGCTCAGCAGAGCTGGGACTGGAGAACAGGCACAAACAGGCAGTTGCCTGCTCTTCTCTGATGCCTCCAGGGCCCCCTTCTTTTAAGCTTGGGTGGAAATAGTGTCTGTGCAGTTTCCCAAGCCAAAGCCTGGTGGAAGTGCTACTCTGCTCATCCAAGAGGGTGGTGGGTTCTGTCAGGGTCCCTCACATGTCAGTGGTGCATTGTGGGTGCTGGGAACATAGCAGGATGACTTCCTTGGGGGACAAAGCCATGGGCAGTGTAGCGATGTCTCCACGGATGACAGGCCATTCATTGGTGGGGGAGCAAGGCTCAAACTGCACCTGGTTTGGCAGCAAGTGCAGGGCTGGAGGCAGCTGATTGTTGGGCTGTCAGCCCCCAGTGAGAGATGCTGGCCAGAGGGCAGTAGGACACAGGGCACTGCTGCTCCAGCTAGCCTGGACTTGACATAGTCTCTGAATAAATACAGTTTTTCTAGCACTAGGTGCTCACTGCCTGACCTCAGGTTGTTGCTTCTGATGGTGTCTGTAGGCTCAGGAAGGTCCCTGCAAATTTGTGGGTGGGGTGGGTGGTGTAGAGGAAATCATTGTCCCGCAGGTAGAGAGGGGGGGCACACCTGTGAACTAGACTGGGGCCACTCTCATCCTTCCAGGATGGCTGGAATCTCTGGTGCATGAGGAAAGCCTGAGGGAGAGGTGCTTGCTTGGCTTGGAGCTGAGCTCCCTCTGCAGAAGGAGGGAGCCTCCAGTTCTTGCTGGAGCCACTAGGTGACAGGACATGAGACAATGGGAGCAAGTGGCAGCAAAGAAATTCCCAATGGATGAGAGGGAAAACTTGTCACGGGCAGAAGGAGAGCTTCAGCCTTGGAAATACTCAAACCTTGTCTGGAGCTGCCCAGTCTGCAGTAATTTGTGCTGAGCACCACTTGGCCCAGATTCCTGAGGTCCTGTCTCACCTCCTTCCGGAGCCTCACAGCAGCTGCTGGCGGCATCGCGTATCCCCTGCTTTCCAGCCTTTTCCAAGGGTGCTGAACAAATGGCACCTGAGCTGTGTTTGGCAGCTGCTGTGGCCAGGTGCCTGCAGCTGCCCTCAGCTTTGTGCAGCCCAAGGGGTTGCTGGTGCCAGGTTTTGCTCCACCTGCTGTAGGCACTAAGCCTTGCTGACAGCTGGATCCCTGGGCCAAGCGTGGCTGTGAGGGCCTACTTCCCCGGAGTGAGTTCCCAGCTGGTACGTGCCTGGAGCCCTGTGGCTCTGGCTCTGATGCATGAGCGTGTTCAGGCAGGGCTATCCCTGACCGCACTGCTCTGTGCTGCTGGATCTGGGTATCACATCTTCCCCAGGGTGGAATGGAGGGAGCTGCAGCCACAGCAGAAGCCCTGGCAGAGGATCCAGTGTGGAGCCTCCCCACTCTGGGAACTCCAGTGGGGGAGTGGGTACCCCTATAAGGGGCTGAGGAGTGTCAAGAAAAGGAGTCACCTGTTTGGGAGGTGCACATGAGAAAACAGGTTCCAGCATACTCCCGTGAGCGGTGCTGCAGGGACTCAGCTGGGGTGTGCAACCACCTGGGAGCCAGCTCACCCCTTCTTCCACTTCAGCGGGGCCCCGAGCCCCACACTGCTGGCATGCCGTGGCACCTACAGCTAGGGACTTGACGGGGCAGCTGTGCCTGCACCCATCTTGCGCTGCCCCCCAGGCTGAGCACCTCCTTCCACAGAGTCCTGAGGAGGCAGTGGCCGTCCCCCTTGCCCCGTACCCTGCCCATATAGGGACACATGGACCATGATCACAGGTAGCTCTCACAGGTGTTCTTAATTAAGGGGAGTGGTCTCCCAGGTGGCTCTCAGCCATGTCCCCACCCCCTGCTTGGACCCACAGCTGCTTGGAGCTCTCAGCCACCACAGTCCCATCTCCATAGCCCCTCAGCCTGTCTTCTTCACGACGTGGATGAAGTAGCAGGGCACGTGGGCCTGTCCCGGTGTGTAGGGCTGGAAGTCGCCCAGGACGCTGTGCTGGCACTTTCCCTGGAAGGCACCTTTCAGCAGAGCTGTGAAGGCCTCCAGCCGGTGTGGGTAGTACGAGAGCCGAAACTTGCTGCAAGGAGGCAGTGCTGGTGAGGCAGGGGGACAGCAGGGCACAGTGCCAGCCACCCCCCACGCCGGGAGCCACCGCTGCAGCTCTTCTCACCTCAGCTCCGGGTCTGCTCCCGCCTCAGTTGGGGGGACCTGCACCGTGTAGTCCAGGGTCACCATGTGTGCCTTGTTGTTTACCAGCAGCACTGAGGTGGTGATGTCCTTGGTCAAGTCACTCTGGGAGACCACAGGAGGACATCTGTGTCCTGCGGGGACTCAGTGGCCCCCAGCCTGGGCACAATCCTGCTGCCTGCCCTGCCCGGCCCCCTTGGGGCCATGGGGCTGGGGCAGAGGGGATTGGGATGGGGCAGGGCCTGCCAGTCACCGACCTTGTAGTAGATGTTCTTGCCGGGTGGCGCACAGCCCGTGGCCAGGATGTGGTCGTAGTTGCGGTGGTCAATGACCAGGACACCCCCGGGCCGCACCATGCTGGCAATGTTCCTCAGGGCCAGCTTGTGGTCACTCTGGTCCCCTGGAGAGGAAACTATGGCATCTGCAAGCACTGGCTGTACCCATGGCACAGCCCATATGCTCTCATCTTACCCATACACACATATATATGCACACACAGATACCTGCCCCTACCATCTTCCCCCAGATCTCAGCTTGGAGAACCCACAGCCCCACCCATGGCATGAGCTCAGGCACGTTCTCAGCCTCACTGGAGCAGAGCATGCCACATGGGAAACCCACCACCCGACTTTGTGGCACAAGTCTGGGTGTGCCTCCAGCCTTGTGAGAGCTGTGACATTGATGCACAAACCTCCACCATGACCATGGAACCCAGTGGGCCCACTCATGTCACAGACAGGGGCAGTGGGGCCTCAGCTCCACCCTCCCTGGAGATGTGCCACGAAACAGCAGCTCCACTGTGTGTAATCCCATCCCACTAATGCCATGACTTAGGACACGTTTTCAGTTTGCTGGATGACACTATGCATGCACAGGTGCTCCCCCTCCTCTCCCCTGCCCCAACTCACCTTTGAAATCAGGCAGGTGCGCAAAGGAGTTCCCGAGGCAGATGACTGCATCAAACCCATCCCCTGGCTTCTCCAGGTCCTTCTCCAGTGTGAGCCAGTTGGCCTCCTCGATGACTGCAGTACAGGGAAATAGATGAGGGTAGGGACACCCAACAGCCTCCCCTGCCTGCAAGACCCCATCCCAGCATCACCCAGCCCTTGCCAGGTCCCTGTAGGTGCTGGCTCTGGCCTCTGGCCAGCAGCCAGACAGGCAAGGACCATGGCTTGTCTTTGCCGAGTATCTGGCACTGTCAGGTCCCCGCAGCAAGGCCACCTGGCCAGCAGCAGTCCCAGAATGGCCTGGGCACTGCGAGGGGCCATGGACAGTGCGCTGAGGGAGTGTCAGTGTCTGCAGGCCCCTCCCGGCACCCACAGCCCCCGCACCCCATCGGTCGAAGGGCTCCTCCTTGCGCCGCTCCCAGCGCTCCTTCAGCGCGTACTTGAGCATCTTGTCGCTGGCATCGACGCTGGTCACCTGGAAGCCCTCCTCGAGCAGCATGATGGAGTCCACCCTGGGGACATGGCTGTCAGCGGGGCCGGGGGCAGCTGCGGGGGCCGGGGTGGGGGGCTTGGAGGGAG
>VWZV01008581.1:252747-407400 GCA_013397155.1 Irena cyanogastra
GCCTCGGCGGGGGCCGGGCCGGCCGGGCCGCGGCAGTGCCCATCTCGCACCCAGCAGCAGCAGAAGCAGGGCCGGCAGTGGCGGCGGCGACTCTGGGGAAAACGTCTTTATTTACAGTCCCGGCGGCGTGCGAGGAGCCGGCGGCGGGGCAGCGCTCGCGGGCTGCCGGAGCTGGAGGCCCCGGCAGGGATGCGGCAGGGCTAGGTCCGCGGCTCCGTGACACCTAATCACGGGATAGCACCCAGGCTGGCAGGGCGGGACCAGGCGCTCCGGTCTCCCCCGGGTCACAAGTCCCTTTTCCTTTGGTACCCATAGGCACAGCGGGGTGAAACCCCCGAGCCGGCAGCTGGGGGGGCAGGGGCTGCGTGCCTACAGCTCATCAGCTGGGCTGTGGGTGAGCGGAGCCTGCTCCTGGACCCCTTCCAGGGCCTCCCCTGTGTCCGGAAGGCTGGTAGTTCCCTCGCGCTCATCCTTATGGCCCTTTTTCTTCTTCTTCCCACTCTTTTTTTTGCTCTGCTTTTCCCCAGCGCTTGCCGAATCACCCTTCTTGCCAGTCCACTTCTCTGCCAGGCAGCCTAGAGAAAAGAGAAGAGAGGGGCGGGGGGGCGCAGATGGAGAGGCAGGACTCTCCCTGCTTTAGCAAGGCTCCCCTGCCCTCCTGAGCATGCCTGCATTATTTCAGCCCCTGGCAGCAGCGACGACTTACTTGTGTCCTTTCCTTTTAGGACATGGTTGGCACAGAGAAACTGGGAGAGATCCTCCGTCTGATGGTGCCTGTACCAATCTTCGATCACATCTTCATACTCCTCTACCAGCACATCGCACTAGGGCAGAGAGGAGAGCCCAGCTCCAGATACATGCTAGTGTGGCAGGACCAGGGCCAGGCTCCTACCACAGGTCCTGCCAACATCCTGCTCCCAGCAGCATACCCGTTTGCTCTCCCCCCTTCCACTCCAGCCCACAGGGTCACAGCAGCCACCAAGGGCCAAGCCCACAGGGTGGAGTACCTGCTTTTTGAGGTCAGCCACCTCAGCGGAAGTCTCGTTCCACAGCTCGTAGGGGATGTCCATCACCACCTTGACACCCTTGTGTACCAGATTGTGCAGGGTCTCAAATGTCTCTGACATGCCCTGTGAGGGAGGGAGCAGCACTGCCTGGTGAGGTGGTGCTTCTCCTGCAGGGCTCCCACTCTCTCCTCCCAGTGTCAGCCACACAACCGTGCCCAGGAACATGCAAGCCAGGTCCCTGGAGCATCAGCGTTACCACGGAGGAGTTCAAGTGGCAGTGAGTTCCTCTCTGCAAACCTAGTCCCAAACCCAAAAGGAAGACAGCCCCTGGTTCCCTCCATGCAGACGGGGAGCCTGCCCACCACCACCAAAGACAGCACCCCACATCTGACCTGGGGGGCAGTGTGGCCTCTTATGCCAGGCATGGGGATCCAGAGGATGGGAAGAATGAACCTGGTTTGTCACTCTGGCAGTGAAGGGATGGGTGAGGCACATTTGGGAGCAGGAACTGGAGGAACGGCCCTCACCTTTGCGAATCTGTTACTGCCGCTCCTCTCCTTGTGCAGGTTGTAATCCAACAGCCGCTTGCAGATGTTCTCTGTCACCTCAATTAAACGGATGTCCCTGCATGGAGAGGAGGAAGGGCTTAGGCGTGGGCCCCCAGCAACAGCCAGGGCACAGGGTGAGCCTCCCAAAACCTCCGGCTCTGGAGGCAGCAACAGGAGCAGGGGACCCCCCTCCCACTCCAAACTTACGACTGCGTGTACTTGACAGCAGAGCCCTTCCCGTCCAGGAAGCCATACTTGGTGTCAATCACCTCCTTGGTCTTGCCAGTCTCCTCAAAGGCAGATTTCAGCTCCACAGCTACGTACTTGCACACTGTAGGAAGAGAGAGCACGAGTGGTTTAGGGGGTGTCACCGTTCCGACAGGCAGCATGACAGAGCACCAGGGCAGCAGCAAGAACCAGCCCGGTAACTAGGCACACCAAAGCTGCTGTGAGCACAAAACACATTTTGGCCACCCAAACAAATAACCAGGAATGGCTCAGCTGCTTCCACTGGAGAATGCTTGAAGCAAAAGCACCCAGACCAATGTTTCAGTGTAAACCAGCTGCTGCAGCACAGCTGGAAGTCAGACAGGCTCAGTGCTGCCTGCAGCTTTTCCCCCAAAAGCCTCTATCTCCCTGCCACAAGCTACTGTCTTCCTTTTGGAAGAGCATGGGGTCTTTTTGCAATGCAAGTCCCAGTGTGGCTCAGAGCTTCTCCTCATCATGACAGCATGCCCCACCTGGTACTGGTTCTGTGCTCTCAGTGCTCTGGGGACACTGGGGCTGTGCTGGGGATTGAGCAGCTGGCAGGGCTCGGTGGGCTGGGTGACAGGACCAGGTGCTGGCTGCGAGCTCCAGCAACACAACCTGGGGCTCTGCCTGCAGCAGAGACCACATCATCAACGAATTTAGAACACAGTGCATGGTTATTTTATAAAACTAAAAAAGAAAAAAGCTTTATTGCTTCTGTAAAAAGAGCCCAATAGAGCTATAGAAACAAACAGCAGTAGTAATATCTCAGGGGTTTACAAGTGGGAATGGGGAGGGACAGAAGGCAGGCATGGTGTGGTCATTCCTCCCCCAAAGATAGGGTTTCAGGAGGTTGGAGAAAGCTTTGTCCAGTGCTGTGGGGTCCTGTTTGTCAGGAGCCACCTCTCCTTCGGGCTCCACTTTAGGAGAAGTGCCAAGCTCCAGCAGGAATTGTCTGATAGGATTGAGCCAGTGTCTTCTCCCAGGCAACTATGTGAGTTGAGAGATGCCCCAGGCAGGAAGAGAGCGAGGTGGCTTCTCCAGAGCTCCCACGCATGCATTGAGAAGCACACCTTCTGCACAATCCATTCTCTGCTGGCACCAGGGCCTGGAGGCAACTGTGGCCCTTTCTCAGGTGGGATGATCGTTCATTCCTGCAGACCCTTGAAGCTCGGATCCCAAGGGTGTCCCCCTCCACATCACATCAGCTGCAGTGTCCCCACGCATGCCAGGAGTGCTCAGTGCTGAGTCCAGTTATCCAGATGCTTCCTGCAGCTTTTGCTATGCATTGACACAAGTTCCAAGCCTGGGCAGGAAGAGGAGCAGAGTGTGGTCAGCGCTTGCTCTGATGCTTCTCTGAGGTTATGCTGGTGCCACAGCAGAACTCGGACATCAGCATCTCCAGAGCTGCTTCCCCAGCACAGAAAGCTTTGTAAAGAAGTCCCAATTTTTAAAAAAAAATTCTCTTTGCTGTCCAGCTCCACATGTGCCTGCACAACAAAGACAGAGGAAACCGCACCAGGCAGCAAATGTCCGTCATAACCTACCCTGGACTGCCTGTGAACCAAAGGGATACTCAGATAGGAAGCATCACGGAGACTGAACTGTAAGCAGCACACACGAGCAGTCCCAGCTACGAACCGGCAGGCGATCAAGTGACTGCCGGGAACAGCGGTGCCCCCGGGCAGCAGGCGGGCAGAGGGGCAGCCCGCGGGGGTGCAGCCCCGCACCAACAACCTCCGGCCCGAGCAGACAGCGGGTGGCGGCCGATCACCCCGGTCTCCCGAGGCCCCACTTACCCTCGCACTTGCTTGGCAGTCGCACCCAGTCCGAGTCGTCGCCCCCCGCCAGCGCCGCCGCCATCAGCAGCATCACCAACGCTGCCCCCGCCGCCGCCGCCGCCATGACTCCGCTTCCGGGGCGCGCTCCCGCCCCGCCACGCCCGGTTACTATGGCGACCCCGCCGCGCCGGCCAATAGCGAAGGCGCGCGTGACCCGCGTGACCAATCCCCGCCGGCCGTCGCCAGCCAATCCAGGCGGCGCGCGGCCCCCGTAGCACCGCCCTCGGGCGGTCCCGCCGAGCGCCCACGTGGGAAGGAGCGCGCACGTGGCCGCGGCCGCCCCTCGGGGTCCCCACACAACCCTCCGGGGCCTCTCCCTGCCCCTAGAATTCTGGAAACTTTCCCCCCCCGAGGTACTCTGGGGCCTCTTCCCTACCTCTGGATAATTTGGGGTACCTTTCCATCTTCCAGATAATTCCGGGGCCCTGCCACCCACAGAAATGTGTCAGCCCCTCTCTTGTCCACCCAAACCAAGATTCCCATCCTGTACCTCCCCCAACCATCACTGGGTCTCCTCCTTCCTCCGTTTGGGGGTCCTCTCTCCAGTCTCCAGAGTACTCCTAGTGACTTCCACACCCGTACACCAAACTAGGGGGACTTACTCTTCAGGCATGGGCAGTTGTCCATGCCTTCAGCTCTGGGCGAGGAGGATGGAGGTGAGAACAGCATCAGAGAGCAAGACCTTCAGCAACACCACACGGACAGCCATAAGCAGCGCTGCCAAGGCAGCGGCCGGTGACACTGCAATGGAAGGGTGAGGTAATGCCAGCCACAGACTGACCCCACTGCCCCCCTGTCCTTTCCAGGCCTGCCATGGGGCCACATTTGGGCAGACTTGGGATCCTTACATATTCCAGAGACACTTCATGTCACCCTCATGCTGCTCCTGAGGACAGGCTGGCTCTAAACCCAGTTTCCCCATTCTTCCCATCAAGGTGAAGCTTCTCTCCCTCTTCCCCAGTCCCACAACACTGTGGGAAAACCCATCCCAACCACCACACTGCCCCAGCCAAGTCACTGCCAGGGCTTTCTCCCTGGCAGCTGACATTCCCACCAGACAGGGGCTAGAGACTCACCAGCTGTGCTACACAGCTCTGCTGCCTCCTCGTTGCCTGTGGGATGAAAGAGCAGCTGGGGAGGCGCTGGCAGCCCAGCACCAGGTGCATGGCAGGGCTGGCCACAAACGCCTTCCTATGATCGGGACAGCAACGTTTGCCTGTAGGGCCTCACACCTGCTCCTTGCCGACTTCCCTCCTCGGGGGCCACCAGCGCACCCGCTCGGCTGGGCAGCAGTGGCCAAAGCAGGCAGAGGGGGTGGCAGCAGCGTCATACCTGTGATGCGGATGGGGATGGAACTGTGGGACGGGGAGGTCCTGTTGGCTCCCACATGGCAGGCAAGTTCCCTCTCATGCAGAGGGTCACTGGAAAGGAGGGAAACGGAGCAGACGGTGCCACCATCTTCCTGGGAGGCCCCATAGGCAAAGGGCTGCAGGATGCTACCATTCCCACCAGAGATCCAGACAGCATGGCCAGAGCTGGGGGCCAGGTCGCTCACCACGCACACCACCAGCTGCCGGCGCTGCCCAGCCAGCACCATGCTCAGTGGCTGGGTCAGTGTAGGCAGTGGCACAGCTGCCCTGCCAACTGAGGGAGACAAGGTTTAGGGGCACTGCTTCCCTCACACATCCCACCCAACACAGCCACTAGCTCGGCAGAGCTCAGCCTTTGCATCCAGGCTGGGTGGCACCCGGCCTTTCCCCCTCCTGGGTTTGTCCCAGGGATACTCACGGAGCGGGAGCAGAGCGGCAGCCAGCAGCATCCGGAGCAGCTCCATGGCAGCTGCAGCGCATGGGGCCGCCAAGGGCTCAGCCCCCACCTGGAGCTCCAGCTGCGCCGCCCACCGCCGGGGCTGCGGGGCTGGGGCTGGCGCGGCGCTCCCCGGCGGGCTGTGGGGCCCCGCTCCGCCCCGCCGGGGCCGCTGCTCCTTCCTGGTCGCGCCACGGAGCGAGTCCCGGCCCCGGGGATACTGCGGCTCGTGCGGGAACCGCCAGGCGCGCGGCACCTCCGCGCCTCGCCCCCGGGGACTCCCCTCACCGTCTCCCGCCCGCCGAGCCCCGGCAACATCCCCCGGCCCAGCACGGTACTGCCGGCAGGTGAAGAAACCACACAAGAACTCTGGGCCCGCAGGGTACGGCTGCGCCCGGGGCACTCGCTCTGCCTCGCGGTGGGCAGAGGGGAACCAAGGACGCCTGGGACAGGGCGGGGTGGCAGCTGCTGTGGACTTAGGGGTAGGACGAGCTCCAGTCGTACAATATCCATGCTGCACATGCACGAGCCAGGCTGGAAAGGCCTCTGCTTTATTCTTCAGACAAACGCACCAAAACAAACCCCAAACCCCAGCACTGCTCAGCTTAGTAACACTGAACATTTCCAGGACACACTGGGCAAGACAACCTTGGTTACTTGCAGTCAAGGCTGTGGCTTCACGCAGCAGAACTTGACTTGGTGCCACCTTCTTTAGGAATCAAGGCACGTGTATTGAAATTAAGAAAAACAAAACATGTACAATAACTTTAACACAAACCCATCATTAAGGCATACATTTTCCAAAGACTTTTCTTGAAAAAAACAACAAAAAAGATTTTTTGGTAATTTTCAGCATTCACTTCATGCTGTTTTATGACCTCTTCATACCCACAGTTTCAGCCCACATTCAAAGAACCCTGTCACTCTCAACCCAGGAGCTTGGGTGGAGCAGCAATATTGCCTGATTTTCACACACATCTCAATAGCTGGTGATCCTTTAGGAAGTCCAAACAAACCAACAGAGCCATCTTTCCTTGCCCTACAGCTTGACAACAACCCTGTCGCAATACAAACATCAAATTAATCTTGAATTCTTTTGAAGAACCTGAGAACTGATTTAATACCTGAAACTAAGGGACAAGGACAAGACTTGATACGTGCCTCCTCCCTCCAACTATCACTATGCCAAGGACCAAGCTACTCCACATTGAGCTTTGTTTTTATGTTCATGGCTGCCAGCTCAGCCACAAAGTAGCGGAAGACATGGGGCACAGGGACAACCTCAATGGCATCCACCTCGCTGCAGACAGAACAGGAATACCTCCTGCTGCTGGTCACAGAGGAGTGGGACAGTTTCTCCAGCACAGGGGATGTCATGCTGCCACAGCTTGTGCACACGTAGGCTATGGAGCCGTCGGAGCAGTTGAACAGGCGGTCCTGCAGCAGGAAGGACGTGCCATGGGCCAGTAGAGCATCCCGCTCCATCTCGCCGAAGCGGATCCCACCTTCCACATTCCTCCCCTTGACAGGCTGGTTGGTGACAGCGTCTCGGGGCCCCGTGGTCCTCACCTGGAACTTGTCGGAGACCATGTGGCGCAGGCGCTGGTAGTACACCACCCCCACAAAGATCTCTGCCTCCAGCTCCACCCCGCTGATGCCGCTGTACATCTTCTCTGTCCCAAAGAAGTTGTAACCTGCGCTCGCTAAAGTCTCACCGAAGTATTTCAGAGCAGACTTCTTCTCCGTGAAGGTGAAGGGAGTGGCATCATAGGAGACCCCATGCAGGGCTGCTGACTTCCCTGCCATGCTCTCAATTAACATCCCAATGGTCATGCGGGAGGGAAAGCCGTGAGGGTTGAAGAGGATGTCTGGAACCATCCCGTTCTCTGTGAAGGGCATGTCCTCGACGGGCCAGAGCTGGCTCAGGATACCTTTCTGTCCATGACGGCTGGCAAATTTGTCTCCAATAGTGGGATTTCGGGGAACCCTCACAATGATGCAAGCCTTCTTGAACTTCCCAGTGCCACGGTCATTGCTGCACAACCTAACGTTGTCCACAATGCCCACTTCCTTACTCCTGTGTAGGTGGAGGAACAATAATAGCAACAATGTCAGGTTTGCTAATAATTTTTAGTTTTGAAAGGAAAATGAAGCAAAGAACCTAAACCACTTATAAAATGCCTTTGGACAGCTGAGAAACACCACCATTCTTCAAAGTACAACTCAGTAGTGAGGGAACTCAGACTATGTAAGAATTAGGGCAAGGAAGCAATACAAAGGCATCTTCCAAGTGCCATTCAGGTGATCAGGTAATGTGCCACCCACAATTTAAAATAAAGATCATTTCAACCTGGTTCATCTGTATCGCACTTTGTATCTGATAAACTGCATCCCACTGCCATTTCCATTGTATTAAGGCAGCAGCCCCTCTCCCTACCACCAATGAATTCACACCATACTGATGGGATTCCAAAATAAAGAACCTGATTCAGTTATTCAGTAGGGAGGGAAGTTCAGAGCAGAAAGGGAAGGCTAAGTGTGAGCTTTGACAACCAGTGCCTTGTTCAGGATTGTGCTCCTTCTCCAGATGAGCCCTCAGCCTGATATTCCATGGCTAGTGGTCTGCTGCAGGCTTAACTGTTACCATGTCCACATACAACCAGCACAGGCAAATCACAAAAAAAAAAATCCTCCTGGGATAAGCCAGCTCTGCAGCACACGCTGGCTTAGAGAAAAGATATGATACGTGCCCAGGAGTCACCTACAGCATGAACTTCATGCTCTCTGTCACACCATGGACACTATTATGTGAAGAGAAAAGGGAACATCTGCAGGAAAAGGGCCAACTGCTCTCCCCATGGGGTGAGCAGAGCCAGGAGCAACAAGCTGTACTTACGGATAGTACACAGTGAAGGTCTCCCCTGTGTTGAGGTTCATGAAGCTGTAGAAGGGGTCCCCAGGCTGCAGGATAGACCCAACAAAAGGCAGTCCATCAGCATCCAGCTTCTCCCCAATGTTTGGATCACCAGGCCTAATTCCAAATACTAAATTATCGCCTGCCCTGCTGGCTTTAAGAGAAAGGTCAATGCTCTCCGCCTTGATAACACTTCCATAAGCAAATCCTCTCTGCCAGGAAGATTTATTTACAATCTAAAAAGAAGAAACAAACGCCTGTTAAAGACTTGCTGATAATTTAGAAAAAAAAATTAACAAAGGTAAGGATCAGATCAAAATGGGAACACTGCCTTTTTAAAGTCTCCCAGTAAGTCACCATTCCAAAAAGCTCAAGCCTCGTGTAACCCTAGAATTTTTCAAAGCTGGAAGGCCACTGCCTTGGACAATCAAAGCTCTATTCTACTCCTAGCACTTCTAGCAATGCCTGCTGTAACAACACAACCACTGCGCTGCTGAATCTGCCCAAAAAGTGTGAGGACCAGCACAGACAGAAAGCGGGGTCTTGTCAGCTAAATATCAACCCCTACTCTCAGTGCCCAACAAATTCCTTCATAAGACAGCAGCAATTTTTCCTTCTGGTGGCTTACCATTGCATCTTCCATGTCATAGCCACTGTAGGAGATGACAGCCACGATGGAATTGGTGCCAACGGGATAGCTGTCCATCCCATAATAGTCATACATGCTGGGCCTCACCAGAGGGCTCTGGGGGGTGTGCAGGTGGTACAGCTTGTTATCCGAGCGATCCTTGTAGTTGTAAACAGGAAACCCCATGGTCTGCTTTCCTGAAGGGAAGGAGGAAAACTTGGATTTATTCCTCCGTGTATTTTGTTAAGAAAAAAGCTAGAAATACTTACAAATTTAGAGGGATTATCAATCTTAATCCCCTTGGAATTTAAAAATTGCCCTAAGCCCAGCTATAATTTTTCTATGTACCACAATTTCTTTCACAGCATTTCAAAAGGACTACATCCGATTTTGTTTTCTTTTTTGCAATTTGTTTCCTTTTCTGCAATTTCAAAATCCACACTAAGGTTGGTGTGGTGTTTCTGGTTTTGCTTACTTTGGAAATTTTTTTGGTGTGTTTTCTTGTTTTGTTTTGTCGTTTTGGGGGGAATGTGTGTGTGTCTTGTCTTCTCCCCAGTGTTTTCCAGAGTGAGGCTCATGTTATATATTTCCAGGCCAAAAAGCATTTGCTTCTGCAGCATCAACATCCTGGCAAGGGAATCAAGTTTTGAATGGTCATATTGCTACTTGCAGAAAAGTATGAGAAAGAGGTAGTGTTTTAAGGGCGTCGTTCTGATAATACTGTCAGAAATTCAATACACTAGAGGTGTTAATCCCTTTGCCCAGGGTCTTGCAGTATTGTACTTCAGCACTTACCCATCTGGCACTGGTACATGTTCCGTGGACTTTGGTTGTGGTCAGAGAAGGGAATGAGATTGGCCACCACGCTCAAAATGCTGTGAGGGAAGAGCTCCTGGTGAGTGGTCACTCCAGGCACCACCTCTGACTCCTGCGTGGCCACATTCATGAAGATCTGCAAACATCAAATTGGATAATGCTTGTTCACTTCCTTCTTTTAAAGGGAAAGAAAGAAAACAAAGCTGTCTGTGATGGCTTTCTGTCCATTTCAGTTTTAGCTGTGACTGTTGTCTGCACTGTAGTGTATTAGCAAGACAAATCAGACAGGTGGTAAACCATTTATGACAGATTAGCTGCAAAGGAAGGAAGCCTGAAATACAAAACTGCAGTAACTTGTCCTCCTTTCTGTCCCCCACTTTAATACTTCCAAGTGGATGAGCTCCCCAGCAATCCACTGCTTGGCTGCCCAGAAGCCATTTGGCAAACAGGATGTAACACAAGATGACATGGCATACACAACACAGCAATCCTTCACCTCAAATCTTCACAAAGTTAATACTGAAAGCAGATTTGAAGATCTCAAAAAGATCTCTACAGTCCAGCTATGACATTTACCAGAAATCAATTTGCAGGAGTGAAAAACACCCTTCTGTCACTATTCTAGCTCTTCAACACAAGCCTCATCCTCAGCTCCTTTTATAAATATTTTCCAAACCCATTTTTGATGCCAGGTACCTCTATAACATGGGAATATGCAAACCCCACCTGTTCCAGAGTCCCAATCCATTCATTCCTTCCATAGGACAGGTTTCTGACGGGCCGCACCATCCGGCAAGGGTTAGTGAAAATGAACAGCCCAGGATACAGGCTGGGTTTTCCTGTCATTGGGATAAGGACCACTTCTGCCCGTGCAGGAAATCTCTTCTCTTGTGTTATCTGTTGGTGCAAAGAAATAACAATTTAGAGACACAAACCAAGTTTAACTAAACTGCATCCACCTGGTCACACAATGAAAATGTCAACCACAGGTGTAGCCACTAAAAAAAAAAGCTATGGAAAAGAGTTCTTATGAATACCTTTAGAAAAACCTCCACCAAAAAAAAAAAAGAGAATATGTCTTATCTTACCTTTTCCAGGAAAATGTTCTTTCAAAAACTGTAACTTCATAAACCAACAGATGAAATATATGTATTAAAAAAAAGGGAACACAAAAGCACACTCCAATACTAATACACAGCCAAAGACAACTTATTGGGTCAGATTAAAAAAAAAGAATAAAAAATAAAAGGAAGCCTAAGAAGTTCCAAACATTCCTATTTTTGACCACTGCACGTTGAAGATGTTTAGCTAAGAAACATTTCAAACAAGACAACAAACCTTGAAACGGCGGAGGGTTTGTGCAACCTCGGGAGCCAACTCCCGCTCTACCCAGCCCACCATGGAGCCATCCAGCACAACTCTGTAGCACTCTGAGAAAGGCTGGCTCGGAGCTGCATCAATGGGGGTGACACCTGTGGGAAGAGTGGGTTGATGGAAGGGACAGCCAAAAAAAAAAGCAAACAAAACACAGAAGTTATTTCTGCACTTCTCAGTTTACACCAAGAAACTTTCTGAGACATCAAAAAATTCTTGGCAAAGCCATAGACAGGTTCAACGGAAAATGAAAAACATTTACAACTTATAATGTCATTCCCTTCTCCCCATTTTTCTGACTGAAATTAGGATTCTCATTATTCTGGTAATCACAAATGAAGTGCAGTTCAATTCAAGTTATTAAAGAATTAGTGCTTAGTCCAGTTTCTCAGAGCTGTGAGAAATTCTTTGTGCAATTCCTTGTGCTTCAGTGAACATCCTCACACTACAGCACACAGCTGTGACACTGACATTGAATTGTACAGGCTGATGTGCCTGTACAAGCAATGTGTTATTTACCACTAAGCAGAAGCCCAGTAAGTACAGGTCAAACTAGACTTCACCTTCTCAACTGAGCAGTGCGCTGTGATGCTGTGTGGAAAACCTTTCCCAGGCATGAGGCTGCAGGACAGGGAGGTAAGAAAGGAGAACACTTCACTAAACCATCAGGCCAGTGAAACATACCCAGGGAACATAACAAAGGTGGAATGTCTGCCACGGGCACCATCTCGTTGACGATTTCACACAGAGCTGTCATGTGGTTCATCAGCCCACAGGGCTCTCCGTCCGGGGTGTCCACAGGGCACAGGAAGCCCCAGGATTCGGGCAGCAGCTTGCGGACAGTTGTGGTTCGCATCTGGGAAAACGCCGCCCCTCTGTGTATGCAGCGGAAGTGGGAGAGGTAGCGGATGAAATTCAGCTTGTCCCCCACCACACAGAGACCACTGGCCTGCAACATGCCCAGCCCTAGGGAACAAAGGGGAGATTTATTTCAGGACTTCATCCAGCTTTAACAAATACAGAATGATGTGACAAGACAGTGGGTCTTGTTTTTCACTGACGACCCCTAAAGATGCTCACACCAGATCCCGACAAGGCAGGTCCATGTGCACAGGCAACTCAGTGACCTGTAAGAGACCTAGAGACTTTAAATTCCAAGCTATTCCTTAAAATCTAGTTCCTTTTTACAAACATGTGGAAGTAACTGCCAGTGAAGCAAACAGGAATTTGCAGCTGGTACGTTTTACCAAAAATCTGCAGGTTTTTAATCTCATTTCATTTTCTAGTGGGCATTCCATTACAACACTGTCATACTGGACACTTCAGGGAAGCATCAGATAAATCTGAATATAAATCAGCAAACTGGTTTCTCTCCATTTAAGCTCACATGACTAATGGGGCAGTTGTGATTAAAAAATGCCCCTTCTCTGTCTTACATTACACCTTCCAAGAAGAAATAATCTTTGGGAAAGCAAATCAAATTATGGTCACTGTTTTGGACAACACTAAATTTCATTTCAACTATTCATCTGGGTAGAGGCTTTGCTTTCATAACTAATCTGTTCTATACCATGCCCAATGACTATGCTTGTGCATAAATTTTGCCTTTTTCCTCAATGCTCCCTTTCTTCAAACCCCTTTTAGCAATTCAGTTACAGTGTACAATGTCTGTGTACAAGCAGTTGTTTCCAGTTAAGAGCTCATTTTTATGTTGTTCCTCACTCTGCTTTACAGGAAAAAAAGTAAAAAGGCACCTTAAGCCTGCAGATTTACCTGTTTTAGACCGCAGATTACCAGTTGCAAGCAGATACTCAAATGGCTTGGTGAAGTCTGGTGCCAGGCTGAATGCCTTCACCAGGGTGTCTGTATTTAGGCTGACATCTGCCTTTTCAGCTCTTTTTTCCAAAACGAACCTAACAGATTGCAACCAGGTTTCAAGCCTCTCCTATGGTTTAAAAGTGAGAGATTTAAAATTAAAACAGGACAAGAAAGGCTCGAATTAGAACATCAGCTGCACATGCTACAGAACTCCTCTAAAATTAGCAAGATGCACAACTTTTAAGGAACTGACAGTTTTCCAGACTTATTTCCAACACCGACTTCATTCTATCAAGATGCTGATGGTATATGTCAATACAGAACTAAAAGGAAAACACCCACCCAACAGCTTGGCAATCACTTCCACCCAGAATGGTGATGCAAATGAATTACAGTAACAGAATCTCATGAAGCACAGACAAAACCCTAAACAGAAACTGTACCTACAATCTGACCACAAGGCTAACTCTGTATACAGTGTACACTATGTCTTCCGTATGCTGTAGACTATTTAGGATCTTAGGACTGAAAAAAAGGGGGCTGTTACCTCATTCCCCTGCTGATCTGACAGCGAGGGCTAGACAGTAAAGCAACTTTTTCTGGCTCCTGGTAGCTGTTCTACATAGCACTAAAATGCTTCCCCAAGTTCACTTTTAAACCACTCAAGTAGTAGAGAGTTTTTTTACAGTCTTTCAACAAAACAATGCTTAAGAAAATTCTGGTTAAAGGGGAAAATAAAGATTAAAAATTATGTAATAACTCAAGGAAGTATCTTATTTGGGATGAAAACTACTATTCCACAGTGAATTTCATGGGACAGTCAAGTTTCTGAACACTACTCCTCTCCTCCCAGCATCCTAAAATGAGGGATTCCTCTAAACTGAATTGGAATAGATTAGTAGTAAGTTACCTGTTTAAGTCAGAAGCATGTTACCAACTTTCTGATCCGTAAAGAAATTTAAAAATGTGGGAGCCATGAGCTTACCTTTAAGAACATAAGGAAAAGCTGTCCTGGGGTAAGCACCTCGTGATTCATGAGACTGTCTGGATTATCCTCCATGCATTCCCCTTTGGCAAAAGCATAGAGCTTCTGGGTCATCATACAGAGCAGGTAGAACTTTTCAGTTCTATTGGTCAGGTGAATACAGATACAATTGCTGAAGGAAGAGAAAGAAGGAAGACAACCACCATGATCTCTTCATGCTAACTTCATGTTCTTCAAGTTTCCCCTAAATAACTATAAACCAATTTTTGTTTTTAATAAAAAGCCTAACAAGGCAAATAGATGTAAACTACAAAATATTTCTGTTAGCACTATCAGTGTCCTGCCACAGAAACTCCAGCTCTCCACTGCTATCAAGCCATGTATGGAAAACTGTGGGCTGAGCAAGCCTAACACAAACAAAAAAGGAAACCACACCTAATTCCTAAAGATGGAAGAAGAGCAAACACATACTTTACCAGAAAAATGAATTTTTTGGTTGAATGCCTGTCACACTGACAGTCTCAAAGCCAATTCTTCCAGTGCTTTTTAAGTTTATTCATGAAAGAGGATTTAAAAGTGTCTCTTTTCTGTCATGTTAAAAGAAAAATTATTCAGAGTTGACAGAGATTGTGTGAAACTGATAATAAACTGCAGTATTTCTGTTCAACAAATGGATCCTCAAGCAGTCACAGAGCTAGCTTTAACCTTCTCTTCCTCAACCTTTGTGTTTTTTCATCAATGACATCACAAAAATCCCATCTAAATAAAACCTGTCACTCTTGTGAAACTGTTTTGGGAATACTTGTGTCAATCCATTAAAATACATATCATCATAAATACTCTCACATATGCCTATAAATTCAACACAATGACACTGGATCACACCCACATACAGACCTCAGAATGAAATCTGCAGCCTGTTCATTGCTGTACCACTCAGGCAGGTTGAGTTTCACTCTGAAGCTCTTTCCCAGGTAATCCAGGACATTTTGCTGTGTCAAACAGCCGGCATCCACCACTGCCCTCAACATCTCAGTAACGCAGTTCGCATAAAAGGTGTCATCTTCCCTTCCTTTCACCAACTCTTCAAAAATCTGGTAGTCTGGGAAATTAACTAATGCCTGAGAGACAGAAGTTTATCAGATCAGAAAAATAAGGTCATAACATCTATCTACAAAATACAGCTTAAGAACTAAGGCCGTATACTAACCCATGATTTAGGTTTTCAGTGCTCTAGAAATGCCCTTCCACAATGAAAACTGCAAAATGCTGTGGGGTTGAGATACTTAGAGAGTAATGCAGGGGATATTCATACATGGATAACAATCTCCATCCAGATCACTCATCAGAAAAACCCCACAAAACCATGAAAGTGTGACTCTCCCCTCCCCTCTTGTCCCTACAGACACTTCCTCTGCTGCAGATTGTGTTTGATTACAGTGTTACACAGCTTGGATGACCTTTCCCCAATCAGAATAGGAAGACTGACTGAAAATGCTCCAAGTGGAATTAACTTCTTCTCATTACTTAAAATAAAAATGCTTTTCTAACTTCTGTATTTATTCAATATAGAAAGCACAAGCATTCATTGCTTACCTTCAGAGCAAATCCCAAGGGGAGGAAGAACAACTCTTTGCGAAAAATGAAATTCACCATGACACAGCCATTTTCCAAGTAGTGAAGGTTCATATTTATTGCAGTATGCTCATCCTTGACACAGTGCATCACCACCCCTGCAAAATCACAACATCAGCATGAGCTGCACAAAACCAAGTGGCTGCACCACTGTGTCATGCCCAAGAAGGTGTCAGACAATGCAAGAGAGAAACTTTGGTACTTGATGGCTGAGACCATGAGGCAGATTGCTCACTTCAGGGCCGGCGTGCCACTTCGAACAAACACATCAGCTCAACTCAGCTCTTAGCTAAAGAGGGCTGTGTCTCAGGACAGCCAGCACGTTTGCTGAGAGGCTTGAAAGATGCACAAAGTTTTTAATGAAACACCCAGGCCTCAACTATCCTGTTTGTAACCTTTGGTTGTAGGACAGAGTAACACACAAGTACTGCTCCTAACAGCACTCTTATCTCTGTGTTTGGTGGCAGTGCTACAGCACTGTTTCCTGGTCCTGCTCCACGCTATCCACTACAGGACAAAGAAAAATAAAACAAAAAAGGACCATCTAATCTGGCACTGCCTTGAAATAAACTAGTGTGGAACTACAGTGTGTGCTCAAGCACCATGGTCCAGTCAAATCAGCAACTGGCAACACCTGATTTTAAAATGCTATCTAACATTTTCTGGCTCAATTCAATTTTAAACTGGTTTTGCTGAGTATACATGACAAAGGGAAGGTGCAGCCATAAACCTAGTTTACTCTGCTTCATGGATATTAAATCTGACACCATGAAGTATGGACAAAATCAGTGAAATTAGTTCAGTTCAGTTCAATTACTGACTTGTACTGAAGGTGGGGGTTTAGTTACACCTTCCACAGAACAAAAGATGACAAGTAATGCAAAGCCTGGAATAAAATCTCCTTGCTCCCCAGGGGTAGCTCAGACAGCTCTCACAAGGCAAGTCTCTGTTTCTTGCTTGTACCATCACAGTGGTGTCTTTACCCTTTATTCTTATTTGCAGCAAAAAATACTAACATTACACAAGAAATGTAACAAAACAAACTACCAAAATTCAGCTACAGATGGTCACTCCTGTTTGTCCTCAAGCAGTTGTTAATAGGATGCTGCAGGAAACTGCTGAACTTACCATACTCTGTGAAACCAGGGCCTCTGTTTTTCCACTTGTGTCTTGCCATTGCAAGAGGGAAGTTTCGCCTGGGCATAATTAGCATCCTGATTACTTTTTCTAAACCATTGATTATAAAGTAGCCTCCCATTTCCTGGCAGGAGAAGAAAAATCATTTTAATATACTTAGAAAGTCAGAACCAGCATTGTGAGTAAAAGAAAAAAAATGCCTGTATTATACATGAAAACCAAACATTTAATGGGAAATAGCAAGACATGATTTAGCACTGCTTTTGGAAAGGCTGCACTCCTTAGCAGGGACTTATGAAGTCCAAATGTAGCAGAGTGCAAGAAAAAAGATGCATGTTCCACAATTTAGAGGAAGAAAAAACCTTTGTGATCAATGAAGAGCTGAAGAGCTAACATTAACTTCTTAAAGTAAGCGCTCTGAAGTTCTAATTTTGAGTTTATAAACCAGAAGGATTTTCAGAGCAAAAGATTTCTGGTCACATACAAGCTTACTTTTCTGATTTTCTTTTATGGTTTGCTCTCTTTTTTTTTGTGACTTCAAAATGCAGCTCTAAATAAGTCTGTATTAAACTATAGACAACTAACATGCTACTGGGGAGACAGGGAAAAAGCTGCAGAAGACAGCTGTGAATGGGAATGTCTCTTTCAATGCCTGTTCTCCAAATCTTTCTCTCCACAGAGTCCCCTTCACAGCAATCTCAGTTGCTGTGTAGCAGCTGAGAAGTTCTATACCAGAACTGTAGGTACTGACACAAAACAGAGTCCTCTGTTCAAGAATAGCCATGGCTGCAAACTTCTCAAGCTGCTTTATCAAGCCCCCATAAACAATCTGCTTTCAAGAGAAAATGGGAAGTCAAACTTAAAACAAAATATAAATGTTCAAGCCCTGCAAAGAGAAGGTGACCTGACAGACTGCTCAGGTAAACACAGACTTTCCTGACCCTCAAAATCCCCGTTACCTCTTCTTCCTCATGGTGCTGCAAAAGGTCTTGTGGAGAAAAACCACAGAGGTTGCACAATTTGGACTTCACCATGATTGGAATATACCCTAAGGGCTGTTTGATAGTCCCTTGTGGCATGTCATTCACTGCCCAGCTGATGTCAGCCTAAAACAACACAACACCAACAGTAAGCAAGTTAAGTTGCCCTTTTAATATTTCCTGCTATATTAACTGTACCTTTCATACAACCACAAGCAGTTGAACACTGTAAAATAGTAGTAATAATAAAAAAAAAGAGGCAGTAGATACACACATAAAGATTACACTCTGGGGAACAGTCAATGTGGGTTTACAGAAGAAAACTATACAAGCCTAGAGTCAGGTAAAGAAGCTGCTGGGAGAGCAAACAAGGTTGGTCTGGCCTCCTTTTCCGTTCAGACCCTTCAACAGAGGAGCCTAAACAAAAAAAAGGCAGCCACAGGACAGGAAAGGAAACTTCAAAAGGTAACAGTTCAAAGCAGAAGAAGACAGCAAGTGTCCACTGAAAAGACATCCACACTACAGGCGTAATAAAACCTTTCCTTTCTTCACTTAGCATGTTCAGGAGTGATCTGAAAAGCAAGAAAGAAAAGCATGCAGGAAAGAAAATTTATTAACAAGTTCTGGCAGTGGGTCTGCAGGAAGACTGTGGGAGCAAACAATCCTAACTTCACACGCAGAATGATGGGCTTTGAGAGAGCTGCTGTCCTGCAGGAATGAAACACTGGCACTACAGGAACATGGGTTCAACACCTGGCAGCAGCTAAATGAGTCAACTGAGTCTCAGAAATTACTGGAAAAGGGAAGGGAAATGCTACTGTGCCCCTTGAAATCCATGGGGATTTCTTACACAGAGACTGCTGCAGTCTGGTCTACACCTGAAGTGATGACTAAGGGTCTACAGCTGCTCAGCAGACTGGGGCTCACATCTTACCCTGGGGCAGTGGGAACTGAGGAAGGGACATGGAGCTAAAGCAGCACAGTGCAAACAGGGAATGATTACTGACTGTTTTCTGCTGTGCCTGGGCAGGGAAGGGGAGAGGTTAACCTGTCCCAGCACAAGGCACTGCCTTTTCACACAAGGCATGGCAAACTGTTCTAATTGCTCCAAGCATTCAAAAAGACAGACAATGGGAAAAAAAGAGATGGGAAATAATTCAGGTAAGAAAAATAAAATCAGCTGTAGCTCAGGAAAATCTAACATCCTCTGGGAATACAGCTATGAACAATCTGCACTGCCCCACTTTCATTTTTAGATAAGGTACTGCATTTAGAGTGGCTTTTATCATGGCAAGGTGTACAGCTTCAGAAAAATAAAAAAAAAAAAACAACAAAAAAGAAAACAAGCAAAAAACATGAAATTCAAAGTGAGCATTCCCTTGCACCAGGTGCCTCACACAAGCAATCAGCTTGGACACAACTACATCGTTTCAATAGAAAACAACAATGTGCAACCCTTTCACACTGCAAAGGAAAGTATTTGCTGGGGATGCTTCCTCTCTAGGCAAACTTCAAAGCACTTCAGGAAAACCATGAACCGGTGAACAGTGGAGATTTACAGCTCTGGACTTCTATATGAGAGCAACGCTGCTTTTGAAACCTGAATTCCGGCAGAAACAAGATTTGGATTATGCTGCTCTCTGGGATGACACGGGTCTCCATCCAAGGTCTTCCAAGCTGACTGTCTGCTTGCAGGGAGAAACGGGAAAGAAGGGCAGCGGGGCCGGGACCTGGAGAAGCTTGATGTGCGGAGAAGACCAGCGAGGAAGCAAATCATCAACACCCCAGAGCTCACGCGGGGCAGCGCTCCCCCAACCCCCCGTGAGATCGGTGAGCCGGGAAGGGGCGTTTAAAACTACAGCACATGGCCGGGACAGGGACACGCGTGAGNGCCCCGCGCGTGCGCTCCGCAGCCAGCCCCGCCCCCGCGCGCGCCGGTTCCCGGCCGCTCCAGGGGCACGTGCGGCCCTGCGGACACTCCTGTCCCCGGAACCCGCTCCGCAGCTCCCTCCCCACGAGCCGCGCTCCTNCTTCAGGAAAACCATGAACCGGTGAACAGTGGAGATTTACAGCTCTGGACTTCTATATGAGAGCAACGCTGCTTTTGAAACCTGAATTCCGGCAGAAACAAGATTTGGATTATGCTGCTCTCTGGGATGACACGGGTCTCCATCCAAGGTCTTCCAAGCTGACTGTCTGCTTGCAGGGAGAAACGGGAAAGAAGGGCAGCGGGGCCGGGACCTGGAGAAGCTTGATGTGCGGAGAAGACCAGCGAGGAAGCAAATCATCAACACCCCAGAGCTCACGCGGGGCAGCGCTCCCCCAACCCCCCGTGAGATCGGTGAGCCGGGAAGGGGCGTTTAAAACTACAGCACATGGCCGGGACAGGGACACGCGTGAGCGGGGTCCGGCCGGGACAGGGACACGCGTGAGCGGGGCGGGCGGGCGGTGGGGCGCGGGCACTTACAGTGATCCTGCCGCGGTAGGTGCTGCGGAGCCCGCGGCACTCAGCCGGGAACACCCTCCTCTCCTGGCACACCGTCCCGGCCGGCACGGCTGGAGGGGCGATGGACACCCCGACAAGCGTCAGCGCCAGCCGGGTGTCCTTCAGCGCGAACTCCACCGGGGGCACATCCTGCAATGGCACCGGGTCAGCGCGGCGGGGGCGGGGGAGGGCCCGGCGCCGCGCCCCCCGCCCCGCGCCCCCTCACCTGCACGGCGCGATAGACGCCCTCGCTGACGGCGTAGTTGAAGGACTCGATGTGAGCGCCGGTGAGGTCGCGCTGGGTCGTGCCGCGCCGCGGCGGCCGCAGGCGGTGCGGGTCCGGGCGCAGCCCCGTCCCGGTGCCCGCCATGCCNGGTCGCCCTGTGCATCCGTTTCACCCATGTCCCTCCCCCTGCCCAGCCACGTGCGCCCCAGGAACAGGAGCCTGGACATCCACCTATCGCCGTCATTCTCTGCCACTTCTGCACGCCTGGAATCTCGAACAACCCCTCTATTCCCCAGCTCCCACCGCTGCCGGGACAGCCCAGGGGGTGAGGCCAGTTTCCACAGTCCTGAGGACTCGGCACCCCAGGGACCCGCTGCCCCAAGGAAACACCACAGGCTGTGGGGTTTGCATGTTTTAATGATGGTTTAGGAGAGATGTGGATAGATGTGAGCTCACCGGAGAGCCGGGAGCTCGGGCTTTGGCCAGCCTCACATGCACATGCTGGCGTGAGAGCAGCTAGGCACACGATCCCGAGCCTGGCGGGCGGGCAGCTCGGCAGCGCCCCGTGTACCCCACATCCTCTCAACACCAGGGTTTCTCAAGGGCTGCCACAGCGGACACTGTCATGGACCATGACCACGAACGGCACAGCGCTGCTCTCCTGGGAGAGAGCTGCATGTGGAGAACAAGAAATGCTGGGAGCAGGGTCATGCAAGCAGTCCTGAAGGGCACTGGTCACAGTCACCTGGATGAAATCAGTGTTGGAGCCTTTCTTAGACTTCTCTGGCGTTCTCCATGGACTGTGGGCAGCCACCAGATTTCAGCAGAAGCATAACATGACTAACTCGTATGGAACAAGCCACATGGGAGTCACCTGAAACCCAGAGTCCAGTGGGACCAGACCCTGCTGGACAATGCAGCCAGAACACCTGGGCCAGAAATTCTTCATGGATGACATGAAGGGATACAACTAAGACTAGAGACATTCTGCAGTATGGTCAGTGTCTTCTGGAAACCCAGCAGTATTCTGGGTGAAAGCTCAGGAAAGAGAGTAAGACCTTTTCTATTGACCTTTTAGCTGAAATAAACTAGAAAACATTTATTGTTGTATATTCCTAAAAAAAAGAAACAAACAAAAGTCTCACAGGGGCTTGTGAGGATCACTTGCAAGGTGCACCCATGGCTGCAATGCCTAGGCCTCAGCCACACACACATCCTCTACTCCACCTCGTAGCTAGTATTTTGGGCAAAACTTTAGGCACTGTGCTCTCTGTCCTTTATCATTTACCTTCTGTGCTTTACTTTGGTGGACACTGTGAGAGAAGGTGGAAAGTACACATTTTACTCCAGAGGATGTTGCTTATTCCTGAAAAATTCAGCAAACAGAGGATTCAAGTGTCCCTGAAACACTACCTCCCCAGAGCCCAGCTGGAAAGGCAGGGAATGAATAGCTGCATCATCTGTAGTTGTGGCTCTACCACCAAGCATTATCTAAATTTCCCTTTTGAGGAAAAGGATGGGTCTAGCACCCCAAAAAAAGAGCATTTCTTGGTTCACTGTGATGGGGAAAATTTTCTATTCTCGTCTGCCCTAGAGTTTATGAGAGCTCAGCTGTCACCTCAGGCACATCCTGGATGAGAGCAATTGCTGTGAAATCTTCCCACTGCTGGGCAAAAAACATGCAGTTTTTAAGCTCAGCTAAACTAACATGAAAATGTCAACGGAGATGTGGTGAACTTTGCAAGATGAGTAACAGCCTTTAACAGCCTACGTTTTACCTTGGTGAGTTACCACCACACTTCACCTGGACTGCAGTGAAATTCTGACACCTGTGCTAATCATAAGGTTAGAAAACCCAACCAATCCTTCCCCCACATCCTTCCTCTCTGCTTATCACCCAGCCTCTTCCCATGAGGATTGTCCGCTGCATGAAGAACTCTGAAATCTCCATCACAAGCAGAGATGAATACACCAAAATGCTAGGTTCTTCTGAGGAAAGCAGAAATTCCATTGCTTGATTCACTTCCCATTACATGCAGGCAGCTTGTAATCTCCACAATGTCTTATTTGTTTGTTATGGGGAACAGGAACCAGTTTCTTTCCATGACCATCTCCCCCTGCCAGAGGGATGTGCTGGGCTCACACTGCAAATTCAGATACACTTCACAAGGTGGGAAGCATGACAGGGATATAGGTTATACTTGAAGCAGATGTTAGCTCTGAAATACAGAGACCTCAAGGAATTTAACCTCTCCTTCCCCCCAAAGCACCTGATTTCCCAGATGTATGGCAAACAGGAATCTCTCTCCTGGTCTACAAAACCTCACCCACCTTCCCCCTAGCTAAGATCAAGT
Organism: Irena cyanogastra; assembly: GCA_013397155.1. Taxonomy (NCBI): domain Eukaryota; kingdom Metazoa; phylum Chordata; class Aves; order Passeriformes; family Irenidae; genus Irena; species Irena cyanogastra. The sequence continues at coordinate 275,551 of VWZV01008581.1, forward strand.
TGTAGACTGTGTTCAGGGCAGAAGATTCCAGTATTTGTCAAACAGAGGAGAATAAAACTGGCTGGATCAAATGGGATTTGGGTAGAAAGATTTCAGGTTCAAGCCTCAAGTAAATCATGAAGGTGAAATCTGAGAGAAGAGCCTAAATTCACTGCAGTGCCTCAGAAGAAACTGGGATCAGCTTTCTGCTACTTGAAACATTCAGCACAAAAGTGATGCTAGAAATCCTACAGCCTGCTGGTGAGCTCTGAGGGAGTCTCTCTACCTCTTTTAAGCAGAATCCAACTGCCTCAGACTGGGACAGACACTGATTCAAATCTCAATAGGAAAAGGGATAGCTATAAATTAAGAAAATCGCCTTCCTTGCTTGGGTTAATTCACCACCTGCAGTTCAGCACCCTTTTGCCAGCCATTGCCTGGGTGTTCAGCCAACCAGCTTGGAAAATGACCTAAGGAAACTGACTTCTCGGTGTTCCTGGTTTTAGGCACCAGGAGAGCTTGCTCCTTTCTATGTAACAGAGCAGGAACAAAGGAAAGGAGTCACCTATTTGGAGCCGAGCTAAGGCACTAATGATGCAGTAGGTGAGGAAAGAATAAACATAGCAGGAGGAGGACAACTCCATCGTTCTCTCTACTCGATTCCCTTAAAAAACCCAATGTTATCTCTATAGAAAAGGAGGAGATAATACAGCATTACAGTATCCCTGCTGGGGTTTCATTTTAAGGTTGTTTTGTTGTGCTCCCAGAGAGATTTGTTTCAGGTATCAAAGTCACAGGAGCTGTTTCTAAAATGGATTTTGGTGAATGCAGGCAGAGTTATCTGAGTAGCTCTGGCTCATCACAGCTCTGTTAGGATGCCTGTTTTGTTGTTTTTCCCTGTGGTCTCCCAGAAAATATGAAGCCTGTCTCTATCACTTTTTGGCATGTTACTGAGATAAGCCACCAAACCGTGCTGACCCGAGGGGTGCAGTCTCTCCCTGTTCACAGCGGTGGCAGTTGTGTCATCATCACAGCTTGATGAAGATTGATGATGACTGGTTCGTCTTCTGCCCAGTGTCATTGAGGGGGAAAACACTGGAGATGGCTACATCCACAATTCCTTGGCAGAGCTCTGCATACAGCTTCCTAAGGGATGAGAGAGAGAGAATCAGATACCCAGGCAGGACAAACCAGCAGATGCCTGGCCAATTTTTATGCAGAAATGTGTTTTCCCAGAAAGATCTAGAAGATCTTATTCCCATTACAAGGAGTTTCAGGGTGGCAAACAGGAGGAGAGCAGCATCTCTTCCACATCCTCCCTGTTTACACCAACAAGTATCTTCTTTTTCCACGGTGATAATTCCCAATATTGCTCCCTTTCACAAAGAACCACAAGACCCATTATCTATGTTTACAGTCAGGTCAGGTTTCTGAGAAGAGGCTCCAGTCCCTCAGGCCTCAGACTTGAGTCTCCACAAGATGCAAAGGGGCAGAAAACATCTCAAGGCTCCCTGTACCAGCCTTCCAACTCAGGGAGTTGGAATTTACTGCACCAGACCCTGTTCACACAGGAACATGCCCCAGAGGGGCTACTCTGATGCATTCCTGGTTTGATGAAATGCTGTGCTGGTGTGCAGCTGTACACATCAGCTTGTGATCAGGCACAGGGGCTTCACAGGACCCTCAGACATGTGGGATGTGTTTCACCATGGCACAGCTCATGCACAGCAGGATTAGGGAGAAGAGAGACAAGGTGTTTGAGATGAGTTAACAACAGCTTCATTTTCTGCTGAAGGAAATGCATGTGTAACCTCCCTGAATGCGCTGGCATCTGGGACATATTTAGTACCAAACCTGTTTTTCCCAGGATTAACAATGTTTTTTACTGCATGCCACTGGGATTATGTGACAGTAAGATGTTTTTTCAGCTCCTGGGAATGTTATTGCTTACAGCAGCCGTTTTTTTTTTTTTGTGTGATATGAGCATTATAAATAAAAATAACCCTGAACAGGAGAAGTCACAAATAGCCAAAACCTACCTCAGCTGCTTTCAACCTTCCAAGTGCCCAACAAAGCCCTTGCTCTTCCAAGAGGCACAAAACAAACAGAGCACTGCTGCAATCTAAATCCACCCAGCAATAGCCAAATTCTACCCATACAGCAAGACAAGGACGTGCAAGGCAGTAATTGCACCATGATGCACATTGTGAACAGGGCATCCTGGACACAGAAAGCTCCCCAAGCTCTAGCCCTGAAAAAGCTGCTGAACAGGCTGTCTGGTAGGTTTGACCTGCATTTTTTGTCTACTTTTAGTGATGATCTAACCTAATTTAATCAACATCTAATCTGATCAAATTCTAATGCAGTGATGTACAGCCTGTTCTGTTTTCCTGTTCTTTTTTCTAATATGATACAGATGCTCCCTTAGCAAAAATTTCTGGTCTCCTGCAGCTGTCTCAGTCACGTAATACAGCACCTCCTGCTGTGCCTACACAGAGATGTTCATGGCCACGGCTGTTTGGCTGTTCCAGCCTCTCTGTGACTGCTGGAAGAAGCTATAGTCCAATCCCTGTGATACCAAAAGGGCTAATTCAATTTTTACTGTGCCTGCAAACTCTTAGCAGAGAAACAAGGCATGCAAAATCTGCTTTCCCAGCAAGGATGGCTGGAAGGTAAGAAGACATCTGGCTCAGGAATGCAGGCACAGCCAAAACAAGGACTTAATCTGGGAACCTGGGGAGGGTTTTTTGGTAATGGGCAAATTGTAACATGTATGTAGTGACTGTATATAAGCAAGACACTTGTAAAATCACACGGACACATAAGGTCAGGAGTTATCCCCCATGTGATTTGAATAAATTATGCCCTTCTTAACACTAAATTGGTGTTAAGGAGTCTTTATTCCAGTTTTCAGAGATTTGGAAACATCTGCAGCATCCACTGTGTGCTCTGCAGTCCAGCTGCCTGCAAATTTAGTCACTCACTTCCAGCTGCTGCCCTTAATGCTACTAACATGTGTTCATTTAAAGAGCAGTGGCTCCACAAGAGAGACTGAGAAACAATCTGACTCCCAAAGCATTCAATCTGCAAACATAACTTCAACCCAAGAGTAATAAAAATGATGCAAGTTATATTCGAACTCATTTGTTCAAAAACCCAGGTTAGTGCCCCATCTCATGTGGGAAAGAAGCTGGGGGATACCAAACACAGAGAGAAGAGTAATGAACCCAAACTGACTGGCACTTAGAGCAGTGTCCAGTGTTAGCCTGAAAACCCCCTCGGCATTCACTTTCTTTTCACCTTTTTCACTTGGAGCTGGGACATAGCCATGTTTTGGGTGAGGCATGTGAATGGTGGCACCTCAAGGGTATTACAGAAACTGATTTACTCACTGGGCACATGCTGGGGCCCCATTGACTTCTATAAGCCAGACCTTCAGCTCCTCATCCACCATGAAGTCAAAACCAAAGAGCTGGAAGCTCTGGTAGTGAAGATGCTTCGTGCTGATTGCAGGCTCTATACACATAAGGCAGCTTCTGTGAAGGGAGAAACAGAAACTCAGGGTTAAGGCTGCTATGGACACATGCCTTGCACAGTGAAGTGAGAGGGGTTGCCCTGGAACTGTCCCAAATTACAAGTTATGTCCAACACATGCTATGGTAACCAGGTCCCTGCAAGTGACCATGAAAATCCATGTGGGGACACCCGAGTTAACTCACAAAGAGCTGGAGAGCACCCAGCATCCTCCCTCACCACTGGGTCAGGCAAGCTGAAAAACATGATGTGCAATGGCACAAAGGGCTGCAGCAGGTCCCTAGGGAACTGCCACTGGATGCTCATTTGCCTTCAAGTCCCTCAAAGATTATGCCACATCTTTTTAGTGCAATTAACAGCAATGGGTACTGGCAAAGCAAATTCCTTCACAAAGGATGGCTCTGTCAAGGCCTGGATTCTCTGTAGCACTGAGATCTTTGTCCAGCGCTTTCTAGGCCCAGGAAGGAACTGGCTCTTGTGTACTGAGTAGATGACCTAGTCAACAGCCATGTGCTGCTGCTGGCTGATGGTGGGGGAAGCACCCAGTGTCTGCACACTTCAGTCCAGCTTCACTTTCCCTCTATCTCCTTTATGCCTTTCTTAATCTCAGCCTCTCCCAGCCCTGTCTTTTGACCTGCTCTCTTCTCTTTCACTCTATCATTCTCCAGCCACAGCTGGCAAAACGCAGAGACATGGACACATACCACTGAGGCAACAGCACTTACGGAGGTGCCTTCTCACTGAGCAGTGACATGGGAGTATTTATGGCCTTATCTTGCATTTATGTAATTGAAACCCCTCCCTTCTTGTTCTATCTGCTTCCCTAGGTGTGCCCATACACACTCCCTGTCCCTGAAGGATTTTGCTCTCCTCAGCAGCAGGCAGCTGGCTACCTTATTATGTGTTTGATTTGCAGTAAGATGCTATTCTCAAGCGTTGTGTTCAGGGCATCCATCAGATACTGGTTGAACTCCTCGAAGAACATTTCATTCCCTTCCTCATACCGCCCGTAGTTTTTGGAATATTCCTTCTGAATGCAGTGATTGGTCAAGTGGCAGGTTTTGTCCTGGAAATTAGCACTGTTATACGGTTCGGAAGAGGTCCGCAGGACACCCTCTCTGTAGAGGTAGATATTATATTGATGATCCACGAGAACCCAGCTCCTAGGGGACAGGAGAACAAATTCTAGTCTCAGTGGCTCCAAAAGAAACAGCACGAAAAAGAAAACTGGTATTACAAAGGCAGAAAGGTTACCTGATGTCAAATTTGCGATGCCCTGGCTCTAAAAGTAGAGGATTCTCCAGGTATTTCTGAATCACATGCACTTGTCCCTGCTCATCGATGAAGTCCAGGAGCTCTGCAGCCTCTGAAGAAATCAGGATCCCTTCCCCTGGCACAGAAAGTTGAAGACAAAATTAGGTAGAGGATCCTTCTACCTTTGTTGGAGCTTTTTCAGGCCCCAAGTGGACTGTGGCTCATTAGCCCAAAAAGCAACATGCAAGAATCTGTGGCCCCAGGGTTGGCCAGTGCCCAAGCGATGCCACAGTCACTCCATGGGGACCAGTCTGTGGAGGGATCTCTTTCTTGCCACGCCACAGGCCTCTGCCTCCCCAGAAACCAGGCTTGATGCAAATGGGAACCAAGGAGATCTGACAGGGCATGGCCTGCCCGAGGCACATCTGTAGGGGAGTGGCTGTTGAGGAGTGAGGAGATGCACAGCAGACAAGGACCTGGGCAAGTAGCAAGGCAGCTGCTTGGCTTGGGGGCATTTTGCTTTCTTTTACTTTTTTTTTTCTTTTTTCTTCCTATCTAGGCTTGCCAAGGGTAGGAGGGTGTGGTAGTGCTTGTATTTGGCACTTGACAAATTTGGTTTTGTTTTCCCCTGGTTTTCAGCAGTTTAGAGAGAACAATGGGCTTGGCACATTTTCTGTAAAGGTTTTTGCCTTTCTTTTTTATTTGGGGAGGGAGGTTTGTGGGGTTTTTTATGCCAGACTCAAGACTTTCTTTTCCTGTCTGGCTTCTCTGGCTGCCAGAGGCAGTCAAATATGCACACTTGTGCAGTGTTGCCCTGCTCAAAGTTTATTTAAGTTATTATTAAAATCATTGCTGAATAAGGAAAAGTACTTTTTAAATTGTTCATCCATGTACTCAGTGTTCCTGCTGTGGAAGCTCTTCATTAAAAAAATGAACTGTGCCATTTAAACACTCCCACATTTTGGCTTAAGCTGTCACTGTTCATCTCTTGCAAGAGTCCAAATAGCAAACTTCTGTTGCAGAGCACTGAAGAGAGACCATTTTCCTTCTGGGATTTCATAAAGGAATGGCACGGTGCCATGAGGGATAAGCCCGCTCCGGTAAAGTTATCAAATACTCCTCTGGTACTATGCCTGTTCTTGAGGCATTAGTTAACTTTCTGAACTAAACCTGATGACTTAGTCTTAATTTTGTGTTGAGTGTTTTTGAGGAAATACTGTGCAAAAAAAACCCAGTCTTCAAGGGGGCATCAAAGGGGTAATAAAGGTTTGAAGCACAGTCAGGGTTTGACAGGATCATCCAACAAGAAATGCTCCTAGCTGTAATTTCTGAAGGTCACTGTCAGCACAGCCCTGCAAGTGCTGCCACTGCTCCACCCTCTGCTCAGCTTTCTAGCCCTACTGTCCTCCCATTCATCCCAGCACCCTCCACTGAAAGGAAGTCTGTCATCGAAGTATCTTTCTCACCCATGCTTTATGCAGGGGGCAAGATTTTTTTTAGTGTCCTGATCACAGCAGAACAAGGCAGAACCTTGCACTGGCACAACTTCAGGCTGTGCACTGGGGAAAAGAGGGAAACAACATCCCTAAGCCAGCAAAGCTGCTGCAGTGGGGAGATGGGCAGCCACCTGTTCCACACTGGACAGATGGCAAACCAAGGGGAGGGTCGGTTTGACTGTGCACCCAGGCAGCAACCCAGTGAGGCAGCAAAGCAGCTTATGGGGGGCAGCTGTCAAAGAAAACACCAAAACCTCCAGCCACAGTTGCAAACCCTTAAAACGTTTGAGTCAGGGCATCCTAAACCTTGAATTTCCCTGTTACTGATGGATGACTAGACTTCTGTTAGACCTGTCCCAAGACATGGGCTGTGCCTGAGCTGTATCTTTCTTGGTAATTAGCATGAACAAGCTTTCCTCTTCATCAGAAGTAATCCCCAGACATATAAAACTTCCCTCTAGAAGATTACCATGAGACTCTGCTTTCCACTTTAACTTGCAGCAGCACAGTGATGAATACAAAAGGCTACTCTGCTTTAGTGCAGAAAAGATGAGATCACATGTGCATGAAGTATCTGGAGAGTCTGAACCTGCTCAGCCTGCAGCAGACCGCAGCAACTGCCTTTTCAAATGTCCAGATGGATTTTTTTTTGCCAGTTTACCACACAGAAACACATTATTGCACTGACATTAACAAAAGGACTCATCTCCCCTTCGTTCCGGATGAAAATAAGGATACTCTTCCAATGCTTCTTGGTGACACAGCCAAGAGAGCAGAACAGAGAGGGAAGCCAGTGTAAAGGACAGTTTTATCAGGCAGCCTCCCTGCAGCCAGCTCTGGCTTTCACGTTCTCTTTCTGCAAGGCTGCATCCAAAGTGAGTCTGCACTTATGAGTAATACATGTGGGCTTGTTCTCTCTGAAAAGACCAGGTCCTTCCTCAGGCTGGGCTCTGCTGCACACACGGCAAGGTAAGTTTTTAAACACAGCCACTCTAATAATGTGCCCATGATACCACGGTAACCAACAGAGAGCACACAGTTATCAAAGCACTGCATTTACAGCTGTGTCCAGCTATCTCATAGCTCATTATTTCTGCAGAGTGAGTGATGGAGTGACCCTGGAACAAGGAAGAACACATTATTACTTGAGTATCTATTGTCCTATTCAGATTAGATGGACAGACAGACACTGCATTGATTGCCTTTGCTCTGGTACCTTCCCCTAAGGCTTGGGTGCAATTGTGACATACTGAGCTCCTGGCTGCTCAGCCAGTCTCTCAGTGTGACCATGGGCAGGCCACTGCCACGAGGCATCTGAGTCTGACTGAAAGACAAGCAGGATTTCCACCCAGGAAAAGGCAAGTTAAGCTGCAGCACGGGGAGTTGGGCTCCTTGCCATTGAAGCCTACTGTCCTGCCTGCTGACTGCCTCCCTATATCCTGTTCTGCTTCCTCTAACCTGCTCTCCACACTTCCCCCTTGCTGGTCCCTGCTGCCTTCTCCCCACAGCACCTTCCCACATTTTGAGGTGCATGTGTAGAGAAGTGGAGGCCCTTTCACTGCTGTGCATGTCCTAGGTAGAATGTGCACACCACACTGCTTGTCTGGCATGGTTAGTGAAGCCCTTCACAGACAGACCACCTATCAGCCTGGCTCAGCCAAACCCTGGGACTCTACAGATCACATAAAGAGTGAAGAATAATGAAAAAGAGCGCCTGGTTCTGGAGAATGAACCTTTGGCACCAGCTGAGGACTTGGCTATCCACACGTTGCCTTCTTTGCCTTCCTGCCGCCTGTTGTAAGCTGCCAGGAACACTTCCCGCTCATCCGTCCTCGAGTTGTTTATGAGATGGTGAAGTCCATTCTGTGCTGGAGCCACGGGGGTCTTCAAGTTTGTTGGGTAAATCACATATGACTCAGGGAACCACGTGCAGGACTCCGATAGCTCAGGGCTTGTCTTGATTAACCTGGGTGAAGAGAGACAGGCTGTTAATCGCCGGAGTGTCCCCACCTGCATGGGCTTATTTACTAAGGAAAAATAATCATTAACTGGGCTCTTTCGCTTGACGATCAATGGCTGCTTATGTATAGTCTTTGCTCAATTATCCTACTTTCCTTAGACCCTTGAAATTAGGGTTTTCCTAAAGATATCATGGCAACCCCAGCCCACAGCAAAGCACTACTCTTTGAACCAGAACTTGCATGCTTTCATTAAACATTTTACTGACACCAAGGATATCATGAAACTAACAGCTGAGAAGTTTCCATGTAACGAAAGCTTGTGGCGCATTCCCTGCATCATCTCTGGACAAGGGCATTGAGGAGGTATTTTTGCTGACACACCTCAGGTGAAGAAGGATGCTGTGATCACAACTGGAAAAAGGGAAGCCAGAGCAGTAATCATCTCTGTGCTGGTGCTTAGCCCTTGATCCCATTCCCACTGAGACTGGACCAGGCGTCCCAGCTGTGTATGAAGACTACTGGGAAGCCACAGAAAGCAAGGGCACAGTTACATGTTTCACATCCTAAGGTGTCTGGGATCCCTTGGGCACATCTCTCCTACCAGTAATGTCTGGAGACAGCAGCAAATTCCTGTTAGCAGAGCTCAGGCCTGTGTTCTTCCAAAGTCAAGGGAGCTGCCCGCCTCTCCAAATGCCTGTGCTTTGCTTAAAGCCAAAAGTAGAGTTCATGAGGTGCTGACTCTCTGTGCATTTGTGCCTCTCTGTTAAGATGGCAGTGAGTCAGTGGCACTTCGGGAGCCCTGAGGAATGTGATTTGTTGTCCTGTGGGCTCCTAAGTAGCTTGATGTACGGTTGTCCCTACAGTTAAAAAGGTCAGCCAAGCTGCAGGATATAAAAACAGGTGTGCAAGTGCTTTTAGCACTCTAGGTAACAGGCTAAAGAGAAATCCATGTAAGGAGTGCTGTAAGTGCTTGTTTACAAATACTCTGCCACTTTCTGACAAACACCTCTGCCAGGAATGTAACTGGGAAGAGGCTCTTTGCAGAGCAAGAAGAGGCTTTAGATCAACACACACAGTCTGCAGGACTTCATCAGTGAGAGGCAGCACAGACTGTAATGGGCAATCAAACTGCTGAAGGAGACCAAGAGCTCTGACATAAAGATACTCTAGTCAGAGCAGATTTTGCACAGGGACAGGGTTATTTACAACGGAAGTTCATCCACATTTCCCCAGGAGACCCTGGCATGGCAGGTCATGCAGAAATAACTCCCAGAGCTCTTCCTGGAGATGTCTCCAAGCATTTGTTTGACCAACAAATCTGATTAGCTTAAGGCACATCAGTGTCTCTTCTCTGTATGAAACAGAGAATAAAAGGAGAAGGTCTTAATTAAGTGTCTAAAAAGAAAAAGAGCAGATACATTTGGGTTTCTTTTTCCCTTTGATTTGGCTCTAATTCAATACACTCTATGGTTTCAAGTAGATACAACTCAGTGGAAACAGCATTTCCCCTGCGGTTACAGAGAGGCCTTTGTGCACACAAACAGCTCTAGAGACCAACCCAGGAGTCTGAAGGCAGCACATGCTAGGACACTCCCAGGGCAGCTGTTCTGTGAAATATCCTCCTAACAGGTTCAACATTCAACAAGGGTTAGAAGAGAAGCTTCTGCCAAGCCCATCTAACATTTCAGTGAATTTCTTACTTCACCAGAGATGCTTTGCGGCACAGCTTGTCTGCTCCCCTGTAGTAATTCACCAGCTGCACAAGTCCAGGTTCATGGCCTAAGAAGGGGAAACAGAGGTCAGACAAACTCCTCAGTGAATAAAGGCAAAACAGCTGCTGGGTGCAAAGGACCTGGGCAGTAGGGGAAAAAAATGGAGGCTGTTTCCTTGCCCTGCATTACAGAAACAGGTGGTAAACTGGTACTGGTTCCTGTGGTTTCTTTCATTTAGTTACAAAAACCATGCAGTTACCCACTTGTTTTTAATCTGACACATCCATTTTTGCAAGGAAAATAGTTTTTTTTCTAATTCACACTGGGAACTGGCAGCACTACTCAAAGGTGTTCTCCATCTGCTGGTGTAAGCTTTTAAGAATCAAGATTTCAGTTACTCTTAAATACAGGTGGAGGATGCAGAGAAACACACAAAGATCACAGCTCAGCAAAGGGCCTTTTTTCTTTGTCACGTACAGCAGGATTCCCTCTTGGGCTTGATACCACAGAACACTGGGAAACACTGAAAGACTTGGAGTCTTGTCTTGCTTCTTTCTAGCAGTTTGCAACAAGACCCATCGGATACCTGGGGTGAGAAGGAACCTCTGAAGTCTCTGCTCCAACCTCTTGTTCAAAACCTGAGTATCTATAAAGATAGATACTGACTTCTGTAAGTCCTTGTCCCAGTGCTTGGCTGCCAATCTGTGTCCCCTTGACTATACTGGTGGCCCCTCCTATAGCAACTCCAGGATGTTTAAGCCTTTCTTGCACTGGAAAGTCCCAAACTGGCCCCAGTATCCAGCTGTGGACTCAGCAGTGACAAAGAGAGTGCTGAACAGATGGGTACCTCCTTACCAACACTAAACTCCACACCACAGCCTGCCTGCCTCCACCTTTTCACACGACAGAAACACTTGTGCTCAGCTGGAAGCTCTCTGGGAGGGACCAGAATCCTGAAAAAGGATTCAGAGTTTTACTTACCCTCCTTGGTATTTGCCTGGGAAAAAAGGCCTGGGGCAAACATTACCTTAAACACCAGACAGCTGCAAGATCACAGTGAATGAGTATCTATTTTCAGCCTGAAAGTCACTTCCCTGACCTGGGTCACTTTTATTCACAAACACTTAAATACAAGATAGCTGAAAACCATCCTGCAGAAAAGATCTGTAACTTCCAGCACTTCGACGTGCAGCCAGCACATCCAGGTTTTTTTACTGAAAAGAAAATAATAACACCCCTCAAATTTTATTCTGTTTCCAGTTTATCCTGGGGAGGTGCACCCTCAGTGGGCTCCTGAGCATTGCCATGGAGCAGTGGGCTGCAACATAGAGTTGGGTGGCCAGCAAAGAGGGACCATAAGGCAGGAAAAGAAACTTCTGGGGCATGTTGTGAGGTCTGTAGCACGCATTTAGTGGCAATAAAAGCTGCCAAGGCACTGACCAAAGTGGCAATCCTCTCTTGGCCAGCAGGGCATAGAGCCCAGCATCCCCTGCTACATGAGGCCTCTGCAGCTCTTCTTCCTTTCCACCCCCTCAGCACAAACTGCTTTAGTGCTTGATGTGGACACAGCTTAAGGGTACAATCCCCCAGGAATTAGGTTATCAGTGAGAGCTACAGAGGTCTCTGCAACTGGGCACAGCAGTGGTGCATACTGAGAGTCCCCACTTCTCTCCATGATCCAGCTTAGGCCCTGATTAATGCAAATCCCTACAGTTCCCCAAATTAATGTCTGCTTCCACCCAGTAGAGGCCTTAGGAAAACCAAGCCAGCTTTGATGCAACAGTCGCTCAGGAAGACAACCAAAGAAGACAGAGCTTTTTGGAAAATGGATCAAAATAATCATGTTATTTTTGGTCTGAATCTACTGATTTCAGACAACCAGTTCCTTCTACAGGAAGATGGTTTAAAGATGCCAGTGCCAAAGTATGGGCCCTCTCCACAGATTATAGACATGTCTTGGTTGTGAGAAATGGTTTGAGCTTTTGGGCATCCCATGGCCACACATGCTGAAGTGCTCAGGGAAGCCCTTCCATCACCCCAGGACACTTTTAGAGGATGGAAGGGGTTAGTTAGAGATGGCCACAAACCCACTACAGGCCACAAGCCACTGGATGTGCTGTGCATGCCCACTCTCAAAGAACTGCACCCGTTCTACAATGAGGCCTGATGCTCACAGGTCCACCACACTGGGCAAGTTAAAGCACAGGTCTGCCTGCTGTGCCTGCTGCCAGCACATGTGAGCATCCTCACTGCCTGAGCCTCTCCTGCTGTTTTCCTGCCTGCTGCAGACACCCTGACACCAGGAGGTGACCAGATGGCATTGTCATGTGATGGGACCTTCCACTCACAAATGTGGAGGAGACAAGGGAGAGGTGCTGGAATTTGGTGACCTGCAAATTGTTAAGAGCAGTTAGAGATGGGTCTCTGCTGCAAGAAAGGGGCTGCAAAGCCATCCTGCACCAGAGCTGTTGCAGTGAGGGGGCTCGGCCTGTTCTGATGTTTCTGCAGCCAGAAGCAGCACTGCAAAATCACCCGAGAAAGAAAGAAACCAGGGCCAAGATGACAGTGCATCCCTGGTCCCTGCCACGCCCTGCATCACTGCCAGTGCCTGGCTTGGCTCTCCCTGCTTATGGGCACTCTCCCTCCCTGCTCCTGGGCTCTGCAGCATCCAGCAGGGCAGAGGGCCAAGGTGCTGTGCCACGGGACAGCAGCGAGCATGGCAGGCAGGGGACAAGCCTACACAGGGCAGCTCCCAGAGCCCTGCGTGTTGGCAGGGAGACAGTGGGGGTCAGGCAGCAGGGGAAAAGGTGGTGGGGCAGGGGGTGTAGGGGGCCCTACGCACACAGGGCCTCCGGAATTACCCACACCGTGCTCCAGGCACGGACTAGTGCCGTCACCCTCACCAAGCCCTGCAGAGGCACAACCCCACCAGCCCCAGCTCTGGAGTGAAGCTTTGAACGTGCCTGGCTTAGACCTGTTTTGCCTTCTGAGTCAAGCAGCAGAAACACCCCCCTACCACGTATGACCAGCACCGCAGCGTCCATGCCCAGCACCAGGCAGGGGACGACACTGGAACCACCGCGACCCCACAAACGCACGCTGCTTGTCTGAGTCCCCCGCAATGGTGCAAACAGCCCGAGGGCACTGCTGCTGGGCAAGGAAGGCAGTCCGGGAAGTAGGGGCTGCACCCAGAGCGGGGGCCGGGATCCTGAGGTCTGCCACATGTCACAGGGAGGTCTCCGGTGACCCTTGTGTCCCCCAGCCCGCTCTTCCCACTGCTTCACCACAGCACAGGCCTCAAACTGGGCGGGGTGTTTTGGGGGGCACCGGTGAAATCACTCTCCGGGAGCTTGGGAAGAGGATCCTTCGAGCCCTGGCTAGCGTCAGCAGGGCCCGCAGAGAGCCCTGCCGGGGGTCAGGAGGCGGCTGTACGGAGATCCCGAGGTGCCTGAGCTTTGTTTGGGTGCCGGAGGCCGGTGCGGCGGGGAGCCGCGGGGACAGNAGGGCGGGGGAAGGGGCTCCCCGCCCTACCCCCGGCGGCTCATGGGGCCCCGCCGCAGCCCAGGCAGGGCCCTACGCGGCCGCCGCCGCCCGGCCCGGCTCCGCATGGCCGGGGCCGCCGCCCCCGCCCAGCGCCCGAGAGCCTGCCCAGGCGGGGACTGACCCGGAACCAGAACCGCCCTCCTGATCCTGATCCTGATCCTGATCCTGATCCGATCCGGCTCCTGCTCCTCCCCGCCCCGTTACGCCGTGCAGCCGCCGGGGGCGGGGCCATGCGGCCGCTGGGGGCCGGGCCAGCCGCTCCCCGGTATGACACCGGCCGGGATCTGTCACCGGCAGGGATCTGTCACTGGCCCCGCTGCTCCCCGATGTGACACCGGCCATGGTCTGTCAGCAGCCGGGATCTGTCACCGGCAGGCATCTGTCACTGGCCCCGCTGCTCCCCGGTGTGACACTGGCCGGGGTGTCCCCTGTCACCCAGCTTGGTGCCTGCAAGCTCCGCTCCCCTCCGGTGCTCGAGGGAATCCTGGGGGATTCTCACCCTCCCGCCCTGTGGGTCCCCGCTGCCGGGCTCGCACACCCAGCCGTGGGTGTCGGTGCTGTGCAGGAGTCCCGAAGCTGCAGCTCAGCTCTGAGCCAGTGGGTCTCCTCCTTCCTAACCCATTTGACTCTTCAAATCACTTCTTATCTTCTCCTACATTACCACCTAATTCGATCTTTCTGGTTATAGAAAGGTCTTCTTGTTTGTAACCATCACTTCTGTCTTCCTCACAAACAAACCTGCAGCAGACCAAGGATATCTCACAAATTCAAAACCTGGAAGTCAGATTTCCTCCCCAGCGCAGATCAGGCTTGTCTTAACATACCTATCAATAATGAAAATTCTGAGGTTCTGAGTTGGTTAATGTCTTGTTTTTCCTAGAGACACTGTATGAGTGATGATATCAGCATTCCATACTCTAGCTGGTTGCTATAAGTCATGATATATTTCCAAGAAATAAAGAACATTTTGCTGAAGGAAACACAGATAGGTCATGACCCGCATGTTGCCTTTTCTTTTTTTGACAGCATAAGGTAACGTGATTAAGTGATTCATGGATGGAAAAAAATTAATTTAAAAAATAGCTGCTGTCTTATAGCAGCTAAAAAAAATTTTCCAGGCAGCTTATTTCTACTAGGAGGTGCTCTTGGACCTGGGATTGGATGTGCCTCTGCATCTGTTTTCAGATGCATCCTCAGTGTTGTGCATGGTTTAGCTTTAAACACCTCACAGCCCAGGGAATCACAAAGCACCTGGGACTCAGATCCTGAAGCCATTCCCTCTTCCCAGTTTGAGTATGTGTGTTTATCAGGATTCCAAAATTATAGGTAATTCCAACTGATAGATAATTTGGTGGTTCATCTCTGTTGTTTGCATAATTAAGTGTAAGAGGCAAAGATGTTCCATAAAGTTAAGATCAATGTGTTAGACCAATAAGCAAAATAAAGTCCAATAATGAACTATTCAATATTCCATGCAAAGTTTCCTGTAGCAAGGTGGATTTTGGGTTTGGGGTTTGGCATTTTTTTTTTGGGGTGGTTTTGTTGTTGTTGTTTTTTTGTTTTTTGCTTTGTTTTGGTTTTGTTTTTTGCTTTGATTTGTTGTTGTTTTGTTTTTGTTGGGTTTTTTGTTGTTTTTTTTCCCCCACAGCTTAAAGTATAATTTTTGCGTACACACTGGATTTAAATGCAAAAGCTTTTTTCTTCTTCATCTTTGTGGAAAAATGCTTGCAGTTAACCCATTCTCAGTGGGACTCCTGCATGTGCTTTTTTCTGGCTTTGAGCCTCAGTGTGAAAACCGTCCAGACCTTTTCTAAACACAAGAAATATTTGTAGCTACAGTTTATGGTTTAAAGTGAACCATAAATTATCANGCGGGGAGCGGGGCCGGCGGGCACCTCCTCCTGAACTGCGGGGGCTCTGCCGGGGCGCGCCCCGCCCGTGCCCACAGCGCTGGCGGGAGGCTGCGGCGAGCCGTGAGGACGCTGGCCTGCAGCGGGGGACACCGGGGACGGGAGGGCACAGCCGCAGCCACAGACCGAAGGGGACCAGGGAGCGGCCGGGCCCTGCTGCCGGCGGGGCGGGNGATCCGGCTCCTGCTCCTCCCCGCCCCGTTACGCCGTGCAGCCGCCGGGGGCGGGGCCATGCGGCCGCTGGGGGCCGGGCCAGCCGCTCCCCGGTATGACACCGGCCGGGATCTGTCACCGGCAGGGATCTGTCACTGGCCCCGCTGCTCCCCGATGTGACACCGGCCATGGTCTGTCAGCAGCCGGGATCTGTCACCGGCAGGCATCTGTCACTGGCCCCGCTGCTCCCCGGTGTGACACTGGCCGGGGTGTCCCCTGTCACCCAGCTNGCGCGGGGAGGAGCCTTACCCAGCCTGCCGAAGGGGAGCCGGTTCCTCTCGCCCAGCATCAGGTTGAAGCGGGGGTTGTCCCTGCGGAGGCGCCGCCACTGCCCGCTGGCCAGCAGCAGCCGGCTCACCTCGGTGTACACGCTGCTGCCCTCGTCNGGTGTGACACTGGCCGGGGTGTCCCCTGTCACCCAGCTTGGTGCCTGCAAGCTCCGCTCCCCTCCGGTGCTCGAGGGAATCCTGGGGGATTCTCACCCTCCCGCCCTGTGGGTCCCCGCTGCCGGGCTCGCACACCCAGCCGTGGGTGTCGGTGCTGTGCAGGAGTCCCGAAGCTGCAGCTCAGCTCTGAGCCAGTGGGTCTCCTCCTTCCTAACCCATTTGACTCTTCAAATCACTTCTTATCTTCTCCTACATTACCACCTAATTCGATCTTTCTGGTTATAGAAAGGTCTTCTTGTTTGTAACCATCACTTCTGTCTTCCTCACAAACAAACCTGCAGCAGACCAAGGATATCTCACAAATTCAAAACCTGGAAGTCAGATTTCCTCCCCAGCGCAGATCAGGCTTGTCTTAACATACCTATCAATAATGAAAATTCTGAGGTTCTGAGTTGGTTAATGTCTTGTTTTTCCTAGAGACACTGTATGAGTGATGATATCAGCATTCCATACTCTAGCTGGTTGCTATAAGTCATGATATATTTCCAAGAAATAAAGAACATTTTGCTGAAGGAAACACAGATAGGTCATGACCCGCATGTTGCCTTTTCTTTTTTTGACAGCATAAGGTAACGTGATTAAGTGATTCATGGATGGAAAAAAATTAATTTAAAAAATAGCTGCTGTCTTATAGCAGCTAAAAAAAATTTTCCAGGCAGCTTATTTCTACTAGGAGGTGCTCTTGGACCTGGGATTGGATGTGCCTCTGCATCTGTTTTCAGATGCATCCTCAGTGTTGTGCATTGTTTAGCTTTAAACACCTCACAGCCCAGGGAATCACAAAGCACCTGGGACTCAGATCCTGAAGCCATTCCCTCTTCCCAGTTTGAGTATGTGTGTTTATCAGGATTCCAAAATTATAGGTAATTCCAACTGATAGATAATTTGGTGGTTCATCTCTGTTGTTTGCATAATTAAGTGTAAGAGGCAAAGATGTTCCATAAAGTTAAGATCAATGTGTTAGACCAATAAGCAAAATAAAGTCCAATAATGAACTATTCAATATTCCATGCAAAGTTTCCTGTAGCAAGGTGGATTTTGGGTTTGGGGTTTGGCATTTTTTTTTTGGGGTGGTTTTGTTGTTGTTGTTTTTTTGTTTTTTGCTTTGTTTTGGTTTTGTTTTTTGCTTTGATTTGTTGTTGTTTTGTTTTTGTTGGGTTTTTTGTTGTTTTTTTTCCCCCACAGCTTAAAGTATAATTTTTGCGTACACACTGGATTTAAATGCAAAAGCTTTTTTCTTCTTCATCTTTGTGGAAAAATGCTTGCAGTTAACCCATTCTCAGTGGGACTCCTGCATGTGCTTTTTTCTGGCTTTGAGCCTCAGTGTGAAAACCGTCCAGACCTTTTCTAAACACAAGAAATATTTGTAGCTACAGTTTATGGTTTAAAGTGAACCATAAATTATCACCCGGTTGGATTTATTAGAGCTTATTTGGGTTTGCATGATTCACACTCAGTACTTTTCTCGCTGCATTGTTTCTCGAGGTGTATGAACCAATGGACTGTAGTTTCTGGAAGGCTGTGCATGGATCTGAAAGGTCCAAGTCCAACAAGGCCAAAGACTGGAAGAGCTTAGCACAAGGTGCCTTTATTTCCACACCCTGTTAGACCTCTGCATCCTTGCTGCTGGCCACACCACAGATTGGGTTAGCTCCTGCCAGCTGGTGTCCTGATCTGCCTCCTTCCTCCGGTGTCCTCAGTTCCACTTCCCTTGGGAGGGAGATGAGTGGGCAGTAAAGGCTCCTTCCCTGGCAGATCAGAGCATGGCTCAGTTGCGCAGTCCTGCATGGTGGCTGTCCCTCACTTCAGGAGAGCCTGCAGTGGCACACCCTCGGGAGCACTGACTTCTGGTGGCACTTTTACTCTGGAAGAAAAAAAAACCATGTTTGGGCTGATGGACAGAAAAGCGGGAAGGCCAACAGCCCCGCTGAGTTGTCCCTTCTTCCCCTGCCACCCACAGATGGGGAATTGCAGGCAGCAGAGAGGGATGTCCCCTCTCCTTGTCAGAACCCACGTGCAGGGCAGATGGAGGTGACTCACCGTGGCTTCTCGATGTCCTCGATGCCCTCGGGAAGGCGCACGTTGAGCGTCTCCGGGAGCAGAAAGGCCACGGCGCCGCTGCACACCGCGACAGCGCAGTACGTCACCTCGGGCAGGGACCGCCACACCTCGTCCAGCAGGAACACCAGTGGGGCCAGGGCCGCTCCCAGGCGTGCTATGAAGGAGGTGTACCCCATCCCATTTTGCCTGGAAAGGTGCAGACCACCACGGGAAGGAGAGGGCGACTTGTGTCATGTCAGACCTCTGCCCTTTTCCCCGCAATTTTCTCTCAGTGCTGAGGCTTTTTCCCCCGGCTTTTTCCTCTGCCATTTTTTTCCCCTTTTCTTTCTTAATATCTCCCTAAAATCATCATATTTCCCAGAGATCAACTGCAGCTGCTGTGAGAAATAGATTTACATCTATTATGAGAAAGAAGCTGCAGTTCCACACTAAGAATACCCGCTCTAAAGCTGTTTCCACTTTAAATGTGTAAAAACCTGAGAGCATTTTCTAATAGTAAGACTAGTGAGTCTTCTAACCTGCTTAGAGCAAATCCAAGTTCCTCCTTCTCCCAGGTACTCCTAAGCAGGTGGCATACACTAGAGATACCTGTGAGCATTTTTGGTCCAAGGAAGGAGACCTTGGAGAGGAGAGCAGAAATAAGATCTAATTTTGAGGGGATCACACTGATGACAAGGATCCCAGGACCTGCTTGTGCATATACAGAACAAGTACTGCAGCAGGAACCAACAATTTTGTTTTTGTCAATGTCTTTGAGCATGACAGATACAAACTGATCTGGAATAAGAAGTAGCAGATCAGTGTGACTGCTTTGGTTTAAATGTGAATAATTTCCTGCATGCAACAGACCTTTGAAAGCTAAAGGACTAAACAGCAGAGGAGGGGCAGAAGTGAAGTAAGCCACAAGGCCTGCTATGATTCATTAAGGTTTTTTCAGACTTGCACAAAGAAATCAGTGAGGTGATGCCCTCCACCAGACTTAGATATATTCCAACCTATGCAAATGCTAAATCTGGTGTTCTGTTAGCATTACCCAGGTATGTCCATTAAGCTCTGTTTTGTCTCCTGAAAGGCTGGTTTATTCCTGCTTTAATATTATCCAATGTCCAAAAGACTCTCAAACACGTGGTAGTATGTGTCCCTTGTAAAACTTGGTATTTCAAGTTATTATTTTCATGTTCTTTTAACAGTTCCTGACAGATTATGACAGGGAATGAAGATTTTGTTAAGCACACAGGTGCTTTATGGAGTGCAAAGATCTTCCCACACAGAATACTCCTCACCTTTCCATTCATCCTCCTGTCAGCACAACCTAACCACCCACAACCCAGGTGAAAAAAGGGGTGGTTTTCTCCCTCTCTCTTTTGAGTATATGAAATCCCTAGAACCTGCTAGTTCCACAGGCAAGGGGCCAGTGCTGCAGTGTAGTCACCAGCACATCCTGCTGTGCTGATGGCCAAGGCCTGAGGGCAGCAGCCCAGGCAGGCCCTGGGGGTGTGCTCAGGTGGGTGGCATCTCTTACCTCAGAATGGTGGGGTAGAGCTCCGAGGTGTACAGGAAGACGGTGGTGAAGGCAGCTTCTGAGAAACCCTTGCCCATAATGGCCACTGCTGAACGCAGGGAGGTGAAGGCTGGAGGAAGAAAAGACATTTATGACTGCCTCTAGGAAGAAACTTCCAGGTATAAGAAGCGAGAAGGTTCAGTGCTCCCACACACAGAACAGGGAGCTTCATAGCCCTGGCGCTGCTGTCTCCAAAGGCTGGATCTGTAGGTTTAGTAAGTATTAGCCCAACTGGGAGCTGAACTGATGACAGGATAGGTCCTGACAGTTCCCATTGGACAAAGTCTATAATTAAGACAGGCACTGTGCCTTGCCATTGCTGGACCCTTTAGCAGTCACTTGTCAGTGACTGGAAACCATCTGCTGTGACCAGATATTAGGGTTAGCCCACATTAGTGACCTTGTCTCATGGACACCCTTCAGGTGGGGACTTCTGTATGCAGAATTGCCTGTGGACAAATCCATGGCTCTCCTTCTCCAGCACTGCACAAAACAGACTCCCTCCCCCTTTAGCAAGTACTGCGTAGAGCAGAAGAGCGTCTCACGCTTGGGAATGACGATGTTGGCTCCGATGCAGACCCCAGCCAGGATGAGTGTCCATGCCTGGCTCGGCCGACGGCCAACTCGGTTCACCAGCACGTAGATGATCATCTTGGCTGGAATCTCGATGACGCCGAAGACAAACTGGGAGAGGTAGATGTTGAGCCCAAAGCTAGTCAGGTTCATGCTCATGCCATAATAAGAGAAGGCAACACCAAACCTGCAAGGAGTGGGTGGAGATGGGACCAAGGGAAATCCCTCTGGGAACTGCAGGATGAATTCCCCCCCACCCCATGGAGTGACACCACTTACCACACCACACCAGAACACAGAGAGATCTTCCTCAGGACTGGGGTCCTGAACAAGCTGATGTAGGAGTAACTCCCTCCCATGTTTTTGTCTGTTGCCATCCTTGTGAGGGCCTGGGAGAGATGGAAAGAAAGAAATAGCTCAGCTGCTGTACTTTTAGGATGCAGACATGAAACCCCAGACAGACTGGGGACTTTGCCCTTCCCAGCTTCAGATCCACCTTGGATTTTCTGTACATTCCTTTTGCAGACCCATTCTCTGAGCATACATTTACAGAGGCATATCTTCCTTCAACTTTACAGATTGCCTGCTATTTTAGACCTCTTTTTCTTCTCATGGTTTCTTCTTCCCTCTCACCTACATGCTCCATGTAGCAGAGAGGTCCGTAGAGAAATGGCAGATGGAAAAGTCAGTGTTGGCCAGTTCCACCCTCTTCCCCATGTGGCTGCCTGCTGTTGTATGAAGAGCTAACAGTAAGCTTCATGCTTTTTTCTTAGGAGTGCATTCATTTAAGAAGTAATTATTTATCCATCTACTTATATAAATACAGAATATCTAAAAAGTCAGGCACTGAGAAGTGAGCCCTGCCCATGAAGAAGAAGAGAGTGCTTATCCAAAAAGCCTTTCGGCAGCTGATCGAGCGGTAAGTACCAGCAGAGTTAGTAAGTTTTACTCACTGTGCATTTAGTCTAGTGTCCAGTCCACTGAGGCCTCTTGCCATGGTAAAAATGAGTGGAAAGACACTCCACCTAATGGACAGGATTTCTGGCCTTATGGGAGCTGAGTTGGTCCTTTGTCTTTAGGAATGAATTTCTGCTTTCTAGAGCAAAATGCCCACAGAGCTCCACAGACCACACTGCAGGCTAAGCGTTGCTCCAGGTATAAAACAGAAGTAAAACACAGAGAGATAAAGTGGGAAAAGAAGAATGTATGTCTGGATCTCCAGTTCCTTACCTCTGGTGACACATCAAAGTCTTTTCTTCCATTCATCCTTGCACATCTGAGCAGGTGCCTGTGGGCTTGCTTCACTTTGCCCCTGGCTACGAGCCACCGGGCAGACTCTGGGACCCACCTGCAGGTGCAAGGAGAGGAGACTTCTCCTGTTGGAGCTGCATGTTTTCCACCCCTTATCCATGCTCTGGCATCTTCTCTGTGAGACTTCCACCTCAGCTAAATATAACAACTGTGGTGCATGGGAAGGGTAGTGGGGCACCCTTTTGACAGGTACAAGCTCTTCTACTGCTAAAGGCTGAGCTGGCTGAAGTTTCAAACTCTTACCAACTAAAACTGGCCCCAGGGAGTTGTTTTTTTTTTTACAGATTTTTACGTTCTGAGACTCTTTAAACTTTGAAATTGTCAGATATTAAAAACCACAATGTAGAAAGGATTCAGTGAGCTCTATATATACTTTGTTAGTTGCTAAAATGATTTGGTTTTTACAATATTCAAAGCCTTCTTCACTCTGGAGTCTCCCACTAGAATGGTCTGAGACCAGATCCCTCGAATCCAATGTTTGTGATTCATGTGCCCTAAATCAGATTACAGTAAAACTAATGAGCAACTGTTGTCACTATTCAAGCAGGAGATGAAAATGATGTGTAGAGCAAAAATGTTTGGAGAATTGGTCTTGTTGAAAGTTTTCGTCTCATTCCGACAAGCTTACAACCTTGGGAAATATAAAGAAGGAAAGATGGCATTTTGCATTCATTGCCACTGTCTCTAGAGAGTAATACCATGTCTTTTGGTTGTCTAATGTCTCTACTGAGTTCTGACATTGTGTCAATAATATCTACAGAGTGCTAAATTAGATTTTCAGAGACTTTCAATTTTCTGCAATCACTGACCTTATGGGTGCTTGAAGACTACAGTATAATTTGTTGGAGAACTAATCTGCATAAAAGATAGTAACATAAGAAGAAAAATCAAACAGTTATGATGAAAAGAGTGGGTCCAAATGCATCTGTGAATTTCAGCACTTCCAAGGACTCACTCATGGGTGGTTGTTCTAGAAAGACAGCAAAACAATTTGAACTAAAAAAGTCAGTAGGACACATATTGGAATTGTGTTGGACTTGATCAGTGAAATACCAGAAGTTATTTACACTGTCAATGAATTAACTCTGTATTCTAGTTTGTATTACTACATGCGGGGAAAAAAAGATGGAAAAATTAAAGTTTCTTTGATTAAATGAACCATCTCCCATTTTAAGGCTTAGGAGATGTCAGGTATTTCTTAAATAAGGCTACAGGGGAGAAATTGTCCATAGAAAGCAGGTGTATTTGGCCCATGAGGATGACTACACACCTGAGAAAAGCCTTGGGAAGTGCAGAGATAAATGAACCTGACCTAGCCTGAAGGTGTCAGTGGCTTTCATGGAAAATTTGGTGCCAAAAGTATCCTTCCCAGGGAGGTGGGGACAGAGAATGGATAATTTTTTTATCTTGGGTTTACTAAGGATTAAAGCCTGGATCTGGTTTTGTCTTCCTTTATTGGAGTCTCTTTTCTTTACTCTGAGCCATGTCTGACAGAGCTGGCAGCACCAAATCCTGCTTCCACATGTCATCCAAATGCCTCAGCCTCAGTCCTGCCTCCTCCTTGTCCCCAAAACCGTGATGTAACCTTGGCTCCTGGCCTTGCTGGAGAGACAAAACCCAGGCCACTCCAGTTTTTCAGAGCTGCTACGCTTGGGCAATCCAGGTGCAGGACACAGATGAGTCCTGCTCATGTTGCTTAGTGAATCCTAGGATCCACAGAGGAGGCAAATCCCAGTGTGCTTCCTTTCTGGTGGCTGCACTCACCACAGGCAGACGATGCTCAGGAGGCAAGGTCCTGTCACGGTCACCAGCAGCCAGTGCCATTCCCGCACCAAGTATGCTGTCAGGGCCAGCATCATGTTCCCAACACTCCAGAAGATGCTGCTCAGGATCCCGGTGAAGGTGCGGTGCTGGATGTCCACCCATTCCATCCCTGGAAGAGGGAGGCAGCATCCAGCTGGGACATGCAGGACTTCTCCAGGGAGAGCCTGCAGGGCTTTTTAACGAGGGCAAAGCAAGGGAACATCCCTGGTTTTCTCCTTCACAAAGTTTCACTATTTCGCCAATATTTGGAACATTTAAAATATCCAGCTACAGTACTTAAGCTGTTGCAAAGCTGTAATCCACTAAAATAAAACTTTAGGCTAAGAAGTACTGGACGTGTTAAGGAATAGTGCTAAAACCACTCTTGGTGATAGAGATTTTTTCTTTATCCCATTCAATAGCATTCACTTGGTCTTCTTCATAAGCCAGATTTTTTTTTTCCCTGTCTTGCCTGTAATTTCCCATTTCTCTGTCCACTCATTATTTCAGATTAAAGAAATATATTGAGAAGAATTGTTGTTCACATGGAGTCCACCCAGAGCAGACAGTAGCAAAGATGTAAAATCAGATGGGGGTCTCCTTGTTTGTGTGTGTGTGAATGAAAATCCAGTTTTCCACCAAAGGTTTGGACATCTTGCTACAACCTCTAACAATCAGAAATGTCCCTCCCAAGCTCTACTATGACTTGCAGGAATCAACCTTTATAGCAATAAACAAACACAGCAGGCCTTGGGATTTGTCAGATCTTGTGCGGGCTTTTCCAATACTGAAACCATTTTAGCTTGATTTTGGTTAGATCTGCAAAAATCCCGGAAATTTCTTCTGCAAGTGTTAATTGTTCTTAGGTACAACACTTTTTGCCCAGTATGTCCCAACTGTATCTTCAAAATTATCCAGTGATTTACTGGGTATCCTGAAATCTGCAGCTTGTTTTCATTATGTAATTACCTCAATTCTTCTGCTTCAGTTTTGCCTAGCTCTGTGGGATTTAAAAAAAAATAATTTTTATAGTTCTTCTCATTGTAAAATACAGATTGGCAACTTTAGAAAACTGTGAGCAAACTTGAAACTGGGGAAGTAGAAACACCCTGTAAATGACACTATCCTCTCCTGTTGAGGACAGGGCAATGCTGCTGAATTGTCCTAACACTGTGTGCTTGAAAGGTGACAACTTTGTATGAGTGGAAAGGGGTAAAGACTTTGGAATATGGCTTTTATTGTGTTACTGATGAAACTTGACAGGAATTGAGCAGCTTGTTGCAACAGAAGTACTATCAAGTGGTTGTTGTATTTTGAGTAAGCTGTTAAATATTAATTAGACTAACGGCAAATTGTAATTCTGGGATCCTCGTGAGAGGGAAATTGCACACGCAGCGATTTCCAGACCCCTGTTCCTACCAAGTCTGCCCTGCCTGGTAAACAAGTGCCTTCCCACCCACTGCCTGCCAGGAGCCCCCCTGGCAGCCACAGCCCTCCCACACTCACCCAAAGGCAGGACAATCAGGGAGAGGCCACTCATGCCCACCCCGGTGAGGGTCCGTGTGATGGCCAGCATGGTGTAGGACACGGAGACGGCGCTCAGCATCCCAAAAACCAGGGAGCACACCAGGGACAGCTGGAGCATGGTCTTCCGTCCGAACCTGACATGAGCACAGGCTGGGTTACAGTGGGGAAACTTGGCATGGGGGCAGGGTTTGAAACAGACAAACCAGAGACTTTAGAGGAAAATTAAAGGATGCAGCATCCTGGAGAGGAGCAAATGGCTCTGGGTCAAGCTGGTGCCACAGTGGTGCAATCCCATGCAGAGCCTGCCCCATAAACATTGGGACTCTCCAGTGGAAAGACCAGCACTGCTCAGAACAACAGATCTGGCTCTCCTGGCCAACACCACCACCAAAAGCAGTGATGCCAGCTTGAAATCCCATGTTGCTGTCACACCGTGCTCCCTCCAGTGTCAATGTCCTTCTCCCATGGCTTATTTAGGACTGGCCACTGCCACTAATCTCAAGGAGGAGACAGGGCCATGAGACTTTCTCCCTGCTCCTTGGAAGGAAAATGAAGGAATCCAATTGTCTGCCCACATGTGCAAATAGCCCTGAAATCCTAAGGGATTTCTGAGGAATCTGCCAGGATGTTGTTTCCCTGGGGTTTCCTTACCCCATTGTCCAGAGTCCTGTGTGGAGAGTGTGGAGAAATACAAAACATGAAATGCACACAAATGTAAATACACACAAACTCTCACAGACAGAGAAATATGTCTGCATGTATTTCTACACAAACTATGAAAATCTAAAAATTAAAATGGAGCACAAGGTGTTGGTCTCCTGATGAACATCAGCACTGCACATTAGGAAAGATTAGGCTCAAGCAGCCATAGTAGATTAAACCTGCCAGCAGGTGATGTTCAGTCCACAATGACCAAAATCCTACTCTAATCCCAGCATTAGGGCTCTCCCAGTGGCCCCCTGAGAAGGGTGGTGGCAGGAAGGATTGCTCCGGGGCAAAAAGTGGTATGCCAGGACATAATGCCACAGTAACATTCCCAAAAATAATCAAAAATTACTTCATTCAGCAGCTTATAAATGAATCTACTGGCAAAATCTCCCAACTTGTGTCTTGGGTACAGGGAGTTTGCCAGATCTGCTTTGAAATTTAAGCTGAGACATTTTGTAAAAGACATCGTGATGCCCCTGGGTCAGAACAGGAAGCACCCAGAAACCCACCAGAGCTGGATCAGTTTCCAATGGGTAACTGCCCAAGAAAGAAGATACATTTTGTAAACGAAGATTTTCCTTGAAAATACAGTAAGGAGGATATAAAACCATAATATTCCCTGCAGGACTCAAGGCAGCTGTTTAAGGAACCATTACTAGACTCTCAGCAAATGCACACTACCTGCTAGGAAAACCAGGAGTGAGCTGGCAGGATTGAACTGCAGGATACAGAGAGGCTGCTAGAAATAATGCCATTAAAATTGTCTTCAAAAATAGTGGTAGGAGAGCACAACCTCTGAAAGATTGTAAAAAATACAATAAAAGGAGCAGACTGCACAAGCACAAAAGTTAATAAAAAAGACATTTTCATAAAAAACTCCCAATCTGGAAGTCTGCCAAAGTGTCCTTGAACCAATTCAGTACAAGGAAAAGGTACAAAAGGAATCTTTGGAGACGAGCTGACAATAACAGAAACAATATATGTGTATTTTTGCATATAATTGTTCACAGTGAAGGTCTTTGGAGGGTTTACCTGGGTAACATTTGTCAGTAGAGTAGTTCTCAAATCCAAATATCTGTAATGGCTTAGAAAAAACCTGAACCTGAACTGTAGCAAAATACCAGATGATTTTCCCCCTGGACCACCAGAGGTGAAATCTCTGCCTCACTGTTAGCACCAAGAAGTGGGATCTCATCTCTGTCAGAGAAAAGGAAAGTTGCTAATGGGAGGTCGACTTTAAAGAGATGATAGGGGAGATGTGGGGGGTGACATCTGAGGTTTAACCTAATGATTCTTAATTTTCCTCTTGCTTCCCTAGCCACTACTCATTGCTGTGTGGATGTTTGCCTAGAGCAAAACTGTGTTTATCTGTCATGATGCCAAATCTTCCTACTGAGTAGCTGTGATCAGCTCAGAGCCTCCATTTTAAATGAGAAGTTTAAATTGTTTCTTTATTTTAGATTAATCTGCCCTGAAATTATGTCATCTGATTCTCTCATGCAGTCACAGAGTCCTTTAGCTTCTGCAAAGTCTCCACACTCTGACCTCATCTCTGCCAGATTCAGCATCACCTCCCCACTTGCTCCCTTCCCAGATTATTTATAAATGTACTGAAAAGCACAAAAATCCAAGCACAGGCCCCTCCCATGTCATAATGGCCACTTGCATCTCCTCTCTTCTTCCTGGCTTTTAATTATTTAGTCATGCTGAGACCTTCCTTCTTATTCTGGGGCAGCTGAGTTTCTTGAGGAGTGTTTGATAAGGAGACTGAGATGGTGTCTCCTCTGCTGACATGCCTGTTGATCGATGCAAAGAAACCCTGTACCTTTGTAAGGCTTGGATCTTTTGGAAAAACCCGGCTGACTCTTCACTGGTGCGTCCTACCTCCCCCTGGGGCTCTGGCTCCACCTTTCAGAGGAGTTTCTGCCAATTTGCCTGGTGCAGACAGAGCTCAGGCTGCCTGGCACTCCTGAGATCTTATTTGGAGACCAGTTCAAAGCTTTTCTATCCCCAAGATGCTGTAGGGCTCCAGGACAATGTCTCCCTGCTCCTGGAATTTAACTGGCATTCCTCTGGTGTATTTCTCTCTGCCTTCTTCTGTCAGCTTATTTCAAAGCTCCAGCTCCAACACCTGCCTCTACACATTCTCCCACTGTGAGCACAGACTCATTTATGTCTCACACCACAGCCTTTTTATTTCCAGATGCTCCTTTTATGCCTTGATCCTCTGCTGGCTCTTCCCCCTCACAATTCATTTGTGAAACAAATTACTTTTCATTTTGTGCTACTTTATTTTTGGCCATATTTTGTCCTGCTCCTTTTCTTGATTCTGAATTTCTCTCCCTCCAGCTGTGCTATAAAACTATTGTAGATACAAAGCCAAGGCACACAGTTTGAAAACCATGCAGGTGCCTTGGGTCCTTGTACAAGCATACCCATATACCCATGGGTAAAGATATGCATGCAAAAATTCCCATCTGCAGCACTAAAGTCTCTGGGTCCTTCACACTTCAGGCTCCCCTCTGCAGTGATTTTGAAGTTTGCTGTACTCTAATTCCTCCCAGAGGAAGGAAATCAGGAAGCAGTTTCCCAGTAATGAATAGTGTACAGGGAACAGCACATCTCAGCTGCATGCCTGGACTCTCTGTCCTCTGATGGGTTTCCTGGTTCGGGTGTTTGCAAAAATATTTAGTTTCTTATGTGATGCCCTTTCTAGATTATTACTTGGATTTATTTTTATTTATTTTATATTGCCACATCCCAACATTTAACCAGAGAGAGCAGATTTGTTTCTGTTTTCTTCACTGCTTCAGCTCTTTCTTGAGGAATAAATACCTCCTTGCTTGTAAATAATCTCCTTTACCTCAATTCCCTAGGAATGACAGAGTCAGATTTTGCTTGCTAGAGACTCTTTTGAGCTATGGCAAGCATTTGCTCTGAGCTCCTCACTTGGGTGTTGTGAAATACAAAATTGTGTTTCGTGTCAGGTAAATAAAGGTAACCTGTGTAATTGTAATTATGAAATGTGTGGAACACAGCCATGGGACAGTTATANTGAGCCTGAAGTATAGAATTATGATGTAAAAAATTGAAAAGAGAAACTGCTGAGAAAGCTTATGAATATGCATGAATATGATCAATAAATACCAGAAAGCTCAGCAATCAGTGTGCAGTTGGAGGGGAAAACTCCCACCACTGTACCCTGTGCTCTTTTTGCTCATATGTTACCATATAAATCAATAAATTGAATTACTGCTTGATATATTGGCTGAGTCAAGCTTCTAATTTCTAACAGGTGTCATTAGCCAATTTGTGTATAATTTGAAAGGGGTTAACTCTTTTAGCCTTTTTGTTCAGCTTTGTATCAATCAGCTTTCTCCATTTTTAGACACCTTTTTTTTCTGAAACAGGTCTTGCAGACTGGACTTCTTTTGGTTTGGGGTTTTTTTTTGGTGTGTTTTTTTTTGTTTGTTTGTTTGTTTTGGGGGTTTTTTGTTTTCTTTTGGTTTTTGTTTGGTTGGTTTTTTTTATTGTTTCTGGAGCAATTCTGACCACAATCAGCAGTGCATCTGACTCCTAACCAAGGCCAGAGCTGCTTCTCTGATCCGGGAAGCATTTACTGGCTCACTGATCCAGGAAGGGTTTACTCCCTGTGTTGCTTCCCAGTATGGCTAGAATCCAATCTCCGAGTGAGAGGCTGGATTCTCCCTTTGCAATTGCCTTTTCTCCTTTCCCTGCCCCTCTGATTGCCTATGGAAGGTCACATGTTTGTGGAATTCTTTCTGTGATGCTGAGCCCCTGTGAGGAGCAGCCTGGGAGGGTTCAAACCTGTCAGAAAGGTACCCGAACACCATGGCCCCCATCGTGACGCCGATGAAGAACAAGGTTGCTGTTGCCTGGTTCAGCCCACGCTGCTCGCACACGAGGTCCCACTGAAACACAAGGCCAAAATGACACTTAGTGCCCAGCTCGGTGTCTGCTGCCTCCTCACGCTCCTTCACTCTGGTGGTCAGACACTGTATCTTGCAGTTTGTGTATGCTGAGTCTGATGGACGGGTGGAATCCTGCACTAAACTGCACATCAGACAGTGCCAGAGTCCTGGAAAATGGAAAGCTGCATCTTAAAAAAGTCCCAGTTATCCATCCTCACTGTGACAGCCTCTCTGTGAACACTACATAGACTCACAGAATTGTAGGAGATGCTGAGTTGGAAGGGACCCGTCAGGGTCATCAAGTCCAACTCCTGGCCCTGCACAGGACACTCCAAAAATCACCCCAAGCACCTGAGATTGTTGTCCAAATGCTTCTGGAGCTCTGTCAGGCTGGTGCTGTGACCACTGCCCTGTGGAGTCTGTTCCAGTGCTCAACCTCCCTCTGGGTGAAAAACTTTTCTCTGATATCCAACATAAACCTCCAATGAATCAACTTCAGGCCATTCCCATGGGTCCTGTCATGGGTCACCACAGAGAAAAGATCAGTGTCTGCCCCTCCACTTCCCCTTGTGGGGATATTGAAGACCCCAATGAAGTCTTCCCTCAGTCTCCTCCAGGCTGAACAGATCAAGTGACCTCAGCTGCTCCTCATATGGCTTCCTCTCCAGACCCCCCATCATCCTTGTGGTTCTCCTTTCAATGCTCTCCAATAGCTGTCTCTTTTATATTGTAGTGCCCAAAACTGCCCCCAGCACTCAAGGTGAGGCTGCCCCAGTGCAGAGCAGAGTGGGACAATCCCCTCCTTTGACTGGTTGGTGATGCTGTGCTTGATGCACACCAGGACAGGGCTGGGCATCAGAAAACTTTCCTGGGTACCACACATGGAGAGTTCCCCATTTTCTTCTCCTGATCTCTGGAAGACCTGCACAGGTGCAAATCTCCCCCAGCTCCCTCTGTTGTGCTCCTGAGAGTGCCCTGGTGAGCTGGGCATTGGCAGGGTGTCCCACTGCAGTGGGCTGTCCCACCCCTCAGTGAGCATTGCGGAATGTTGTGTTGATAACCAGTTTCTCTTGCCCTGACCAGTTTCCTTGGAAGTTGTCTGTGCAGGGAAGAAGGAGGGCAGAGGGGAAGTAAGGTCCAATACTTGCTCTTAATACTAACCTATTGATTTCTTACTGGGGTGTTGGTTTGGACATTCATCCTAATTAAGTTATTGAACATAATTTTAGTTTCTTTCAAGTGCAAATATCACTCATCTCTACAGAATGCTGTGGTGTAGCGTAGAGTTAGTTTTGTCTGTGTGCAAATGTGACAAAATTTAATTATCAACCCAGATTTGCAGCCTCTCTGATGAGGCCAGCCAGACCTTGAGCAACTTTTCCTGCTGCAAAAGCAGAATTCCAGAGAAAGTCCCGGTCCCTTGACCAGGTCCCAAGGCCACTGGCCCATGGGAGCAGTATCATGAGGCTCCATGCTGCAGAGCACCCCCTTCTACCCTTTCCCTCAGGACTGCTTCACATCTTTCTCCCCGATCCAGTGCAGAAATTAGGTACAGACCCAGGGCACACACGACCCTCACCTCTGTGCCTGATGAAAGCAGGAGTGGTTGGGTGGTGGGCAGGAAGCACCAGCTCTAGGCTAAGACTTGCCCCTGCTCCCACTGAGACAATCAGCACTATCTTTCTAACCCAACTGTGCCCCTTTTGCCTGACCAAATTTTCCCTTCCCTGAGACATTGTGTGATTTGGACTGTTTCCCAAGGAAAGTAAAGCATTAACACCCAGAGGTATCACTGCTAGCTCTGGAAAAGTGTTCCAGAAGGTGGGTGATGGGCAGGGACCTTTTGCAGGCTCAAGGTTATGGCTGGTTACAAGCTCCATCTCAGTGGAAGACCCTCAGAGAGATCATTTGATTTGGCAGAGAGATATTGGTGGTAAGAGAAGAGAGGCTGCACAACCCTGGGGAGAAGAGGAGGAAGGTGAAGATCAGTGAGGAGGGAGGGCCAAGGGAATAGAAGTTATAAAGTGTTTGCAAAACCAAGAAAGGAAATCAAGAGCTCATATGAAACCCTGACAGGACGCAATCCTGTGCAAATGCCATGTGGCCCACACAGAGAAAATCCTGTATCTGTGTCTTTCCCCTGCCATTTCACCCCCTCCTGAATATCTCAATCATCTGGAGAAATTAAGATTATTATAATAAGAAATGTTGGCATCAATCTAAGCAAGATGAGAGGCTCACAAAAATACTATTAATAAATGTTAGCTCCTAATATTGAGCTTCAGAGAGCTTCCCCCTGCCAGAACATCTTCTCTGAACAGGTCATGTCCACTGGTTACAATGCACAGATTCCCCTCTGATTCTGTGCACTCAACAAACACCTCTCCATCTTCTCCTCAAAGCACAGAGCTAATTTCAGTTTTGGCTGGATCATAGGCCAGGAATTACCTGGGTGGAGATGGTGGAGATGAACTGCGAGTGGTCATAGACCCATCCGTGCTGGCAGTGCTGGATGATGGATTTGTTTTCTGGTTGCACAGAGGAGTTGAGCAGCAGGTGAAACTGAGGCTGTGAGAACATCTCACAGGAGCTGAAAGTGCCATCGGGCTTCCGAGGGATGTTGATGAGCAGAACTTCCTCCACTGTGAGATTCACAAATGCCTCTTGGTGTGGAATTGCACAGTGATGAGAGGGGGTAGCAGCAAGAAAATTGTGTAGCATGAAATGCATGGTAAGGTTGATTCTTGGGAGGCAGAGGATAGCCAAAATCAAAATCTGGAATCTGCCAAAGCCCCCGATTTCCAGCAAGAGATCCTCAAATTTCATCTTTCCTGTGGAGTTTGCTCATTCAGAGCAGCTATGTACCAAGGAGCAGCAACATGAGCTTGAAAAACAGCCTCTGCTCTTGGAGCTCAACTTCCCATGGCTTTTCACACAGCCACTTCTTTGGACTTTGAGACCTTGCTGAAAGGTGTCCAAAGTCACAGTGGAACTCCCCACTTAGGGTACAGCCAAATAAATTATCCTGTGTGCCCATAACACATCCCTTTCAAATGGACCCAGCACAGGGCACCTGATCTTTTTGGCGTCCTTTCCTCCTGCTGTAGTTTTGGAGAAGGACACCTACATTAGGAAGGGAGGCTGTGGGGACAGTCCTGTGAGAGCACTCTCATTTCTCATGTGAAGGTCCTGCAGCAAACTCTGCTTGGTGTGATCTGGTCACCAGCCAGACCCACCAGACCGTGACAGAGCCCTCTGGAAGAGCGGGGGTGTCCCACTGTGTCAGGGCATCCAAGGACACCAAGCTTGGCTGCTGAGCACCAGCTAAGTGTGTTTTGGTGTGGTTTGTGTCAAGTCATGCCCTTGGAGCAGGGAGTGTAGAGAGGCTGAGAAGCTGCCTGGAAGGGAGATGTGTCTCAGGGTGGATGCAAGCAGGCAGATGTGCCCTTTGGGGTGAAAAGGTGGGTGAGGGCCACCTGCTCACTTGTGCCCTGCAAAGAATGGAAAAAGTGAAAATGTTTCCCCACGAAGTCCTTTTCTCCACCTGGAAAGGTGTTTTCCCAGGACAAAGGCAAAGAGTTGATGAGAGCTGCAGTGCTGCACGCAGAGAGGCTGCGCTGTCACGCTGGAGGCCATGACATACTCTGCGGGGTCCAGCCCCGTGCTGCTGTGCTCTGGGGACCAATGTGACAGCCAAAGGAGTGAATGTGCAACATCTGACAGGGCCATAGGTGCTGCTGCCTCTGCTGCAGAGAGTGGGGATGAGATTGGGGCAGTTAAATTCAAAGCAGTGGGAGAAGGGGCTGACTGTGCCTGGGGTCCCTGCAGGACCTTCTCCTGCAAGCCCCTTCACACCCTCCTCACACCTGGGCACAAGACATGAGCCTGCTTCCCTTGCAGCAAGTGTTCAGGGCAGACTGAACCCATGGGGATAACACATCCCAGAAGGGTGTGTCCTAAACTCAGGGGGCGGAGCAGCACACAGCAAGCAGTGGCAGCACCCTGCAAAGGCGACAACTGAAGAAGTGGAGCTGCTGAGAGCTTGCTCTAAGTCATCTCCCACTGCATTTTCACCCTCTGTAGCTCTCTCCTCGCTGTCTGTGCCCTCCCTTCTCCACCAGCCATGCACTCTTGAGTGTTGGTAGGTGCTGATGCATCACCTCCAACCCTTCTCCAAGCTGTTGCCCCGGGACATGCTCTGCTTTAAAGCAGCTCCAGTTTGGCCATTCACCATGAAAACAGGTGAATGGTGTTGGGATGCAGGCACAGCAAGAGTCTGGGCTCAGGGAATGTTGGAAGTGCAGCTGACTGCCAGGTGCTGCCGGGAGCTGCCTGTCTGCACTGCCTTGCCTTGCAGCCAAGGGCTGGGGACAAGGGGCTGTAGAGCAGCAGGTAGGGGTGAGGAGATCCAAAAAAAAGCTTTTGGGCTCCTGCCACAGGGCTCCTGCTGTGGCTGATGGCCCAGACTGGGTGTTGCCCAGACGTTAAGTGCTGCAGAGCACAGAGCAGAATAACACCAGGATCTGTGACCTTAAGAGACCTTTTCCCTTTTCAGCAGCATACCTGGCCACCCGTGTTTCATTAATGTGCTGTGCTTGGTATGAGCAATTTCAGTGCTCATCCCGGGATAGGCACCAAGGAAGCACACAGGAGTGAAATAGGGACACCCAACAATGCTGTGCCTCCAGGGTTACAGTTTAAGCTGAACTAAATTTAGTAGAACTAAAGGACAAATTATTTTTTTCATCACCAGTCTTCTAAGAGCAAGGGAGACAAACTCTAATTGATGTGCTGCTAAATATTTAAACTGCAAACGGATCCAGCCTCGCCATCAGAAATGAGATTAAGGATCACTGTTCTGCAGCTCCTGGAGCTCTGCTACTCGTACTGCATTGCTTAAACTGTACATTGCTCTATTTCTTTAACCCAAATGTGCTCCTTTAACCAGTCACCAGCTTTAGTTAATGACCAACACATGTGCAAGGTCTGTGACTGACTTGACTGAATTAACAACTTGGTTAATTAGACCTGGCTCAAACGGCTTGAACATGCCTAGTGAGAGCAGTCAGACTCCTCTGCTGCTGCTGTCACACATAATGCTGAAAGGAAGAGTTTACTTTTTACTTCACACATGCAACACTTTCTTTTGCAATCTTTCTTTCTGCTCCTTTTCAGGATGCCAACTACCTGTTGAGAGGGTTGTATTATTAAATTACTTGGTCACTAAGGTGTTAGCTTTTCTGTTTCCAGCAGTAATTTCCTAACACCTTCTATGGAGCTGTAATAGCCTGGATGGTGTAAGGAGCAAAGGAGCTGATTTGCTCCTTTAGCAATTGGAGCCACTCTGCAGGCATCTCAGCTGCTGCAGAGTAGCTGGAGATCTGACCAGTGCTTGCAGGCTGGCGCTTAAATGATAATTTTCTCTCTTCTCTCTGAGTTACGCCTAAGTGCCATGAAAATCTGTGTCCATCAGAGCCACTGAGCTGGACTTGCTGCCAGAGGGCAGAAGAGTCCCCTTCTCACTGCAGCTCAGTGCAGGCTCTGATGCCTGTAGGAGGGAGATGTGACATAGAGGGAGGCTCCATTTTTTCTCTAATTTGTAAAGGCAGCTTAGACAGGGAGATCCCACAAAGCTGGCAGTGTCAGCTGAGGATTCCTGCAGTGTCAGTCTAAGGTGCTCTGTGCTGCAGCAGCATGTCCAAATGCTCTTGGCAGGATGTGGCACACCAGATTTTGTAGCTCAGTTGGAGAAAGAGAAGGTGCAGCCAACAAAGAGGTCCTGGGGCTCCTGAAGGTCTTTGGTCACAGAAGAAAGGGAGTTTATGCCATTCTGACTTGGTGCCACGTTAACAAGACTCTGCTTTCCAGTTGCTTGCAGTTGTCTTGTGTGCAGTTGTTTTACTTGACTGCACAAATGGCAACTGTTTTGTAAGTAGACTGGTTCTGGCCAAAGCTTATTTTCTTACCTGTCAAAACAACATTGATTCTACCTTAGTGTGAAAGGACACGAGCCACTTCCATGTCTTCTGCTGTGTGTGATCATGGATCCACAGCCAGCACTTGTATGCTCCCTGCTTCCCAGACAGATCCCCCAGACCTGTCTCATGCCCCTTCTTACCCCTTTCCCTATCTCATGGAAGTAATTTCATGTCATTTTCCTCTAACCCGTGCTGTTGGGAAACTGTAGCAGGGCAGAGATTCAGCCCAAATTACTTGGCTGCATTTTGCTGAGGAAAGGGCAAATCCAAACTCCTCCTTTAATCAGAGAAAGAAAGACACAGCAGGAATAGGAAGTCCAGACAGGATCCCATGTTTTCAGGGGTGAGCTTCCATCTGATTAAATCACTCACTTAGGATAATCCTGTGTGAAGTAAAACATTGCCAGGGAACTCAAAACAAACCCACTGGTTCAGGGAGCAACATGAGCAGGGAATGATGGATGACCCAGGAGCTGAGAAGAGTCCAGGACCAGTCATGTCCTCCTCAGTGGAGCACAGACTCAGACCCAGTCTCAGCATGGCTGGGAGAGCCAGGGGTGGGACAGAGCTGATCAACGACCCCAGACACAGGGAGAGGGTGAACCAGAATCTGAGAGATCCTGGTGTGGAGCAGGAGAAGGGCTGAAGACAAAGCAAGATCCATGCAGCACCCATGGCAGGAGGCAGGAACACGTCTGACACAGCTCAGATGGATGGCAGACACAATCCTGAGCAGAAATGAAGTTCTGGGCCATAAGCAGAAGATGCTTGGTGGCAGGTGACACCCATTAGTGCCCTTGGGGCCCTGATTCCCTGAAGGGCCAGGGCTTTACATCAAAAACTCAGGGAATGCTGCATGGGGAGCTTGGAGCAGGCTTTAGCACTGGCTGGAACAATGTTTTTGGAAAGCCTGTGCAGACAGTAAAGGTGTGGGAGTGAAAATACACACAGTCACACACTTGCACTGAAAGTACAGGCAGGGAGATGGTCACAGTGATTTGTAGGGAATTACTGAGTGGGTGAAGCAAGGTCCAGTGCTCACCTTGACAGTGTTTCTCTGCCAATGTGGTCATGTGCTGGTCAACAGCTCCACAGCTCTATCCTGCATTTCCTCCCCTTCCTAAGGGGTTCCTCCCCATAAGAAGTCAAGAAAAGCTACAGCATGTCCAGGGAAGCTGCTTTCTCCATTTAGCACCACACTTTCAGTATTAGGACTTCTCTGTCTTCCTTCACTGATCACCCTCCTCTACTAATTACCTTGTTTACCATCTTTCTCATGTAATCTAAGCATCTCCTAGCTCCTATCTTGGGTGACCAAAACTTCAGTCTTGACTTTTCTGCCCCGTGTTTGAATGGGGATCCTTTGCATTTTGCAGTTTCAGCAATACAGGAACAGACTCAGGCTTCCCCTGAATCAGTAAGAAACTCACTCAGTACTCCATCTCCAACATTAATAAGAAACATGGTAGAGAGTAGGGCATCTGGTATTACTTTCCAGATGGTCTTCTTGCCTCCAAACTATTCCTTGTTTGAGGATGCAGTTTTTGTGACTACTCCTATGAGATGTACTGTCCCAAACTGGTTGCTTATTGACAGTTTTCAATTTACATTTATGCTTTGGGATTAAAATTCCAATGTAATATTAGAGGTCTCTTCCAGCCTGAATTATCCTATGAGCCTATGGACATTACACCACAAGGTTTTGAGCTTGTTTAGCCTCTCATTTTAAATCTGAGGCTTTACCTCGCTGTTTCAAACATGAATTAGTGAATTTAAACAGCTTGACTCAATTGTGTTATTTTGTTTTGACATTTTTTGTACACGATGAAACCTGTGTGGATGCTGTAAGTTTCTCATGGTCTCCAGGTGCTCTCTGTAACTTTAAGGAAGTTTTGACAGCTTCCTTGAAGCTACAGGCTTGAAGGACTTTTTCTCACTGGCATGAGAAAGGGTCCTTGGGTCCAGCTGACTCCAGAGCCCCATGGTCAGAGTCCATGGCAGCCTCCCTCTGACATTAGAGAGAAGATGAACAAAAGGTAGGGAATAACAGCAGGCTTCCACTGCAGTGTTAAGGAACTCCTGTGGCTTGCCTTGTCTCCACTGGGGCTTTTCTTGTCTTGAAATACCTCAAGGTGATTGCAGAAGGAAGATCTCTGAGGCCAACAGTCTCTTTGGCTTTTCCAGATATAACAAAAGCTGCTCTGAGTAATGATTCTGCCTGCTCCTGCAAACCTGTCTTTTCCTATGTTGTGAGGCTGTTCCAACATGAGCAGCCTGGTTTAGTTTCTTCCTCTACTTATCTTCTCACTTGACAAAGGCAGAGGCTGAATCCAGCACGTTGTTCCTGACAAATCTGCCTTCCAGAGAAGCTCTCATTTTGCCATCCAGGGATGGTGATGAAGCCCCTGTGGCAAGCTCCCTGCTGGCAGCCGATCCATGCAGTTCTGAAATACTTCTCAATTTCCCAGTTTATGGTGCTCAGCTTTAATTTTCATCTGCCTCTTCCTGACATAGACTTTTAGGAGCTTTGATGTCCCAGTGTTTATTTTTATAATTTTGGATTCTACACTGGAGTAAAACTTTTTATTTTTTTGGCTATAGGAGAAGGAATAAAATCTGTCATCACAGGAATGTCTTTCCAAGGGAGCAGGTTTTTTAAAATTCTTTTCTGTTCCCTCTTCCAGCACCCCCTCCTGAAGCTGGGTACTGAACTGTTACAACACACCCCTGGATGTGGTCTGCACACCACAGGCATGAGGTAACTTGAGCATGGTAAAAGGAATGTTGTAAAAACTGTCCTCAGCTTAAACATCAGGTGACCAGAGAGAGTATTAAAAGTCAAACATGCCAGGTTACTGGTTTGTTTTTGCTCCACTTCCCACATATTAATGTGTAGGTCTAACTTGTCTACAAATGTGGCATCTTAACTGTGGCATCTAGACTTAGCAAAGCATTTTTGTTTGATTTTGTTGTTTAAAAAGCAGGCTCTTCTCTCTGACAAGTGCTGTTTTGGGAGTGGATGGCTGAGCCTGCTGCCTGCAGTTGTTGTAAACAAGGTTCATGGTGAAGGAACATGTCTTGCAACACGAATAAATGGGAGAAGACACCAATGAAAAGGTCGACAGGCTTTTAATGGCATGATCCAGAATCCCCTTTTAATAACAAATCTAATGACAACTGTGTCTGATATGAACAAGAAATGGCATAATCATTTATTTTTTTGAAGATGTGATCTGAAATTAAGACAAATGCCAGGTGGGTCTGTACACAGACAGGGCTTCTGTGATGCATGCCAGATTTTATGGCCAAGAAATTTGCCATGCAGTTGAACCAGATTGTGGTTCCTCAGTCGGAGTCCTACATTCTGTTTGCAGTGTGTAAACATTCTCCAGCTGCTTTCCTAAAGAATGCAAAGAAAATACGTAGAGAGATTTAGCCTTGGGATTCAGTCACATTTCCAGGCAGGCAGTACCATGGAGCAGAAGTCCTGTCTCCAGAGTGTGCCAGAGGCGAAGGAAAACGTCGGTGCGCCAGGTACAGCATCTGAGTGTAGAGTCACATGCTATCGTGTTAAAAGGAGATATATAAAATTATCTGTTTCCAGCTCCAACTCCTGTCTGGAGAAGAAGCAGCAGGTCCCATAGCACAGCAGGGGCTGTTTCACACACAGGGGTACCCCCACATCCTGCAGAGCTCATCCCACCCTCTGCAGGGATGGTCCCAAGCCTGTGCCGTGCATTCCCGAGGAAACATCAGCCCCAGCCTCCTCCAGGGAATCTGTGCCAGAGCTCCCTGCACTCCAGGCAGGGCAATATGGGCCAAGCCAGAGGCAGAGCAGCCACTGAGGAGCACCATGCTGACACCAGTCCCGCAGTATCTTTGCCAAAACAGAGCTCTCACCCCTGAGGCCCCTCTGGTTCAGGAGCTAAGAGCAGGAGAAATTATTATCTTGGTCCCTACAAGGAACCCAGCTCTGGATTTGCTTTGGTAGCTCCCTTCCTCCTTTCAGCACAGAGGGCATCAGTGTTTACTTTAAACCTGCTTTCCAGCCATTTGCAGCTCCAGAAATAAAAGGGATAATGTTCCTCCTTATGACCCAGCGTACTGGCCTGTATGGGGCAGGGCCTGCTGCACAGGTTGATGGCCAAGTCTGCCTCAGGCTCTGCAGAATCCAAGAGGGCTTCAATCCCCCAGGCAAAAAGAGACAGACCTGGAGGGAACATACAGTTACTTTGAAGACAAGATTTGCTAGAGGAGCTACATTAGGAATGAAGTGACAGGAGAGTGATGGTGTATAAATCACTGTCATTTCATGGGATCCTGGCTGTACCTGGGATCATAGCTCAGGCAGAGAGAGCTATTCCCTGGCCTTGCAAAACTACCAACCCCAATGCTCTGGGGGGTTTTAACATCAGCTGGCTCTGCTGCCACTGCATAGTCCCAGACCCTTGGCATGCAGCACCTGCTGCTGCTGCTGCTGCTGAAGAGCACAGCCACTGGCGTTCTGCAGAGGACCTTGGGAGCCAGCATACAGTGAGCCCACGGGCTCCCACCCAACAGCCCAGTTACAGGCACACACTCCATGAGGAAAGGGCCTGAACAGCAGCCCAAGTTCCCTTCCTCATGTGGAGGTGCAGTAGCTGGCAAACAGATGGAACCAAAGGTGCTTGCAAACTCTCAGGTGGTCCCCGTGGGCTTTGTCAAACCAGCCTAGCACTGCTGGAGCACAGGCATGTTTCAGTTCAGCCAGAAAAAACTCATTTCATACCAA
The DNA here is from genome assembly GCA_013397155.1 of Irena cyanogastra. Classification (NCBI taxonomy): domain Eukaryota; kingdom Metazoa; phylum Chordata; class Aves; order Passeriformes; family Irenidae; genus Irena; species Irena cyanogastra. Next base: position 315,824 of record VWZV01008581.1, read on the forward strand.
ATTCACTATGTCCACAATGGGACTTTTACTGTGTTCACAGGATTAATTCAACTGCAGGTGACTGATGAGTGGGGCAAGGCCTTAGGTGGGCATTGGTGTCAGTGCATGTGGAATAGTGGTGGGATCACGTTGTGGGTCAACTAACTTTACAGAGAAGAAAGAAGTGTGCTGAGGGACCACTGAGCTGCTACTGGAGCTGCCCAGGCTATCAGTGATCGTCTTCTTATGTAGGATCTACAGTGCAAAAACACCTCTGTGTTGGAAAGGGGAAATGTGAAAGATTTCCTTGCCCCAACACAAGCTGCTTTGGATCAAAACGTTTCACCACCAAACTCTCAGTGCTTGTGCCAGCCAGAGGCAGCCACGTGAACAGCAACATTCCAGATCCTGGTCCATGCCCTGCAGAGCTGTGTGTCAGTCCAGCAGCTGTTGCAGGTCTGGTGGCAAACAGGACAGCTGTCAGCCACCCAGCTGGCGTGTTTCAGCCCTGGTTCATGCTCAGGCAGGTGGAGCCTCACAGCTGACATGAACTTTGGTAGAGTGGTACCCTCTTCCCCCATCCACATTCACTGCACACAGCAGTCAGCCCTGCACACATCTGAAGTCACAGATAAGACTTCTCTGAAGGTAGCAGGATCTTTTTTAACCTTTAGTCACTATATATAATGGTCACTACTTATATTGTTATAATAATATATATATATATAATAATATTCCTTACTTAAGAAAGGGCAAGAAAAGTCTTCTGCCTCTCACTGATTCCAAGCATAACTGACCCAGAGATATTTGCTACCAAAACACCTTTTGCACCAAGGCAAGCAGAAGTGCACGTGCTGCCAACCAGACAAATCAGTTAAGCAGCTCCATCCATCCGTTTGTTTGAGCCTCTCCACAGTATCAGTCTGACTGGTGCCATCTGTCCTTTTTCTCCCTCTGCTCATGTAATCCATTGCCACACTGGCTTACTGCTGAGAACTGCCTTTCAGATTCCCCACGTGGCACACCCGCCCTGTATCCATGTTTCTTTGCAGGCAGCTCCTGGCCAACCAGCGGCCACTGGCTCCTTTTCACCAGCCAGAGTGCCATCTCAGCTGGTGGGCAAGGCCCCTGCAGAGTGAGGGCTCAGAACAACTCCAGGCAGTCCCAAAGACTCTTGTAGTCCCAACACAGATGAACAAGATGTGTCTCTCTCTACCCATGCAGATGAATGCACAGATGAAGGAACAGTGGTGGCCTGTCCCAGGAGTTCCCTCAAAACACACATGGGCAAAATCACCTGCAAGGACATAGCCACACAGCCCCAGCAGTGCTTGAGCAGCCCTGTGTACCCTCAAGGCTTGACAGAGCTTGCATGAGACCCATAGCAAAGAACAACAGGCCTCTCCCACCTTTCTGGGATGTGACAGCCCACCATGTCCTGTGATGCCAGACTCGATACTCTGGCATTCCTCAACCACCTAACTTCTCCCTAACATCACAGGCCTCATGCCCTCTTGTCCCCAGACATGTTCTCTTCTGCTTGCTCCAACTATGGCAAGTGCCCTTTCCACTTTCCTGCAGGGCAGCAGAAGAAAAGAGGACCCAGAGGAAATTCTGTATGTGCTGCTCCCCCAGATGGGAGCACCTCCATCCAGGAGGACATGACCTGGCACACACCATGCTGTTGATGCATTTTCCTGCTGCCCTTCATGCCAGGGACAGCTGGGAAGCCGGGCTGTGCAAAAGCAGGGAGTCAGGGAGCACAACCACGAGGAGAGATGTCTCATGCTGATCTCAGATCTCTATGGACCCAGCTGCACCCTCAGCCCAGCCCTGTCAAACAATACTGTGAACAACTGTTATTTTCTCTGCTGGCCATTTTTCCCTTGCTTTCTGAAACCTGTGGGACTTGTCAGGTGGTTCTCCAGTATTTGGCATGTGTCCCCGTGGGACCAGGAATCCACTGCACCACAGAGAGAGATGATACTTTGGTGTCACCAGAATCCTGCCTCCTTCTTCATGGTAGACAGACCTCTTAGAAGACAGCTCAGTTTCACAGAAACCTTTTAATAAGAAAGTCCCCATAGTCCTGTGAAAGACTTCACTGGATGGTTGCTTCACAATCAAAACAACCCTATTTTTCACCTGCTGTTCTTGGCTGCTCTGATTTCCCCGCTTTCATGTGCCAGAGGAAGACCACAGAACCACAGAACCATAGAATGGTTTGGGTTGGAAGGGACCTTAAAGATCATCCAGTTTCAGCCACCCTGCCATGGGCAGGGACAGCTAGGACTAGACCAGGATCCTCAGGGCCCTGTCCAACCTAGCCTTGTCTCTGCCTGGAGCTTCCTTCCTGACATAGGGCCACAGAAAACTCCTTTAAACTTCTTCCTGAACAAATGCACTGATTGTGCTTTATTGGCTTCCCATGATAAGACATGCTAACCCTGTTAACCCTATCATGAGAGTTTGCTAACCCTGTTAATAGTCCTATAGTCCTCTTTTAAAGCTCTTTCAATGTCATTTTTGGCATGTGCATTAAGACCTGGATGGACCATCTGGTAAAGGCTTCACAACCAAGTCTTACCATCTGAGCACTCTAAAATTAATAGACCTCCAATAAATTAATAGGAGTCCCATTATGATTAATATTTCTGGAAAGAATCTGGTTTCTAAACCTGCAGCGCATACTTAGGCTCTAATCTGACCCACACTTCAAACTCTGAGAAAGTTATAGTGCCACCAGAAGAAGTGCTCACAGCCTCTGTGTGTCCTTCTTCTGTTGTGTGACCAAATGGTGAACCAGAGTGATGAAATGAACCAGCTGAAAAATAAACTGGTGAATCAGAGCAGTTCGCATTGTGCTGGATCAGCATTTCCAGCCACTTTATCGAACAGCTGCTGCAGTGTAAATGTGGTGGAACTGTGCAACAAAACAGCTGGAGCTTGGAGGGATGTTGCTTTTGATGTCAACATCAGCTCAGTCCATCAGACCACAGCCTGAGTTCCCTCTGAGCTCCCAGTGCTGCTCTGAAAAGATGAGGGCATGTTTTCAGACTAAGCTGTGCTGCTTATTCGACCAGGGTGAACCACATCAATGGAAAACACTTTGAGCTAGGTGAAATAAATACTTAGTGTTGGCAACACTGAGGCTGTCATATGAAGAGGTAATTCCTGTCTCCTGTTTCTACACATTTTCCTGTTCAGGTGTGCAAGGAGTACCCTTTTCTCCCAGACACCCTGTCCTAGCTCTCATACTCCTTTCCCAGACTCCTGCAGATATGAGCAGCTTCAGGATTCCTTGAACTCGATGGCCATCAGTGTGACTGTTTGCATTCATGTTCAATGAATCAAGGTTATTACTGTTCAGATTCCTCTGTCAAGCAAACAGTAAATATTTGCAGGTAGTTGCAACTCCAGGAATAGGTGTACAGAGCAGCTGTATTTTTGTTCTGCCTCACACAAAGCCTCTTTTAGGCATGACAGTGATGTGAAGCACAAAGTATTTGGGTCTGGAGTGTCTTCTCCTGTGAGGCATGGGGAGAATTTTGTCTACTTCAAGATCTCATCAAGACCAGACAGGTATCAGTTCTCCTTGCTTTCACTTTCAAGCCTTCCTAATTAGTCTGGGGGAGCTAAACAGTTGATTGATTTAGCTCTAGCTGAGTGTTAAGCTTATGCTCAGATAGTATTACTTGAAGAGCACAGCCCTTGCTTTTACATTCACATTATTCATCCTCAACGTGTGGCAGAGGTGAGCACCCAGGAAAAGACAAACCCCACCTCTGCCACTCAACCCACTGTCCCCTCAGATAGAAATGCACATGGCCATGGCATGCCAGCAAACCTCTCATTGCAAAGCAGCAGGTTTTGGGTATACTACAGGATAATAATTTTGCACCCTGACGCATAGGGGAACTTTCAACTACAGTGCCAAAATTCACAAACACAAGAGCGTGACAATCAAACACAAGGAATTCAGGTGCAAGGGACACCCAGGCTAAAGGCATCTTCACGTTGGAGCTGTGTTTGGTGGACTACAGGTCTGTGGCATCTACCATGCCCAGGCTGAGAGGAACCACCCTTGGTGGGGGATGTGGTGTACACAGATCACAGTTTGGTATTTGTGACAGAAGTAGCTGCAGTGTGCTCCCTTCTACATTAATTAGCAAGAGCTCTTGATTTCCCAGCAAGCTGCCAACACATCCCTACTTCCACCTAAGTACCCAACACACAGGCATCTGCTGAAACAGCAGCAGTGTCTGAGCAGCAATGCTAGACAGCCTCCTCTGTAGGACGTACTGGAGCAGGTAGGAGCATCCAGCAAAACCTGCCTGTCTCCTAATTCCCACCTGTAGAGGTATCTCTGGAAAGAAGAGCCCTCTCCTCCTTACCCCTTCTCTTAGCACACAAAGATGCATCCACCCCTCTTGAATAAGCTAGTGGAAATCCCTTGCTAGCACAGGTGATGGGAGGTGAGCCAACACTCAGGGAGATGGTGGAGACCAAGGCTGGTGTTTTCCCAGCAAGGAGAAAGGAAGGAGCTGCCTGAAGGACAGGAGCCTTCCTCTCTAGCAGGCCTTGCTCTTGTCACCTCTGCTCCTCTTTCCACAGCTGGAGTTGGTGTTGAGGACTGGTATTGCTAACAGAGAGGGGAATCCCTATGGAGGGAGGCAGGTCAGGCACCGGGCAGGCTGCCTGGGTCATGGTTTGGTGCTGTGCGTTAGCAAGCGTGAGCTGCGGGCTGGGTGTCTCCCTTGAAAAGGCTCCGTGGCTCGGAGGCTGCCAGGCCCGTGGGAGCTGGTTGCGGTGTGGGGTGAGAGTGAGTGAAGCATTCAAGTACAGCTACTGCTATACACTTGTGGGTCCAGCATGGAAGGCTGTGCTGCAGCATCTCAAGTGTATACTATATGCAGAAGTTACCCAGTCTGCTGGGCTTGCAGAAGAAGGTCATTATCTGGCAGCTGCCTTACTTTCCAGGGACACCTGCTTTCCTTTGGTTGCTGGACTTTGAGTCTGGGTTTTTCCTTTTTGTCGTTTTTTGGCCACGCCAGGAGATGGCAGGGAATCTCCTGTAGGCCCCAGGGCCTGAGCTGAAGGCTGAGGTCGGGGGGAAGGAGGAACTCGCTGAGGAGCAGTCCCTGGTTTATGCTGTCGGCAGGGAGAAGGACTTTCCCTCCGAGGCAGCAGCTGGCTTCTGGGAGAAGTACTGGGGTTCCTGGAAGGAAGGACAGGGCTCCGAGGGGATGCACCACTGGACCTCTGCGAGCTGCTCCGTGGAGGAAGAGAAGTGGAACTCGGTGACGAAGGAAGCCGACTTTGTACCTGTGTTGTTCGGCCCTCGTATGGGACACTTCCAGCTGGTCTCTGTGTCTGAAGCCTGCAGAGGAAGAAAAGAGGGAGGATGAAGGGGAATTTTGCAAGGGACTCTTGGGCTCCTGGCAGGGTTGGTGTGAATGTTGCCAGGAAATTACAAGGTGTATCCAGCATCAGGATGGCAGAACCTGCGCTGTGAACTAGATGGGGCACCAGTTTGAACACCATCCTGTAACTCAATGCAGTTAACTGCTAAGTGTTTGCCTTGATCCTCCAGCACTCTCTGAGTCAACATGCAGGCATGGTATCTGGGGCTCTTCTTAACATGCAGAATGGATGCAGCTACCTCTTCCAAGGCAGGACATACAATTTGGGAACGTGGGCATGAGTTGGATTGCACCAGCTGGCCTCTGATGGTAACTGTGGTGGAAGATAAACCAACTGAGGCAATCCCAGCTGGCAGCCTTGCTGCCCTTGCAGCTCAAATCACAATAGTAAGGCCAGGAGGCCAGGTCTCCCTGCAGAGTCGTGGCTGTGCTGCAAAACTGAGCTCAACACTGGAGGCATCTGCTATTATCAGACCAAGTGAAAAGGCTTGTAAAAAGAAAGGTCTCTAAGCCAGGGGAAGCAAAGAGAGGCTTCAAAAAAGAAGACAGAGAGGTGAGTATTTCACCTGAAGCGACTGTAGGAAACAATGACGGACTATGCATTCAAGCTGAGTAAAGGATGAAGTCATGGGAGATGAGCAAAGCCCTGGCTGTGTCTCCTCAACAAGCCCAGTTCTTTGCATTTCTCACCATTTTGGTCTTACCTGCAGGCAGCAGCTGCATCCTGTGGGGAGCTGCACAGCCCTGCCATCGCAGTGGCCATGGAGCTCTCCGACCTCGCCACCTCCAGTGGCGTTTTCACCGGCACGATGGGACGAGGAATTCTGCTCCTTGTGCTTATGGCTCTCTCTTCTCTGCCCAGAAGTGCAGCCTTCCTCTCTCCCTTCCGTGGGATGGAGTCATCAGAGTCGTGGGTGTCCTCCTCAGAACCGGTGGCTGACAGGGTTTCAGAGGCTCGCCGCCGCTCGTCGCTGGAGGAGGCCGAGGAGGAGGCACCCGAGGCCAGCCGGAGGAGGCGGCTCTGTCTCTTCTCCATCACCAGGCGAGCCAGGTCGGGTTGCTTTGCCCTCTTATAAAGCCTTTCTTTGGCTGAGAGTGAAGTTGAAAGGTCTGAGCCAGTGTCCTCCTCAGAGAACAAAATAGGTATGCGACTTCTATACCTGGAGCCCAGCGGCCTCCTGGGGCCCTGCTGTGGTGTCTCAAGGAGGGCCTCTGCTCGCTTCAGGTGTTCTGTCGCTGATGCTGTCTTCTCGAGGCCAGGTTCCCTTGTAGCCACCTTGTCAGGCTCTTCCAAATCCAGTGAGAGCACCGCTTTGCCGGAGAGCTCTGGCTTGTCCTCGGGAAGCTTTGGCATGCCATTGGGAAGGGCCGGCTGCTCCCCCACAGTCTCTGAGGTGGTCTCGACGTGATTGGCTGAAAGTGCGCAGCTCTCCGTCTCTGCCCCTTCCAGCCCGGAATGAATGCTTCCATTCTCCACCAGCACCAGATTGTCCTCCAGCTCCTCCTCGATGATGACCTCCTCGAACTGCCCCGGGGGGCAGTACTCCTCGTGCCGCATCAGCTGCCCGCTGGAAGACATCACATTGAGGTGGGTCTTCTCAGCAATATGAACAAAAGTGCGCTCGACTTTGGTGAACGGGGAGGAAGCTGTAGCCACTGCCACGGGAGGCTTTGGTTCCGATTTAAGGACTGAGGACAGAGTCCCTGGCTCAGACACATCCAGCTGGCTCCCCATGGGCTGTGGCCGCTCGCTCTGAGGTGTCAGTGCAGCAAGAGTGCCCAGATCAACTTCTGGAGGTAAGTCTGCAGCCACTGGAGACTTTTTCAGATCACCTGGTGAAAACAGCACTAATGTTTTTGACCCTTCCTCCAGCTCCAGGTCCCCATCAGCAGTGGATGCTCGACCCTTGGACCCCTTCTGGTCATCAGCCAGGAGCGTGGATGGTGCGCACTCCTGGCTGCGCTCCGTGCTCTTCTGACTCAGGTCGCTGCTGGAATCACTGTGCATGTCAATCTCATTGCCCTCCTCTTCCTCCTCCCCCTCATCCTGCTCATCTTCCTCCTCCTCATAGTCTTCCTCCTCTTCTTCCTCCTCCTCCTCTTTTCCATTCATTTCCAGATAAGGTTCCAGAGGTTTGCAAGGAGCAGTCAAGACAATATTTGAAAAATCAACTTTCTTTATCCGCTGGGATAACTTAGGCTTTTCCCAGTAGTTGCACATATCTTTTCTGAAGTCTTGGTAAGGCAAACTTAAAGGGACCGCCTTGGGCAGGCCATTTATTTCAAATGACTTCAGCATGTATGCCTGCAGGAAGACAAATGTGACAAAAGAAGAGGGTGAGTTAGCATTCAGACACAGCATTGGCAGAAATGACATCAGGACCAACAGCAGCAGGAAGAATCCATGGAAAGCATCTAATCCATCACACTTCTAAAATACACACCTGAGCAGTCATCACTCCATCATTTGATTTGTAAAAACCTTAGAGAGATTCACAGACACTTACCAGTGAAGGAAACAAAACATGCCAAAGAAGTTCCCTTGTTAGCAGCCTTTAACCTGGACCTAAAAGAACCATTTTCGAACAATTCCTCAGGATTTTTTCACATTTCCCAATCTTCTTCAGTGTTTATGTATTTATTTCAGTATTTACATATTTACATAGTCACTCCTTCCTTACTGGAACCACTTAGGAATTCTCTTTTATGCCCAAGCCACAGGGAACTCAAGGGGCACCTCTGGGCTAAAATTTCCTGATCACTTTCCATTACCATCCACCATTGTCCCTGGGGAAGTAACACTTGCAGTGCTACTGTGTTTCCCTGGTGCACCATTCATTCCCCCACATCCCTGTAGCAACTCCTCATTCTGTCTCCTACAGGCTTCTGCTTCCACTAAAATCATCAGCAAGTCATGAAAGCTGGCACATCAAGTGTCATTATCAGACCCTGGGGTGTCCAACCAGGAGAAGTGAAAGGCAGACAGGACAGGTGGCTGGGGGCACTGTTCCTCCAGCAGCAGCCTGTGACAGTAGCAGGCTGTGAAATGATTGCAAACGATCCTACAGATAAACAGTAGCTCGCACACGCATGCACACATTTGATCAAACAAGGCCAAAATAAATAGGAAATGCCTGTCAAGCATGGCCTAATTAATAATCAGTTGCAAATGAAAATCACATCAGCACCACTCTGCAGAATGGATTTAAAACCAAATCATTTACAGCACACTTCTGTTAGGGCTTGCAAACTGTAACCTCTCCACAAAATCAACTGGTCAATAATGCATCACATGTTACCCTTGAAAAGTCCTAACCATGAACAGCAGGGATCCAAGCATCTGTGTTTTCCAGTGGCATTTGACAGTGCCAGAGGATATTGAGGCTACACAACTAAACACGCACCCACTTAACCACGTGAGCTCCAGAGCTGCTAACAGCTACCACATTCACCTGGAATGGATCTTTTTGTCTCTGCTGGGGAGAAAAAGCCCTCATTGGCTGTTCAGACTAATGGCACAATTAAAAATTGTGCTGAAAATCTGCATGTGCTGTGCCTGAAAAATGTACTATTTTTATGCTCCTGTACAACGGAGACAGTTCAAATAGGTTGGTGGGCAGCATCAAGCTGTTCTGCATGGTGCTAAGTTGTTATCCAGTTAATATTTCTTTTTATATCTTATAAATTAAAACACAGGCTGGTTTTGGCAATACCTCTGGAATCCAAGCTGCTTCTCTTTTTTCATTAAAGCTGAAGTCTTGCCCTGAAGATGGCCCTATATTAGCTTGGTCTGGGCTTTCACTGACCTGCTCTGCCTTTTGTATCAGGATGGCAGATGTGGAACTTGGATTGTTAAGAGGCACTCACCACTCTTTGCAAAGGAAATTACCAACATGGCTTCTTCCCTCAGGTATTTCTTGGAAATTAGTTCATTCAACAGCCTAGGATTGGAAAATGCATGTTGGCTGGGTTTGTTTTTCCCAAGAAATACATCCACAGTGCTATTCCTAGAATCCTAAGCAAACAGATGCACCTCCCCAGTGGGAATGGGACCTGACCAACATCTTGCCTTGTGCTGAGCCTCCCACTGGAAAGAGATCCGCAACCCCAACAGCAGCTCCTCTGCTGCGCTATCTCACACTATTTTCTAGATGCTGTGTTTGATGATGCAGATGGACAACTGCTGGTTTTCTTTGCATAGTGAAATATGGTTGTAGTTTGACAAGGGAGGAGTTTGGGAAACGAGGCAAGAGGTTTGTGTTTAAGTGGCAGCTCGGTGAGCCACTGAAAAGCTGGACACGCCTCCGTGAAAGACACGTGTTAAAGACGAAAAAACCCGGGAACTTTCTTTTTCATTTCTGGGCGGCAAAGAGGTACCTTGGTCCGGCTTGGCCTGTGTCTTCGGCCGGGCCGGGCCGGGCCGGGCGGCCCTGCCGCGGCCTGGGCACTTCCCCCCGCTTCCCCCATCGGTTGCCAGGGAGCAGGGAGGGGTTTGCCGCGGGCCGGATGGAGCCAGCTTTGTTAACATCGAGCTGCTTGTTACAGCCCGGCTCAGGGCCCAGCCGAGCCCCGCCAGCCCTCCCCAACCAGCAGCGAGCCCCGGGTCGGCCCCGGGACTTTGCTCTGTGGAAGCTGCATCGGGCAGGGGGAGGGAGAGGCCCCATCCCAGCTGATCTGATCTGAGCTGCTTCCCCCAGCTCTCCCTCAGCAGCAGCTCCAGCTGTTCGATCGGGGCCGGGACAACATGTTAACCCTTTCAGTGCTTCAGTCCTCCCCCGAGTGAGAGAAAAGGAAAAAAAGATGCAAGCATGTAAAACAACAGGGAGACATCATTGGTCAGTTGAGGAAGGAAGTTAAGTCCCAGATGGGAGGGATGAGAAGATGCCTGTTTGGAGCTGAAATCCTCTTGTAAAGCTATGGAGAAAGACTTTTTTTTTTTCCTTTGTAACACATGTGATTATGGGGAGATGAAGGTGTTCAAATTGGATGTCAGGCAAAAGCCTCCATGCTGAAGTAAGCAGATGTGAAAGTACCTGTGATCTCATGAGAAGTTGAACAGAGAGAGAGAGAGGAAGTGTCCTGCTGCCCACAGGAGAAGAAGGGCAGACCTCTGTTCCCAGGGATGAGGACGATTTTAGATATAGATAATGAGGACTTTTTGCCTTTGAACGGTTCATTTTTAAATTAATACCCCATAAGTCAACGTGGCCCATCGACAAGCTGTGGAAAGGCTTGTGGAGATGGGAAGGACTTCACAATAGCAGAGATTCCCCCAGGCGGCTGCTAGTTGTGAGAAAAGCCACAAGAGAGAGAACTGTATTTTCCCTCTTGTGGACAAGTCTCCAGAACCTTAACAAGAGAGACTTCTCTCCCTGTGTGAACTGTAGAAAGACTATGTTAGAGGTGGTAAACTGACTGGAAGTTTGGGTTTGGTTCTTTACATTGTCAGTGTTCAAGGGAAGGGTGGTGGGGGAGGAGAAGGGGTCTGAAGGGTTTGTTTTGATTCTTATTACTTTTCCTTTTTAGTTACTGTCAATAAATTTTCTTTATACCCTTTTGAAGTTTGAGCCTGCTTTGCTTTTCTCCAAATCCTATCTCACAGCAAGAGGTAGGTCCATTGGCTGGGAAGTCTCAAAATTAGTGAAAATTCCAAATTGGTGAACCAAAACCACTACAAATATGCACCTGTGTAGACCTTCAAATCTCTTCCCAGCCCTTGGCTTGTGTCATCTCTTCTGCTTTGTGGTCAAGGTGAGCTGAATCTAGCCCTGCAGAGCATATCCTATATAGGCCACAGATATGGTTTCTGTGCCCCGCAGTCTGCCCCACCAGCAGCCCTGCCTCCAGCAAACCCTCTTTCCTCAACAGCTTTTCCCTTGCAAGGCATCAAAAGTTTTTCTGAGATGAAGTTGCACTAAGCAATAATGTATGACATGGAGCTGGACAGCAGGATGCTGCTGTAAGAAAAATAGTAGTTCTTTATTTCTTGTGCTCTGGTGCCCCTCTGCTACCATTGAGTCACACTGTAGATAACTTTCTAGCCCCCGTGTACTTCACCTCTACAAATTCCTTGCAGTATTTAGTAAATGGACTGTGTTTCTGTCATTTCAATTTCTCCCTGTATGTTCTACTTCCCTGTATGGACACTGCACTCTAAGCACCACAATGACTTCTTTGCTTCTACCTACCTTTGGGAGACTTGGACTGCTGCTGCATGCAGTACCCCAAAACTGCCAGAACACATTCCTTAAAGCAGGCTGAGACACTCACTGCTTTGCCACTTGTAAATGCACCACGGAGAAAGCCCAAAGAACACAAATATCCAACTACAAGAAACTCTGCTGAACAAGGTGTTCCCAGTTTGAACCCCTCACTAGAGAAATTTGGATCTTGTCTTGACAGTCTTTTGCACTACATCACACTCAGCTGTTCTAGGACTATTCCCCAAAGGCCAGAGAAGAACTTTTCTGCTCTGCTGTACTAATGGGGAGGATCTGAGGGAAGATATCAAGATCAGAAGTGGAAGGGCTTAGCCTGTATCTTAAAACTGTAAAATAAAAAAGATACAAGGAATATGTGAAGATCTCTGCTCCAACCACCCCTCAAAGCAGGACCAACTTAGAGCTGCCTGTGCTGGGCCACATCCAGCTGAGTTTTTAGTACTCCAAGGATGGAAATCTCACAACCTCTTTGGGACCCTCTCCTAGAGTTTGATGCTCTTCATGGTGAAAAAGGTGGGGGGGGGGTTTAGAATCTAATTTGTATATCTAACTTTCCTTTCATGCAACTTTTGTCCATTAACATCTCATCCTTTCATTGTGTACCTCTGAGAAGAGTATGGAATCTCCCTCCATTAGGTAGTTCAAGGAAGAAAAAGGATAGCACAATCCAGTTTCTAAGGTAGAACAAACCCAGATCTCAGCCTCTCCTCATGTCAGATGTTTCTAGCTCCTGGTCATCCTGGCAGCCCTTTGTCAGGTTCACTCTCCTGTGTGCAGGAACTATGCCATGAGCTAAGGCAGCCACATCTTCCCGTTTGTTTGACCTCAGATCTCCACTCCTGACTCTCTCTTGACTTGTCGGTCACTTGTCCAGGAATGCCTGAGGCATTACATGTGTCTGAGCAAGTGTTTCCCACAAAGTCTGCATGTTTCACCTCTTTAACACTCTGTCTCTTAATAAAATTTGTCTTAGATTATTAACTAAGGTTGAAGTGCTTGTGAGTGCGGCCCAAACAAATATTTTAGGACTCTGCCTACTTTATGGTCAAACCTAGAAACTTCCAGATGGAACTCTGTGGAGTTTCACAACAGAAGGCAACTGGGTTGCCAGAGATAGAAATAAGATCTGAAAGAATGAGACAATTCAGGGTCTGCAAAACTTATCAACCTATTAAAAACATCAATACCACTGCCCTCTTCCAATTTCATGAATGTAAAGGAATGCCTCCTACCAACAATAGCACTCATGAGGACTTGGTGGTGACAGATTTGGAAAAAAGAGGCATCACTTGCCTTATAATTCACCAGTGTGGCCAGTAAACAAACCAACAGTGGTATTTCATAATGGATTGTCAACAGATCTTTGCTAATACTGCAACTTCAACTGCTGCAGTTCCAAACATTGTCAAGATGGTGACACTGCCACAGGGTCTGCTCATACTTGGATGACTGCCCTAGATGTGAAGGACATGCTTCTCATAATTCCCCTCCTTGACCATGTTTTCTTTTCATTATTGCTTGATCTCTTTATGGACTACTGAGTAAAGAAAAATCATGGGAATGATGTAAGTGCACATGAATGTATTAGAATTGTTAGTAAGTGAACTGAGATTGTTCCAACAACTCTGTCCCATAAACCCAACTGACCTTATTCACATAGAATGGGGATTCAGTGGGCATGGGTCTCATTGTAATCTATGGAAAAAGGGGCCAGGAGGGGTGGAGACACTACTGGAGTTGGGCTCCCACTCTTTCAGTGATACCAAAATGAAGTGCTCTGACCTTGAAAAGGATTAGTCTCCCTGTAAAACAGGCAGAACAGATAAAGAGAGGCTCGAGTGTGATCATGAGGGGACCTTCCTGCCTCCCAGATGTAGCTCATAAGGGTACAGTGTCACCTGCAGGCACTGCTCAGGAGCCTATAGTGGTCTGTCTATCTGGGAGGTATCAGTGGAATTAAGAAACAATGGTTCAGCACACTCCTCCTCCCACTGGAAATTCAGAGTGGCAATGGATCACATTTCACAGCCATGATGGTCCAAGACTGGTCCAAAGAGAAGAAATCTGATGGATATTTCACATTCCATAACATCCCCAAGCTAATGGTCCTGTCAAATGCTTCAAGGAGTTATGTTACTAGATGCTAGTTCAGGTCTTGCTTTAAATCTTATGATGCAGTTAATCCAAGCTTTTGGATGGACACGCAATATTACCCAAAGCCCTACATATTCATCTCCCTCAGTCTCTCAGCTCACCAGTTCTTGGGAAATATTAACTATGGATTTGACCAAAACTTGGGAGATCATGTGAAAAAACACACAAATCTGACTTGGGGAACTAAGGAAAATATAGTTTGAAGTGGCACAAGAACAATATGACCACATGGAACAGCAACATCCCTGAGCCACTATTAATATTTGTGACCAACAGGGAAATGATTTATATGATTTACCATCATCCCCAGGACATGTGTACTAATATACCACGAGGAATGCATATTTCAGGGGTGTGAGGAGTGCCACAATGTGGTGTCTGGTCTTTTTTGACTAACAGTGACACCAGGTCTGACACTATTTGTTCAGAGCTATGCATACACTTCTGGGGCACACCAAGTGGCTCAGCAGTGATGGCACATGGACTGCAGAGGGATGGTGATGCCAACATGCATTGGGATTATTGACACTTTGCCATCTTTGGAGGAAGCAGCCTCTTACAACAGTGGTGCGTATGGACAAATCAAAAGGGAGTCACAAGACTAACAGCAATCTATGTGTCCTGAGTAATCCAAAAAATGTGTCTTGTATTCCATATCTTTCCTATGCCAACCTTCCCAAGACTATCATTGTCCCTTTCTCTCTGGGCTGTAGAGAATTTCCTAACACCATTTTGGCTGCTCTTGCTGGAAGCAATCCCTGTTTCTGGAGCTGGGGAGGACGTTTTCCTTGGACCTTTTCACTGCTGCTATCCAGGACGTCCCAGAAAGTCAGATCTCCTTCTCTCCCCACAAGATCCAGCTGCTGCCCCAGTTCCAGCCACCACTGCTGATGAAACTGCCACTGCCAGGAGAGCCCCTGTCAGGTGGTGTAGAGCACACAATCCAGCAGCATTGACATTTGGTTTTGGACAATAAGAAATGGTACTTTCATGTTTTTTGGTTTTGTCTGTGTTCCCCGCTTTTTAAGGGAAGAGGGAGCTCTGTAATTGCGAAGGCTCAGTTGCTGTGTTGTGTTTTTTCATCTCTTTGTCCTCTCTCTTGGCCATGTTGGCAGAAGTGGGCTTCTCCACCAGCTTGTCTTTACCAACAAGACATCTGTGATAAGTGGACCTGCGGTGGGGTGGGCTCTGGAATCTATTTTCACACCCCAGCTGATGGCATTTCGAGATTGAATGATGTTATATAACCTTACTCGACAAATCAAAGCATTGACTAATGCAGCTCGTGGCAATGGAGGAAGTAAAGGTACAATTGCAGGCAACATCAAAAATGGCTTTGCAAAACAGACTAAAATTAGACTTTTATTATGGCCTGAAAATGGAGTGTGTGGATGTGTGTCTGTCTGATGATACGTGCTCTATTCACATATCAAATGTAACCAAGGATCTTTGCGAACAACTAGATCATATGAAGTATACAGCAAGAGCAAATAGAGATCTTGGATGTAGTATGGAAAATAGACATTAAAACAGTTCCTGCATGGGTTAGGTTTTTCACTTGCTGGTTGGCTACAGAGCTTATCACAATCTTTGCTATTAGTTTTTGTTGCAATTATTACATTTCGTGGATTATTATCAATGATAAGCCAGGTAATGATCTGTCACATATGCATAAGATCTGTATGGATGGAAATGAAAGATGTGGAAGAGGAGGAAAAGGAATTATCCTTGAGAGATACCCCAAAAATCAATTATATGAAGTTAAATGAACATTACTATGTCCCTGTGGTCAAGAAAAAGGAATATGCAGTCCATGATGTCCCTCAGTGTGCAACAATGTTATGGCTGTTGTTTGTGTGGCTGTGGCCATGGGGTGAATAATGTGATGAGTGCTAAGTGTTGGTTTATGTTGGTGACAAACTGATGATGCTGGGCTCTCACTGACCCTGCACATGGCTCGAGCAAGGTCAAACCACTGGACGTTGTCCAGGGTGAAGTGGAGGCCTCACAGCCCAATATTGTTTCAGTACCAGCCATCAGACTCCCCCTTCAGCCTCCACAACAAGCTGTGTTATAACTCTGGTCCATTAAGAAGATTAGGATGTGTGCAAAGACTCTCTGGAGCACCACTGCCTGCTGCCTCAGTGGGTGGAGGAAGACTAAAGTGATTATTTCACCTTTTGTATCAACTTTAAATTCTGACTGAAAGTAACCAAGACCCTCATTAAGCCTTATTTGCACATAACCTTTCACACACCTTAGAATGCAAATGAAGAGAAAAAGGGCATGCCTTACATATATGACGAGAGTCACCAAAATCCCACCCATACACGTGATTTTTCCATCTCTTTGGAAAGCACCAAAAATTATTGTATAAAAGAAGGGGAGCATGGGGGAAAAGAAAAAGCACCATCCATGAATCTGAATTTTGGAAGTTCTTACTTAACTTGGCCAGATCTATAGTATTGATAAATTGCATTATTTGTGAATCCGTGATCTGTGAATGTGTGATCAAGTTCTTATTGAAAACAATCAGACTCAGTGTCAAGACCACATTCTCTGTGAATCTGTGCCTGTGAAAGTTCTTGAACTCAGCTAGACTCACAGTGCTGAACTGGGAATAATTAGCAATTAAGCCCAACCACACACAACCTCCCTGATGTCTGAGGACCTGCTAGACCTCAGGACAAGTGGGTTTATTTTCTGTCAAAATTTCCAGACCCTTAATACAACACATGGAACAGAGTGGGCTCAGTGTCCTCCAGAAAAGCCTGCTCTCCTAAGCAGCTCTGCACTGATGTGGGGAAAGAGAACAGTTTCCCATATAAGCCTAATAAATTTTCCCTTTTACTTTAGAATTTGGGATTTTTTTCTCTCCCATCTCTTGTAAGCAAAAATCAACTAGGTACAGGAAAAAACCCCTCACAATATTTATCTCACATAAATTCAGGAAATGATGCACTTTTTTCTACCCACTATTCTGTTTCAGACCATGCTCTAAACCATGGCATCACTGGATCCTTCTGCAGAGCCTGACAGACGTGCATATCTGCCACACACCAACAGCCTCTCAGGGGCAAACTAAAACACACTTTGAAGCATGGAGAATATAAGCTTAGGACCTTGCTAAAGGCAGAAGAATCCTGCCTGGCCCTCCACAGAATTACCAGGAGGAAAGGGGACTCACACACTGTACAACCCTCTAAGCTGGAGACCACAGCCTTATCCAGGCTCTTCCTCCCAGACCATCACTTGCCTGCACAAACTGCTCTCTGCCTTTGAGGAGCTGGAGTCTTGTGATTCTTCCGCATGAGGGAAATTTCCACCACCCTTTCCACAGGTACCAGAGCCCTCACATGCCTTGAATTGAAATCACAGTGTGGCCTTCCCCAAGTACATAAAACACATCTCTAACAGTCACATAACTTTGTTTCTATTCCCAGATGTGTCTTAACTGAAAGTTTTTAGTGATAACGTGTGTAAGCAATAATGGAACTCTCATTGTTCTACCAGATCTCCTTCAACTCCCTACGCAGTGCTCCTGTGTACTCAAGGATGAGCAGGGGACACCTTCCCAGAGCAAATAAAGTAGAAAAACAAAGAAAAAAGGCAAATAAAAACCCAGCCATCAACAAGATGCTGCCTTTGATTCTTTAATAAGGTTTTGGTAGTATACAAGCTTTTTTTTTGTTTGTTCATTTTTTCATTTTTTTTTTCCCGATTGTCTGGATTAACATACATGGATTTAAAAAAGGCACAAAATCCATTGCACAGCTTCTGTTTCATTTGTTTTTGATGACATTGCCTGTTCATTGTGGTTTCAAGTGTAGGATTTTACAGTACTCTGCAGCATTTACAGCATGATCTACATACAGGTAATCAATGCATGCTTTTATACAGGAGACAGAATTCAAATTCTCTCTCAGTATTTCTATATACACAATAATACAGTCTTTTTCTTCTGAAAAAAAAGCTTTAAATTTGTCTTGCATGCTTGGTATACCAGAAGAATTAGTGCAAGCATATATTACAGTGTTATTGCAGTACAAAAAGGGGTTGACCTTAGGCTCTAAAGCGATTAGATAAGGAAGAATAAAAAGACTCGAGGAAAACAAGCTTTGGATCCCTTTAGTCAACTATGTCCTTCCAAACGGATCCCTACAAAGTACTGCCTTTAAAGCTACAGCAGGCTACGTCCCCTCCATCTCCCTGCTGCCTTCCCCCTGAGACAAACTTCCACAGCTTCTGCAAACTTTCTGTCCCTAGCAGTCCATGAGGACTCCTGGCAGCCTGAGGAATCCCTTCTGCTGGACCTCTTAATACTGGAGACCTGCTTGAAGGGGTCTGCACTGAGATCCACTGCTTCAAGCAAACTCAAGTCCCAGCAGACAGAGTTTCTCAAGGAAACCAGGAAGCACAACAGGTTCCCTACAGCTTTTGTCTCCTCTCAGTAGCAATGACCACAGAAACTTACATTCATCTCCTACTGAAGTAGCAGTTGGTTAAATATGGTTTGGACTCTCCAGCTTAGCAGCAACAGAAGTCTGACAGGTGACACAAGGTAATGCAAAGGAAGGATATGCTGGTCCCTGAGATTCTTCATGGGAGCTGAAAAGTCTGAGAAGCAGAAATCAAGTTCTCAACACGACGTCAGTTTTTCTACTGGGAATGGGAAGAGGCCTTAGTCCTGAGAGATGCAGATGGCACACAGACAGCAAGAGCTGTAGTCCAGTCTTCCCTGTAACAGCTTTTATTTGGATACTATCAGGACCTTAGCATATCCTGGAAGTGACATTATCCTCTGCCAACATAGACTAAGCTTGATCGGGACTGGGAGATCTGGCAGGATTGACAACAGTGTGTGGAAAAGACCTAGAATCTGAGTTTCTGAAGCTACTCTCTTCAAACCAGCATCAGATGAGGTAAAAGTAGCAGGGGTCTTAGAGCTGCCACGCTTACTTGCAGGATCTCCGTATTCCAAGAATCAGCACCATAAATGTTAGAGATGTTCTTCTATCCAGCATCTTACCATCAATGCTCCACAGCCTTTTTCTTCATTCTTTTAACCAAGATGAATAGGACAATCCAGTCCTGTGCTGGATAAGTGCTCTGCTCCTCCCTGTTTGTGCTTTCATGTTTGTGCCAGTTTTCCTAGCGTCTTGGATGGAAGCAAAAACTCTGTAAAGGTGGGATGCCTGCCACTCAGCTTCCCAACTCTGTACCCACCAGTGTCTCCAGTGAGAGCCAACGCAGAGCTCCCTGTCTGAGCAGACACGGGGACCACTTCATTTTTACCACTCATTGGAGACTTGGGAAATAGTGAGCAAAGGGGAAGGAAATGATAATCCAAAAATTCCTCTAGTCCCTAACTGTAAAGGCAACTTAATAGCAGCAAGAAAGAAGAAGAATATTCTGAAAGCTAAACATCTTCCTAAGTCATAAAAATAACCAGAAGTCAGCAGTGCTGAGTAAGAACCTGATCTGGTAGGAGTATTCTAGGAAGGACCAAGCTGAAGGGGTAAGAGTCCCAGAAAATCCTCCTTGTCTGACTTGTTCAGAGGAAATTTGCCATTACTGTGTTTCATGCTGCCAGATAATTAATTGCACTCTTAATTAAACTGAGAAACTTGTTGGGAGTTGTTGGAGGAAACCCTGGGGACTTTTACGAGGCAAGTGCACTAGATGAGGTAACTCATTGAACCACTTTGCATATGAAAAAATAAAACCTCCAAACATAAAGCCATTTTCTTTTCGAACACTAGAAGACATGCAAGTGAATGTAAAATGGGGATTGCTTCCAATCCCCAGGTTACATGGTTAGCAGCTTGTTCAAAATGTACATTCATCATAACATAATTTTTTTTCAATGGCAGATGTGATACAAAGTTGCAATACAGCAAATAACACTTAGAAACATTTCCCAGAAATTAATCTTTGTGCTGTCCCCTGGAACTGCCAATGCAGGTTTGTGTTACAGTGACTCAAATGCAAAACACGTGGCATAAAAATGCAACAAAAAGCAAGGTAGTGCCACCAGGATCAGCCTTTATGTGTTTTATTTCATGTTTTAATATTACCCAAAATAGGTGTTTGCATATTATAAATTATGTTCCAAGTGCCAGCACTGTTCTCATCACCAGAATACTCTGCCACCAGCTGACAACAAAAGGAGAGATATGTATTTATGCACACAAACCACTGACCTGGGTTGGGCCAGGTTGCTGAAATCAGAGCTGCAGCATGCAGAGGAGGCTGGGTGTACCACCTGAACCAGACATCATAAAGTTACTTTCTGTAAGTGGCTGAGATTTGTTCTTTGCAACAGCTTTTTCAGCATGTGGGGGTGTGCAAAGTGGCCCACTACTGGCACAGAAACTCTTCTGTAAGGCAGGACCACGTGTGACCGTTGGCGTGCCACGTGTGGGTCATGCACACACACAAACACACAGAAAATCAGAAATGGAAGCTCCAGCATAAAGTGTCCCAACACCATCCTGGGGACAACAGTGAAATCAGGAAGCACATCTGGCTTACTTTGGTCAGTCTCTCCAGAAATTATTTTTAATTCTAGTCATTCTGGGGAGAGCTGGCAACTCTCAACAGGGAAGAAGGTCAAGAAAAAGGTATGTTCTCCATGTTCTCCAGCTGAGAAATAGCTGAGGCAATTTTTTCACAATAAACACTGACAGGATTTTAGGGGTTTGCAAATTATCCTTGATTTTAAAGGCTTCAGACCTTGCCTGCTAGGAAATGCAATTTTGTTTTTTTCAGCTAGCCTCTTGCAGTCCATCTGTTACTGCCAAGCAGAGCTAGACAAATATACGATAGCTATCACTGAATTGTTCTTTCCCATTTTTACCAAAGGGAAACAAGAAAAGCAAAAATAAAAATAAAAGCTTCTCTTTTGGATAGATTGGGATAAAAGAGCCCTTTCTTATTCAATATGAAAGTAGCAAAATGGTCTCAGCTTCAGGTAAAGTTCTGAGAGTGTAATGAATAAATCTCTAATGACAACCATTAATAAAATGTGCCATTCATATAACCCAGCAGTTGACAATACAAATAAATTCAGTCATTGACGCAGAATTGCGTCAGTTACTATGTGGCTGTAATACAAATGTAACTGGATACCACAGAGACTCCATGTAGCCTAAGGAAGAGATGCCAGACCCACTGGACAAAATGGTTGAGATCTCTCACCAATCCCCCCAGATAAGCAGTAGAAAATATTTTCTTTTCAAGAATAATATTGTGCTGCTGTCAAGCTCTTAAAAGTTCCACATATACGTATCACAGAAGATCTACAACGGTGTGAGAGGGAAGGATGCTAGAAAACAGGAAAAGGACTGAACACATCTTTCCATGCTTTCTGACCTTCAGCCTCACAGTGCATCCAATTGTTGAGCTATTTTACAAGAGAGGAGTGAACTAGCAATGGTTGTATTTTCTTGCCTTAATTTATTTACAAAGGATCACAGCACCAGATTCAAATAGTGCATTTTTCCATGAGAGAGCAAGGGAAGTTCCTGGTGATTCGCAGTCAAAGAAATGCCTCAGTGATATTTGTTGTATTTGGTATATAGGTCCCACCCACTGTCCTGACAATTTACAGATTATGAAAAAATACTCAGCCTCCTGAAATTCCCTTTGTGCAACCAAACATCTGGCTTCATCCTGACATGTTCTGAAAAGGCTTTTTTTGCTGCCGACTCCTCCATTTCGAACAGCAGGGAAGTGACTCATGGGAAAAATAAAGCACTTCGGGATCTTTACAGTTTAAGAGCCCATAGGAAGGTATGAATACCACAAGTGTCATTTCTGAATAAACTTTGGAAAGGCTAAACTGAGGTGTTTGCTCTGGTTTCCTAGACAGCAGAAGGGTCTTTCTGACTGCAGAAAGCTTCTACTATAAAACAAATCACCAAGACTCTCAAAAGAAGCTGCACACATTGGGACAAAGTAGTCAGTGGCAAAGATGGTACCAAAGCCTGGCAATGCTACTGAAACAAAAGACATATGAGGTAGATAAACACTCCAAAGTGAAATCTTTGGAAGAAATGTTTGAAGCACAGAGCAGAGAAGTGTCCCAAATGACACTTGTTTTGTTTCTCATCTCAAGTGCTCACAGCCTAGGTGAGTTAGAAGAGGTGTGTGTTCACTGGCTTTAGAGCCACTTTTGGAAAAGAAACAGTGCAGCTACTGAAGAGCCACTCAACCTCTCTGCCTGTGAATGGGCTGGGGAAGGTGCTGAAAACACCTTTGCTTATTATGGCTGATCAGTTCAAGCAACAGGCCTCTTTCCAGAGGTCCTGTATCTAAAAAATATAGCAAGAAGGAAAAAAAGATTGTTGACTGGTTCTCAAAGGCATGCTGTCTTCTTGTGTAACACCTGGGTCTGGCTGCTCCAGAAGCAGTTGGGGAGAGCTGAGTGTCAAACGGAATCGCAGAAGAAACAAAGGGCTTGTTTAAAACAAGAAGATACTTTGGTGGCCTAATGGCAGTGGCACAGGCTTGATAAGGGAAGAACAGTCATTATATGTGGCAAAGTAAAGAACACCAATCACCAAGAAAGAATCCACCTGTGATATGTCCAGTTTAAGACAGGAGCAGGAGGAAAAACTGGTGTGTTAAAGTTCACAGTTAATGAAGAGTTGCACTTATAATTGCCCTCTCCTGGCTACTTGACTTGAAATCTCCCCACTCTCCCAGCTCCTAGGTTGGAGAATGGGGACAGTCAATTTGCCAGCCCAGAAAACATCCATTTGGAAGAACTTGAAGAGTTTGCAACTGGAGTTGTGACATTTTTGCACTCACAGAGACCAGGCACTGATTTAAGCAAAACTTGGAGACATGCTCACAGCAACAGAAGTGGTGTTCAGCCAGCTGTTTACATGGTTTGCAAATGCAGATGGTACCTGTGTCTTAAGGGAACGAGCATTGCCAGCTGTGTAAATTTAGCTGCTGAGGCAGACAATAACTGGGGAGAGCTTGCTAAGTCCTAAGGATTCCAGGACTCGAAACTCACGCAACTGCCTTGAAAACGGAAGGTATCTTCCATTCTCATTTTTGAAATCAAGCTGCCTTTAAACAGTTTGATCCTCACACAGATTCCATGTAGAGCTGAGACTGTTCCAGTTGCCAAAACATGCCATTTTTTTTTTCCAGTATCCTCCAAAGAAGTCAGAGGGAGGGAAGGCCTCTTGGCTGCTCAAAGTGCTATAGGGATTGTATGGGGCACCATGAGCTATGCAATGCATAAGAAACCAATGCAGGAGACATGCTCTGCAGGTTCTTGGGAATGGCAAAGGCAGAAGGTAGCGCAGGTATCCAGGGATGCCATAAGGATGTGGGGGACGAGATTCCATGAATGGCAATGGAGGTAAGGTTTACCAATGTGTGGAGAGGGACACGTACAGGAAACCAAGGTAAAGGAAAAAGACTTTGTCATATGGGGAAGAGATGGGAGAGGCAAATTGGAACAAAGAGGCAACCAGACCTAAGAGATCTTCTCAGTGAGGTGAAGGTCAGGGGGTTCTGCATGTGAAGTCTACCAGCAGCTTGGGGCTACAGCCAACTGCTCCTGTTCTTGCATCCACATTCAGATTTGAACAGAAGCCGTGTGGCAGCTGCTGAGCAATGTCTCTGCTCACAGAGCAATGACGAGATCCCAGAGGAGAACATCAGTTGCCCTATCTCAATCTAGCCTGGAGGCCACTATCTAAGCACAGCTTCTCCATCCTGGGCAGGGGGGGGTGTCAGCTGACATTCAGCTCAACTCAACTTCTGAACAAGCTTGTCCCTTTCAGAACAACAGTCCTGCACAGTCTTGACCACCATAGTGCCCAGGTTCAGACACACAAAAAAGAGAAGGGGTGGTAGGACAGGAGCGACTTCATAATGAAGAGGTAGAGTAAGGATGGGGTTATATCACCCGTATGGCTGTTTTACAGGACATAGCTATCTTACTTTCTGTCACCACTGCAACAATAGAGACTTCAAATAGTGAAAGAGGTGATGCACCATAACTCTTTCACATGCCTGCCCCCCAACAGTGGTAAAAAACAATGGGAATGGTAGACAAGGTCAGGCTCACACCAGGGACTTTGTCATCATGGGGGTACCAAGAGGATACTACTAATGAAAACTGGCATCTGCAGAATTGTACCTGTGTCAGTGCAACTTATTTTCAGTCAACCCCCTCCCACCAGAACTGTCTTCCCCTGAAAGTGAATGTGTGTTGGCATAACCACATTTACCCAGTGCTAGCTTAACCCAACCATTTACAGTAACATTTTCACAGAAATCATATCTCATTAGCTCCTTCCTGAGGGAAGGACGCTGAAGAGAGAGCAATAAATTGGAAACATCTCCCGTTCTGCATAGAAAGAAAGTGAAAGGAGCCAAGAGGCCAAGATATAAAAAGATGGCTTTTATATGTATATACAAGTGATGAACATTTGCTCACTGAAATAGATCATGAGATCCCAGCAACAGCTTCCTGTCCTGATGCCAATGATCTCTGTGAGGGAGTGGCAAATGCTCATTTCCAATTTGGATTCTGAGGAGAACAAGTGCTATGTACAATGGAAAATAAAAGAAGAGTATCTCCCTCACAATGCAAATCCCGTTCTTGGACCCTTCTGATGAACCCAATTTGCCTATGAGTCTGATGCTGAAAGGGAATTTTATTTCACTAGTGTTTCACTAGTGTATTTCACTGGCTTATTCCATCTGAAGAACTAAAAAAACCCTACCAAACATAAAAGGACAAATCACTAGGGCAACTAACTTTTCAGCCCACAGCCCCATGATCAATTTTCATCTCAACAGCCTTCCATCAGTTGGGTTTTTTGCCAACTGATTTTGGACATATTTACATTTATAATTGCAGTCATTATAAGTTAAACATAATAAATAAATGCAATATAAATGTAATCTACATAAGTTTTTTTTATAATTGCACTGCAACTAGTTCCAATATTAATTTATTACATTTCCATATATATAAAAAAGACCTCTTTTCACATTTCTTTAATTTGCCAACTGTTCCTCAACAATATGTAGATTCCATAGTAATTAATACAGCATTAGATGAAGATGTTAAAAAAACCCTTTAAATTGACTATTTTTAACACTTCTTGCATAATACTTTAACATCAGGATTCCAGTCATTAGCACCAATTAATTTGTTCAGAATTAAATTGTAAAAGACATATTGATCATGAAGTAAGACTTCCCATAAAACTCAGGTGACAGCAACATGTCCAGTCATTCTGGTATAGAGTCCAAATTTGAAGGTTTAACAGGATTGGTTTAGAAAACAATATCCCACCTTACAGAGACTGAACAACAAAGACTTCAGTGTCTTTTAATAATATATTTCAGTGGTTTACCACATACCTATGTCTTTAAAATGAGCATCTTGCTTCTAGGTTTACCTTTGCTCTTATACTCATATCTTTGCCTGGCAGGTTAAAACCCCTCTTGCTCTATTCAGGCACAGACACCTAACAGCAATCATGCCACTTTTTAGTTTTGTATTTAATGACAGACTGCATTTCTTCCAGCTTATTCTACAAGGCAGGTTTTACAGAAGCATTCTTGTATCACTTCTTCCCTTTTAGGTTTTGAAAATCTTTCACAAAAATTTCCATACACGACTTGGATATGTCTGGTAGTCTCCCTCTGCTCATATCTTCCATTTTCCTGCTGATACAACGAAGAAGAATTTATTTATTCTTTTTTTTTTTTCTGCAGTAGCATAGTGAGAACTTAGATGCACCTAATTACTTAACCTAACTGCCACCTCATTTTGGAAGACAGCACCTCCCAGGGGACAGTTTCTCTCATTCTGTACACGTGACTTACATCTTTCATACCCCAAACATGACCTTGTTCCTGTATGGATGCAATCATTACTTTGAACGCAAGCAATTTAGATCCTCCTGCAGAGCCAGTCTGTCAGTAGCGTTTTATCAAACCACCCACCTTCTGTCACTGCAAACCTTCTCCTCAGTGATTGCTTTGTTCTTCTTAACAGCCACTGAAGGCAAGGAATAGTGCTGAGTTAGGGGTAGGAGGTCAGGAGTCCTAATGAGAAACAGCCCCTCTTTTAAGAGATAGCAACATATAAACATATTTTGTTTGTCTAGTTGGCTTTCAATTTATTAATAATTTTAACTGGAAGAAAGTCTCACTGAAGTCTATATAAATCAACCATCTTTATAAATCAGATTTTTGAACTTAGAAGAACAGTATCAAGTTTATGTGAGTAGCATGATGATGAGTAGCATTAGATAGGTTATGGACCTTTGAAATTTATGTATGAAGCTACTTATTGGCTAGTCATTGTTTTTGTCTGAACAAAAGGCTTAGAGTTTATAAATACTCAGTTATCTAGTCTGTTCCCTTTTCTGACTGGCAAAACTAAAAATTGTTTGATTTTCTTTAAAAATAGAACAAGAGTAATTTTAATTCCTAAAATTCACCTTGAAAAGTGAACATCAGTGTTTTGGACGCTATGGACAAAAATTATTAAGAGTTACTGATTTAAGTCTAGTGTGGTCACAAATTCAATTTTTTCTGGAATCTGTTCTTCCATTAAAGTCTCTAGTGAAGACGGAAAAAAATAACATCAGAGCAGAGTCTACTTAAGAAAATCATCCCTTCTCATGTCACTTTGAGAAGAGCAAAGCCTTGCTCTTTCTGGTATCTGTGCTTGACAAGGGAACTGCCAAATAGGATTAGGCTAGTGGTTAATTCAACCCAAGTATTTTTGGCAATGCCCAGTACCTTTTTAAAAAAATAAAGCTCATGAAAAAATCACAGATAATAATTTTGTCTGAACAGTAAACTGTCCTGTTCACACATGTTCTTGGGGCAAATCAAAAGAAACTGATGTCAAGAGTGACTGTGGGAAGAGACTGGGCACACCTGTGTCGAATCTTCTCAAGGAGGGAGTGTTGCCCCCCCATCTCCATCTCTGCATTCCCCAGGATGCTCTGTCAGCATGTAAGCCTGTCAGACCACATCCTGCAGCATGCAGACACATTGGGCCAGGTCCTAGGAACTTCAGAAAGCACCACCCACCCTGTCTGGGGCTGCACTATTTGGTCTTGCTTATGGCAGGGTGAATCTAATATTAAGGGAGCCTCAGGTAGGGCAGATGTACCTACAGAAAGCACTGCTTGGGAGGAATTGTTCCTTGTAAGCCCACTGGAAACACCCTACCTATGCAGTGACATCTCCATGTCACGACTTCCTTCAACACTCACACTTCAACCCATTTTCACATCTGTCTGAGCTTTTGCATGTTTTCTTGCCTGTATGCTACGCCTGTATATTTCCTGCACAGTATTTTACTTTGGACTTGCTCCTCCCTAGAGCCCTCAGCACCAGCCATGGTTCCTTCTTCCTGCACCTTAACACCCATACTGCCTGTTGTCCCAGAAGATGAGACCAAAGGCTCATGGCAATAGAAGACAGTTACTATATTCACTTAACTACAGAAAGTCTTCACACAGTCTAGTGTTTTACACTGCAACTCTACTGAGAAGGGGAATATATTTCTGCAAACACAGGAAATAAGGATACTTATGACAATTTAAATTAACTTTGATCTACCTTTTCTTTTGAGAGTCACAGTTTTAGCAAAGGGCTTCATGGGCTCTGTATACCAGGAGCTGAGGCCACTTTATTTCTCAAATGAGATCTATTATCACAGGCATTTCCAAGCAAGACCAAGAAGCAGGACTGCTCTGCCATTGAAAAGCTGCAGTTGCTTAAAATTTCTGGAATTTAAAAACAGCGTAATATACAGCTGGATCAGTAAGAAAATCTTTGCTATCCAACTTGACAGTCAGTGCCTCTGCAGGCAGGTAGGAAAATTTGGAGCAGCTTAGGAGTGGAGATCAGACAAACAGTCCCACTGTGATGTAACAGAGGCACAGCCAGAGAGACAGAAATGTATGGAAACCAAACTGCAACAAAAGCAAGGGGATTTCCAAAGCCAAAGCAACATAGAGATACACGATTGTAACTCCACAAGAGGGACAAACCTGAGGTCCTGCCTCAGATGAGCTTTGAGTGGGAGTCTGCCTATATCTAGATGGAGTATAACTGCCTACAGATTCGGCCCAGTGTAAGACACCAGCAGAGATGCTTGAACGGATTTGCTGAGGAAGGTAACGCTTTCTGATACCTCCACAGTCTCTCCATTCCAGTCATAACTTGACAATATTTGTTGCTCGACTGCATGTGTTCAGTGAGGCAGCCCTGCACTTCCTACCCCGAGGTTGCAGGACGTGCGAGCGGGTTTTTCAGATGAGCCCTGGCATCCACCTCTTTCACACACCACACGTTCACCATCTGCGTTCTCATCTTCGGCCTTGCTGCCGCCCCTTGCTCAGGCTGCTGGGAGGTTTAGAAAGGCAGATGTTTTCAGTCTCTGTGGGGTCTGGTTGCAGGGGCTTTGGAAGTTACAGTACCTTAGGCCAGTGTTGTCTGGGATTCAATATTGCATTAATTGGTGACACATTGTGGGTGGGTGGGATCTATTATTGCATTATGGAGGCTGCTGCTTCCCTGAACAGGCTATGTTTTGTGTGTGAAGCGGGCCCACACCTGCTGGAGCTGGGACCTGGAAATGCGGAGGACGGAAGGCATGAGTCTGTGGTTTCCTGCCGTGAGGGGCATGTGCCTGCGGTGGGGCATGCGCACGGGGCTGCTCTCCGCCGAACGGCTGCGCTGTATGAAAGTGCCACCAACGTGAGGGTAGTGTTCTGTCTCCAGGGTTGAGGAGGAGAAAACGGAGGACGCCAGTCTTCTCAGGGGGCTGTACCTCGGGAGGGAGTGCTGAGAAGGCCTGTCCTCCTCCAACTGAAAAAGACCAAGAAGAGTGGAGGAAAAGGTGTCAGGCAAAGACTTGACTCGCCCCTGGTTTGTGATGCGCATGCTGCGGATATCTTCGCTGGCGGATGAAAAATGCTTTTGCTCTACACAGGGCCTTACTTACTGCTCTCTATGGCTATCAGATCCCAGGAATGCTATGGGCACCGTGGAAGCCTGCCACTATAGGGGGCCTGCCATGCTCTCCCCAGCCACAGGTGGACCAGAGTCACACCAGCAGTGCCAGGCTCTGCTACTCTGTCCCCTCCTCTGGCTCTTCAGCCTCACCTCTCTGTTCCACTGGCAGTGCTCATCTTGGCATGTCACTAGGCTATTCATACATCTTGCACATAGGTAAGAGTCAAACTCTGAACATATTTGGAAACCACATGAATGATAAAAGGTGAAACAGTTCTAAAATGATTATGTGTATTTCAAAGTGAGGGATTCTCAGGGGCTCCTTCAACGACTCTTATTAAAACTCACTCCAGGGATTTGAAACAAGTTTGAGGGCTGTTAGTAGACTTCTCTTTTTTCACACTTACACTGCTGGCCTCCTGATACATTTTTGTATTGAGTACCAGCAGGGGGAGTGTTAACGCTTCCAGTTTTGGTAAGCAGTGGATAGACAGCAGCTGGACAGGCAAGCAGAGTGTAATTCTCCTTTTAGTGAGAAATTCAAAACACAAGACTATAGGAGGACATGAAGAGAAGATGCACTCTTAGGTTCCTCTTCTGCTCCTGTGATCCTGGGATAGCCAGGAGAGAGAGGAAGTACACCCACTGAGGACAGTTTGTGTTAGGATAAGATTGCAGCTCCTACCTTCCCTTTATGCTCTGAATGGAAGAGAGAGGCATTAGGGGAACGACTTCAGATCGTTCACCCTGAAATGCTAAGTCCTTCCTTCCCCTTCCCTTTCTACCTCTTTTATGAAACTAGCACTTTCACAAGGGTCAGTAGTGTCAACCTCCAGAACCAGACTTTTTTTCCTGGAATCACTTTTTTCCTTTCAAGAGAAGGAAGGGAAAATGGGAAATGCATTCCCTTCCTTGTGTTTCATTTCTTTTCAGGAAGTCTCTGCAGGTGAAATGTGGAAAGGCGATATTAGATTTTCTTTAAGCCAAAACTGCTCTCCTTACCTTACTGGAGATGTTGCCCTTGCACTAGAAAAAGAGCTGAATGTCATCCAGTGTCATCTCTTTCCTGTCACCTTCAATATCTCTGCAGTGCTTTGAGGCAGATATCTTATCTTCAGAAGTGCCTGAGAGCTATTCAGTTCGTGGTTGGCATTAAATGTGAAAAGCAATTATTCACAGTCCTAAATGTACTGCATGTCACTGTACAGATCAGAGTCTCAGATAATAATAATGTAATGCTGTCATACAGAGTACTTGAGAGAGACAAATAAAATCTAGACAGCAGCTCTAATTTCTCAGAAAGACAACCATCTCCTCTTTGCATACATAGTGTAGAAATTCAGCCCTGGGTGTGCTATTTGCAAGCTGCACAACTAAGCTTTACTGGAATTTTTATTCCTAATTTTTGTTCCATGCTTGAGTTCAGCATGTTGTATGATTTCCAAGGTATATTTCATCTCAATATGGTAAAGACTTCTCAGATCTCAAAGGACCACTCCAGCTACCCAATAGAGACCTCCTCTACAGCACAGGACCAAGGAACCTGCCTAGGCCATGACAAAATAATTACAACACCCCATCAGTAAGTGTACTTTGGTATTGCTGCCTCCAGGATGAAGCTGAGCTTACAGACATGCCACCTTTTCGCACTGATGCCCACCTTTTCTCAATCAATGCTGAAGGTGCTGCCCTCCCCTTTATCCCTTTGTAGCAATCAGGCTGGACCTCCTTCCATCAGGCCTATTCTGCTCTGTTTGGACAGGAACAGTAGGACACTTTGTATGTGAAGTCCCAGGAGAACGTGATGTTGCTAGAACTCAATATATTTTACAGATATAAAATGTAATTAGAAATGTCTACTAAGCCTAAGGTTTTGATTGCTATTACCTGATTTATATATATAAAGAACATATGTGAATATTACTTCCACTACTACCCTTTTGCCCATCCTTTATTCCTAACATATGGATGGACAGGGATCCTGAACCTAAAGAGTTTAAGAGGCCTACATTCATCCTTCTCCATCAGCTGACAAGCTTCTTTTCTCACGTGGAGGGAAGACAGAGGAGCTGTCTGTTGAAGAATCACATCATCTACAACAGGCATCAAATGCAGACCAATGGGAATTACACTGGGTGAGGAGCAATGAGTCTTCCCCTCTGCCAATGCCCATTTCTCACCCCTGAGAAATGGTCCCTCAGGTCCCCTTAGAGCAGCTCACAGATGATGCTGTAGAAGGGAAAGGAAACCAAGACACACAGCATCTTTTCCCCTGCTGCCCTCTCAGGCTCGAGACATGGACAATTTTAAGCAAGCCCACTTGTGGCACTCTCCTGGCTGGGTGAGAAAAGAGGCCGAAGATAGCATCAAGATGATTTTAAGGAGTGATTTTAACTACACAGCTGAATTGGTGAGGAAAAATATACTAGTGCCTCTTCACACTGGTACCTTTTCTCACAAATGAACTCTAGGACTAAGAATCTGGTAAGAATGTAAGAAGACTGTAAGAATCAGCCTAAGCAAAATGCTCTCTGAACCCAGCAGAATAAATTCAAGGATAGGTAAAGCAGAGTAAATATCATCTCCCACTTTGATTTTTCACTTATCTTGTGGTTTTTTAGATGTGACATCATTTGGACAAGCATATTTTAGGCAGGTGAATCCCCAAACATTTTTTACAATGCCAACTGCACTAGCAGCAGGGGAGATTGAGTCAAGAAATACCTATGAGCACAGACCTGAGCACAGTCAGAAATAATTTCTAAACCTCATACATGTATGAACACTTGTCTTTTCACTGCAGAAGGCAGCAGTAAGTTGCCATCCCTGTCAAGTATCAGTGAATTTATTCAGCATACTTAAGAACTTGATAGATTTTAAAATTATATTGCAAAGTATGAGTTTAAATTATTTCCAACAGTAACAGCAACCCTATGTCAGGATTAATAGGTAAACAGAAGTGCAGGTTCAATATTTTCTTCTTGTCATTCTTTATCTATTTCTATAGCTTTATCTGCACACTAGTGCATAAAAAACCCCCTTGAGTCTTACTAGGACATCCCTGAAATGCCGACATTAAAGTAAACCCTTAGAGCTCTGTTAAACAGACATATTGAGTGGTACACAGAGAGAAGGGCTTGAACAAGACATAGTTTCTGTTCTCCCTTTATACCAAGTCTTCCCATGAGATCCGTGCTCCACTGCAGCCATTTTCTTCTCATCTGAAACTGGGAGATACCTAATATGTGAGAATATTTGGGTCAGAAACTCCCCCAGGCTATTCAGAGCCTCCTCTGTACTTGACTTTCCACAGTAGCATCTGATCATTCTATGCTCCCTCCTACACCCATAGAGTTTTAACAAGGACAGCACCATCTCTCACATTTGAGCTACAATATCTGTCTTCCAAAAGAGTGACACATTTGAAGAAATATCTTGAGCTCTAAATGAGGACAACTCAGGGAACTAGAGGCTAGTCAGCCTGGAAAGGACATGGAGCAAATCCTTCTGGAAGAAGGCATTTCCAAACATATGAAGAAGGTGTAGTCAACATGGATATATGAAGGGGAAATCACATCTGATGAACCCGAGAGCTTTCTGTGCTGAGAAGACTGGGGGGAGGTTGTTGATCTTGACTTTAGTAAGGTTTCTGACACTGTCTCCCATAAAATCTTCATAGACAAAACAATGAAACATGGGCTAGATAAGTAGATAAGTGAATTAGACTGAAAACTGGGTGGACTCCTGGTCATAAAATATTGTGTTTGGAGAAAAAAATGTCCAGTCATTAATAGTGTAGCCAGGGGCTAATATTGCAGCCACTACTATTTAAAAACTTAATCAGTGACCTGCATGATGAGACAGTGTACCTTCTGCAGATTCACAGATTACACAATATTGGGAGGAGTAGCTGACACACCAGAAGGTTGTGCTCACATTCAGAGGTGCCAGGATAGGCTGATGAAATGGGAAAAAGGAATTTCACTAAGTTCAACAAAGGGAAGTGGGGAGGAACAGAACACACTGCGGGCCACCTGTGTTGGAAGCAGTTTGACAGAACAGTACCTGGAGGTCCTGGTGGACTCTAAGCTGAACACAATCCAGTAAGGTGCCTTTGTGGCAAAAAGGGCCAACAGCCCCTCAGGATGTGTCAGGAGTGCAGCAGCAGGCTGAGGGAGATGGTCCTTGCCCTCTGCTCAGCACTGGTGAGTCACACCTGGAGTGCTGTGTTCCAGTTCTGAGCTGCCTAGTACAAGAGTCATGAGGACACACTGGAGATAGACCAGAGAAGGTTCACTAAATGATGAAGGGACTGGAAGACCTTTCGTTTGAGGAGAGTCTGAGAGAACTGGGACTGTTCAAACTGGAGAAGAGAAGGCTCAGGGGGATTCTTAACAACATTTATAAATACCTGATGGAAAGATGGATCCAGACTCTTCTTAGCGATGTCCAGTAAAAGAAGAAAGGAACAGAAATTGAAATACAGGAAATTCCATTTAAACATTTTAAAAAGTTTTTTCCCATAACAGTGATTGAACACTGGAACAGGTTTCCCAGAGAGGTTGTGGAGTCTCCATCCTCAGAGATATTTTGACTGGACACTGTCCTTAGCAACCTGCTCTAGATGATTCATCTTGGAGCAGAGAGTAGAACTACTAGATGATCTCTAGAGATCCCTTCCAACCTCAGGCATGCTGTGATTCTGTGGCAATCCAGAAGTCACTGTCTTTCTGCCAGTTACAAGTGATGGCTCACAGACTGGAGCCAGACAACAGAGAAACAGAAGGAAGCATTAGAGCAGGGATTCAGCATTTGCTTTCAGTGAGCACACTACTGACACCAAGGGACGATCACCAGCTTTTGGGACACCAGAATGAGGTCACAAATGGGTACAACAAAGCCTATGACTTCAGTCATGGCAATTCAGCATTTAGTGAAATTTTTACCTATCTTAGACGCTCAGTTCATATTTAAAGATAAGGAAGATTTACACACACACACACACACACACACACACACACACAAAACTTAATCACACTTTTAATCAAACCCAGAGAAGCACAAGCATGAGCTACAGGAAACATCTGCCATTGCTAATGAGGCCTTCTGTATTTTCACTAGTTAAGACCTTGGTCAACTTCTTATTAGTGTCCCAGCCATCTGTCCCTCCATATTTGCTGCACCTAAAGAAAAGAGGTTTCTACTTTCCTTTAGGCATCAAGTCCCTTTGAGAGTTAATAGCTGGTTTTGTGACAGCAAATGGAAAAATATGAGTAGCACTGTACAGCTGCAGTGGTAACTGAAGGATTCAGACATCAAAGGAAGAACAACTAAATCCCAGTCAGCTAAAGAAGTCCAATGTTGGTCTGTGTTAACAAAGCTAGGCCACAGAGTTAGTGGAGGGCATTTCAGAACACAAGAACAAAAAGATGCAGTTCGCTGGAGAGCAAAGCCTGCCTAATATATTAGCAGTAATCACCCCCAATCCCATTTATTTACCTTTTTTGCATGCTTTTTAAATATCACTGTGCAATGATAAGAAGTCTTTGTGCTGCACCATATCCAACTTCCCCCAGTCATTTTATATAGGGGTGTACATGCTCTGGCCAAGAAAGCCTCTCCAGCCTTCTTTAGCCTCACTAACTATGTCAGTGAAGTGTCCCTGCTGTTGTTTACAGCTGTTTATCAGCTAGCTCTTAACCACATTCATTGCATCTTGCAGATCTTGCACTGACCAACCCACAAAGTGTACAGATCACAGCAAATTCAGACACAGACCCTTCCAACTCTGCCAATCTTGCCTTATGCAATTTCTAGATGCCTGGAGCATTCAACATATTAGCTTTCTACAGCAAATGCTTTTACCCAGGAACCTTGCAACTGGAATGCAGTGTCTATGAAAAGCACGTGCTGCTTCTGTTCCATGCTCGGCAGGACAGCCCCACTTGTGCCTGCTGTCAGCATTTCTAGCCTCCTTGTAAATGCTGCAGCAAGGAACACCTTTCCTGGTGATTTGCAAAAGATTTGCTTTGATTCCTTTTACATAGATTCTTGTCTCATTCATGGTTTTCTTCTTGTACCTCTCGGGGATCCAGAGAAGAGAAGAATCTGGGCAAGACCTGAACAGAAGGATGTTCTTTTAACATGCTCCAGTCCAGTGAACACTTCCTTGAAGAATAAGCTCAAGAGGGAAGCAGAAATGAAATTATCGTCTTCCAGACAGGAACAGGCAGACTGCACAAATGTCTGTCATAGGAGGGTATCACTGTGTACATGACCCAAAACTTGCCTGCTCTTTGCTGTGTTTATGGATCCTATGTGCATGAGAGATCTTCATCAACATATAAATACAAAAAGCTCTTAGGGGAACAATTTGATTGCCTCTTGCACTGAACACTCTGGAACAGCCTTCTTCTTTAAAAAAGAAGATTAGATATGACAGGAACTCTGTGCCTAATGTATCATATTTTTCCAGCTAATCTAATAAATTACCTCTCACTGAAATCTGAACTGCTTTATAGCATCAGAGGACCACAGGAAAAAAACCAAAACTGAAAGAAAAAATGCTCTCTACAACTATATGGAAAAATCACAATAGGTAAAGAGCATTTCTGTGAGTAAATACATGGTAACAGCAATGCCTCTCACTGAAGTAAGGTTGATGAGATGTATGTGCTGGCTACTCTGAGCTTTTTATTAGGTATTTAGAAGAAACATTAATTTCAGGGAGTTATTTTATGATTGGCATTGCTATGGGCCTATGCAGTGCTCATGTGTGATTAGATTAGAGGTCATTTTCTTGCAATACACTCCTGTTGCTGCTGAGAAACTATGTGGAGAAGATTTGCTAGCAACACCACCATACAGCTAAGCAGTTACTAACAAAAATCTGTGGGAGAGCATAAGAGAAGTGACTAGAGATACCCAGAATCACAACTGTGCTCTCCTCTTGTCCCTGTACCAAAACAGCTGAAAGATCTTCATAGCAGTGTGTCCTTAGAAGGACATCACTGGCTTTTGAGAGCACTTCTAAAGTGTCAACAACATTTGCCAGCACTGTCAGAAGAGTTTTACAAGAGCATCCATGCTTGGAATCAAAGATTTCTCCAGCTCAGTTGAGGTTTCCTAAGATGATGCTATGCTAGGCAACAAGGTACAGACCCAGGGATCTTACCTGTCTCTGAGGACCAGTAGGTTCAGATTCTCGTCTCCTTTGTCGGAGAGCTGGTGCTGAATGTAAGGGGGAATGGGCTGGACTTCCTGTCTGCTGTTCATGTCTACTGTCAGACACTGTTTGAGAAGGTCCTTCATGTCTATGGGAACTGTCCTCCTCAGTCACAGGCAGCATACCCCGACTTCGCCCATCATGAGTCTTCGGCCTCACTGCAGCATCTGCCCCCAGGCGCCTTCTCTCTTCCCCATCTTCAATAGGCCTTAGTTCCTCAGGCTCCTCATCTGTGGTTCCAGAGGTGCTCGGCTCAGCACCGGGGTGGAAGTCCTTCAGCTCTGTCTCCTTATCAATGATAACCCACTCCTTGCTGTCAAAGTCCTCCTCCTCAGCAAGCGGCACCGAGCGGAAGGCGTTGCTGAGGGCTTCGTGTTCCACAGAGGCGGACACGTCCATCCTGCCGCTCGCCTGCCGGTCAGCCTGGCCAGTATCGATGGACAGCATCTGGGCTGGCTGCGAGGAGCACACGAGCCGTGATGGAGAGCCAGGGATATCCATTCGAGACCTAGAGACACAACAAGAAGCCATTAAAAACACATTGGGTTTGTGGTTAATGACAGGGATCGTAAGAGAAAGCCTGTATAGGCCTTCTCACTAATTTCACTTCAGAAAGACAGACTTAAACAAAAATATTTCTTTAGAACCTACAATGGCGTGAAGAAATGCTTCAGTACGACAGCCAATTCAGCATCTCTTTCCCCTGTAGACTGGATGAAAACAATTTCCCCCAACAACACCTTTCCCCTTTGTTAAGTACTACTGGCTTGTGAATAATAACCTCAAACCATGTTCTGAACAATGTTTCTCATTTGGCCTGCATCTGCTGCTTGCTTTGCTTCTCTGCCTATCTCAGAGGCCAGCAGCTTGCTCCACAAAGCCAGAGCTGCCCAGATTT
Source organism: Irena cyanogastra (assembly GCA_013397155.1). Taxonomy (NCBI): domain Eukaryota; kingdom Metazoa; phylum Chordata; class Aves; order Passeriformes; family Irenidae; genus Irena; species Irena cyanogastra. The sequence goes on from VWZV01008581.1 coordinate 352,748, forward strand.
TAGCACAACTGCAGTGTATTTTCAACAACCATCATCCAGAAGCCTTGCAGACTCTTCTGGGGAAAGCCTTCCATGTGTGAGACATCAAACATTTTGATGAAGAAAGGGGAAATAGAGAAGGAGGTGAATCAAAAGCCAGTGTAGATAAAGTTGCAAGCATTGGCTGCTGATCTAATGATTAGGTTGGTCTCAACAGTCAATTCTCAAGACTCTGCTAAAAGCAATACGAGGCTACAGAAGATGAACAAACCTTCTTTCATGTGGATCTGCTTTTCCATCAGCTGTGGAGAGCCGCTCTGACTCGGGGCTGTTGACACGGCGGTAGCGGAGGGAGCGCACTTGTGCGGTCGGGGACTCCGGAGGCACTCGGACAGGGGAACTGGGGCACACCCCGTTTCTCTGCTCCTCTTCCACCATGCACTGAGTCTGGAGGGAGTAAACACAAAGAACTTCAAGATCTGGCCAAAGACATTGATTTCTATCCTTCATTGGTGCTCTGGGCTTTCTCCCAGGATACACTTTCAGCTGCATTTTCACAATCTACACAAGCAATGTCTGAAGGGAGGCAGGGCCCTTCTGCCCTGGCAATCAGCTGGTATTAAAATAAGGTATGGATTTAAAATAAATTCAAATATTTAAACATCTTTACAAGGTGGCCTATGCATTTCAATTACCCTGAGTGTTGAACCAAAGGAGTTCTTGTAGGTTAACCTACTACATAAACAAAACCTAACTGCTTTTCCAAGATGTCTAAGAGCCTTGTTTGTCAACATTCATTTAAGCAGGTGCCATGCATTACATTGCAATGTACAAACTTTTACATCTGGTCTGACTAAGGCATCTCCTAATTACCAGGGTGGTTTGGGCTTTTTGTTTGTGTTTTTGTCTGTTTTAATCTTGGTCCTTTAAACAAAGTCTTCCACAACATCCACTCAACCACATCTGTAAGAGCTTTCCACAGAGCCAAGGTCATGCAGGGAGCTGAACATGCTCATGGACACACTATCATTTCATATTTCCTCTTTCATATTGCCTTATTAAATTTGGTTTTTTTAAATTTAGCAGCAGACAAAGGAGCAAAAGTAGGTGACCAACACAGCTGCCCTCCGCCTTCCACAGTGCTGATTTTTCTTGGAAGAGAGGAGCAAAAGCACAGAGGCAGAATGGTCTAAGGGCTACAGCAGCAGCACAGGATTTGCATTCAACACTGCTGTGTTGGCATCCATGCAGCATTCATCGCCACACACTGCCTATGTGTAGGGATCTGTACAAAGAACGCTTACCCTTCCCTGCCCTACATTCCCTTCTCCTGCTTAAATGCCAGAGGGTCTGAACACAAGCAGCATCTCAGTAAAATGCTGCTGATCCAGACAGTTGCCTTTGTGCATGCAACGTGTACATGGCAAGTCAGTCAGTGCCCATAAATTGGCAGACTGAAACCACCCAAGCTGGAGTTGGAATGCATAACTAAAGAGCCTTTGCAGCTAAGGAGAGTGGAGGAGAACTTTCAAGCATCAGAGGAAAAGCAGGATTGATGATAATGATTTAATCTGTAATCCAGTCATGGCCAGGAGAAGGTTAGCAACAAACAAAGGTCAAATGTGTTTGTGAAGGGAGCAAAGTGCTGATGTAACTGTTGGGTAGCACCAGCTTAGTAAGATTCAAGAGCAGAGAACTGGGAGATGGTGTGGGAGAACATTGACAGTAAGCCCTGTTCTTAACACAGAAATGGGAGAAGTGGGACAGAAGGAGATCTGAATTGTCTACACGGAGAAGTAAGGATTATCTTAGATAGCTTTAGGGAGAAAAAACATGGCAAGCTCCACTCATCTCCTAAATATAAAGAGCAAGACAGGGAGAGCCAGTTAATTCTAGTGCTACAAGACAGGAAGATGAAGGATGTGATGCTGTGAATAGCAGAAGGGTGTTTAAACACACCAGTGCCCTTGTGGTTCTGATGCCTCAGATTACAAGCAGAGGTAAAGCTGTGCCCTTAGGTATCAAATTGGAAGCATCCTTCGTTTCTCCACATTGTGACTGTTACTTAAATAAAAACTAATCCTCTCTCAGAGAACAGTCAGACTAAAGACAGTAAGTCTAGCAAAGCAAAAGGACAGGCAAGAGTCAAACTAAAGATAACAACCCTCATGGAGAGAAAGGACTTCAGCTTTGGAGAGCTTGCTGCCCTGGGCTTTGCTGCACAGACTGCTGTTGTAGCTACAGAACCTGTCAGAGCTGAAGTGCTCATTGCCATGCTGAGTAACTCCCTAAGCTTCTTTGGCAGCAACTTGACAACAAATAGCACAGTGCCTGGCATGAGGGTCACCTGGCTGTGCTGTGGAGCTTCTAGAAACCTCTCCTGCCTTTAGCTGCTGTTATGACAGAACTTGTGAATGAGGTACCTAAGACATGACACACAACTAGCATGCAGAAAGGACTCCCCTGTGCAAAGCCTGACTGAAGAGCATCAAGGCACCTGGTGGTAAAAATGGAAAGAAAAACACACAGAAGTTGCTAGGATTTTTCTGTAATATTCTTTTTTTTTTAATGTATGTTGTGTGAACAGAACTGTCCCTTTCTATCAGGCTTTTCTTACTTCATATACCTTCAAATGAAAACTTCTGGGAATGCAGAGCTACCACTGAGAGATGAAGAAGTAATTTGAATTTGGTTCATAATCTCTCAGTGTTGGGGAATGTCCCTGCTAATGTTCCATACAGATAACACATTGACTTGAATTATTTGCATTGGAGAATTTTAAGTAAATTAGATTATTTCTTGTCCACGCATAATGTTTTCTAGTAAGACTAAGGATAGTGGAGATGCCTATATTGCTGAAATAAGGACTAACTTTGAACTAGGACAGACTGAAGTGAATTCTGGTCAGCCCCAGAAGATTAACAGACTTAACATGCCAGTCTACAAATGTCCATTAAAGACACATTTGTGATGTGAATCTAATAGGCCCTGACAAAATTTTAAGTCTGATGAATGTTTCTCTGCTAACAGATTCTGTATGTATCTGATGACCTGCCACTAATACTAATTTACTTGCAATATGTAAATTAACTTTATTAATAAACTAACTGACAGATTCTTATACTTGACATTTATCATGGAATCAACCTTCACTGGGGATGCCTCCAAGAAATTAGGTAACATTTACAAGAAAGGACTGAGAAACACCTTGGAGATTATGAGGATAATCAGTTGAAGTATATATTTTATGTAAGCTAAAAAAGCTTAATATGATCTTGGAATGCAGAAATATAAGAATATTAAGTAATGGTTTCTCTCACTCTTCATAGGGGGGAAACCATCGTTAGATCCTCCTTATAGATTTTCCTACCCTTAAAAAGGAAAGTTAAAAAAGGAAGAGAAAAATGAGTGATGATTCAAGGTACAGAAAAATACAGCTTATGAAGACATCTCTGATTACATTTATTTACCCAAGAAGTTGGGACACAATACAATTTTAGTTTTTAATTTCCATGCCTGGGACATTTCTGACATTGCATCAGCTATGCAAAGACTAGAATTTCCTTGCTTGAAGCATCAAAATCCTAGATAATGATATGATGGTAAAAAAATGTCACTTTAGCATTACTGGCTCCCAAAATATCACTTGCATAAAGACCTAATGGTTTTTACTCAGTGAAAAAAATCCCTGTAGTTTCCTCTTGCCACAGGAAAATTCTTCAATGCTTTTTGGGCTTAATACATAGGATGATACATCAGTGGATCTGAGTGGCTTCTAGCAGTCTAGTAAACCATTGCCCTACATCCAACAGTCACAGGAAACAAGGAAATGCTCTTTACTTTGCTGATGCTGATCCTGAGTTTGTTGCGATTCACATCTGTCTCTTCCCAAACTTCACCCTCATTGAAAGGCGTGTTTGGAGCCTGACCAAGACCTTCCACTGGCCGACCTGACAGGATGGGAGGAGCATTCTCTTGATCACTCAAATGTTCACCCTGTAGGACATCCTCAGTGTTCTCACGGAGCAGGTCCCCAGGTACCGGAGTGACATTAACCACCCTATACAACAGACAAAAAGAAAGGTAAAATTATCAGTATATAAAGAAGGAAGCCTATTAGAAGGAATTTCTTAGCAGATTTTAGGGTATTACTTAGCTGAAAAACAGGCAGTCCTAGATATGACATCCTGAATCAGAACAGGAGGATTCCATGTAATGAAAGTTACAAGGACAGTGGGATGGATCAGTGAAAGCATCTTGGGACCCTTGATACACAGGCTGAAAACTTCCTCACAAGTGCCCATCACGCCATATTGAGTGGTGAAGAAACCTCTCCTTTTGCATGAGCAAATGAGGCTTACTAGGCCTTATTGTTTTTATCTTCCATAACATTACTACGGATTATTGTTACCTCCTAATGTCAGCCCCTCCAAAAGCACCAAGACCGAGCAGTGAACCATCCCCCTTATCAAACCTTTTCTATTTGGACTCATCTGTACCTCTGAGCATCAGTCTCTGTGTACCTTTGCAGCAGCACATGAAACACATTGTAAACAGGCTGAGGAGCTGTGTTGGAGGGAGGTCTGAGCAGTGCATGCACTCAGCTGTACTCGGCTCACTATCCACCACCACAGACATAAATTAATATAAAAAAAGTCAGATCAAGTGGCGCCTGCTATGCTGTTCTAACTTCCCAGAATCATAATGGCCTTGTGATCTTAAAAAAAACAACTGAGCTTGTTGCCCACTGTCTGACTGGTACAACTTCAATACTCACCCAAACATGGCTGCTGTTTGCCTGGTGTTCTGCTGTGGTGGAGTTGAGGTGCTAGTGGACAACAAGATATCTGTACCAGCCTTCTCCCAATCAAAGGCTTCATTTTCAGTGATGCCCCTTTCTTTCATGCTGTTCTCGAAAACCGACATGATTAGCTGGAATAGATTTACAAAAACAATTTCTGATAAGTAGGAAAGAGTGGCTCTCACCAAAAATCTGAAGTACATGCATGAGGACCAAGTGCATCTTAAAATCTCCAGTTTGCCTATGAAAGATATTAAGAAATGAAAGCAAAACTTATAAAATTGCAACCGTTGTTTCTCAGGTTGGTTTTGGCTTCATAAATGAAATTTCTTCAAACCTACAAAAGAAATGCATGCAATATTTTGACACTGATTCAATGAAATCTTGCAGTCAGCTTGTTACTCCAACTCTAAATCCATAATTTCAATTCAGCTTTCCTCTAGATAAAACAGTACATTATGCAGAACAGTACATTTGATATGCAGAGTTCAAGGGCTGCCAGAAGACATAACAGGAAAAGGCAGTCCTAGGATGCAGACTCATTGCAGTGTCTGGCTCAGATATGGCTTAGTCAGGAGCCCTGTGTTGTGTTTAATGTGCACAATGTGGCCTGACACACTTGGCTGCCTAAAAAGGATGATACAGTTTTCTTTGTAAGATGGCAGGCACAAATGCTCATGCTGATGTGCTTTATGCTTGCTCCTGTTCTAAGAACTGGCATCTTCTAGGAGAGAATGAAACTACTGTCAACAGGTCTCTATGCCCCAACGCATTAGCAGAGAAATCTGATGTTCTGCTGTCAAAAAGAATCTGGATGCTGTAGGCCAACAGAGCTGTGAGGTCCTGTATTTCTAATAAAATTATTTAGCTAAATAATGCAGAACTGACAGGATTCAGCCTGTCAGTTCTCCTCTATAGGGAAAGACAATGTGATGGCAAATACATTCAGCTTATGGTATAGAATCAACATTAAGTTATGAATAAAATTTAGCATGAGCAAACATCCTATTTGCAACTATATTCCAGTTCTGCTTGTCAGCACGATCAGAAGGACAGGAAAGCCTGCCATTTCCTACTACCTTCCACCCAACTGCAGTAAAATGCCTATTTGCAGCTTTCAGATGAGCTGAATTTTTCCTCCTTTCTGTGACCCAGAGCGCTAGAACCTGGTGCACACTCCTGTGGTAACACTACATTTGATTAACGGAACTTCCAGAGTTGGCTGTCAGTCAGACCAAGGCACAAGAAATTCTTAGGATTGTATTTGTTTTCTGAGTGGTACTTTGGAAATGATTAGTGTCAAGTATCTTTTAGAAATTAATACCCTCACAAACTCAAAGATGCCTTGCAAGAACTCCACACATTTGTAGACAGATGCTGTTATAAAAGCCATACTGGCTTCTGTTCATTAGATCTCATCCTCTCCCATCTGTCCACTAATCCCAGTCATATCACAGCTTTTGATTCTTTGTGATGGACATGTCATCACACGTATCAGGGAGTTGTATCTTGTGAAGCTATTTAAAAATTGGTACTGCTTCTGCCACCTTCCATTCCTTTGACACTGAAGCAGTCTGAAGTAAGAAACCACCTGATAAAATTAGACCTTCAGCTGCCTTATTCTTAGCATTCCTTCAAGGACCCACTCAGTGGAAACAACTTTTGTTACTTTCTGCTGTAACTTATTCTGTAACTGTTGCACTTGACTTTGCAGGCCATTAGGGATTTTACAGCCCTTTACTATACTCCCCGTAGGGTCTTTTTTCATGGCTGAAGGATACAGGTGTCCTCATCTGCCATTATTCTAAAGCTATTTAATGGACTTACTGAGTCTTCCCAGCTTTCTCTGGAACCTTTATATTTGTGATGAAAGGTCAAAGCTTTACAAGGAGAGAAGTGGAGTGGAAAACTGCACAGAACAGTCCCAGCAACAACCACTGCTCCTGGAAAGCCATGCAAAAAGTCACTGGATCCTGTCTAGGGATGCCCTGCCTACAGACAGAATATTAAGAATCAGAACAGTTTCCACAGTCACTGCAAGCCCTCCATGCTGAGTTTCCTTCTGCTGGGCAAGACAATGTGCAATTCCAACTCTGACTATCAAAACCACTAGTGGGATAAAGAACAGGTGCAGTATGTTTCTCTATTAAATATATTACTGTCCACGAGGACATAAAGCTAAATTGCACATTTTATGTAGTAGCATGCCATGTTTTGGGCTGATGGCCCAGAGAATGAGAGAGAAGCAGCCAATGGGGCACAAATTACCCACTAAGCTGTCATGATACATCTTGTCAAACGCCTTCTCCTGGCCAAGACTCAGGAAAGGAATGACAATTAATCCTGAAATATCACACATAAAAGGTACCAAAACAGTTATGGACTGTCCAGGTGCTCAAGCCTTGAATTCTTTGGGCTTATCTAGGAAGAGGGAATTTTTCAGCAGAAACTTTGGCCATAACAAATTGCTCTTGTTCAAGTTTCTAATCTGCACTGTAATCTACAACACAGTATTTGAGAATAAATATCAGGCACACCTCTTTAGTGGCAGGGGTCCCCTTTTGATAAGGGAATGCTCCTGATTTGTGTTTGTCAAAGTCCTACAAGAATTTCTAGGGCGAAAACTATGATGGAAGATATCTAGTAACTTGCTGTCCTGTTTTCAGCTGGAATAGGGTTCATTTTATTCCCAATAGCTGGTGCAGTGCTGTGTTTTGCATTTGAGATGAGAACAGTGTTGATAACACACTGATGTTTTGGCTGCTGCTCAGTTGTGCCTACCCTCATTCAAGGGCTTTTCAGTGTCCCATGCTCTGCTGCTGGGGAGCTGCACCAGAAGCTGAGAAGGAGCACAGCTGGGACAGCTGACCCAAACTGGCCAAAGGGATATTCCATAACATAGAGTGTCACGCACAGTATATAAACTGGGGAAGTTGGCTGGAAGGGACAAATTGCTGCCTGGGGACTGGTTGGGCATCAGGCAACTGTATTTTGCATCACTTGCTTTTCTTGGGTTTTATTTTTATATTTTTCTTTTTTCTTAATTACAATTATGATTTTTTTACTCTACTTGTTTCAATTATTGCATGGTCCTTGTCTGAAGCTGTGGTTTTTTCTTTTCTTTTTTTTTTTCTGATTCTCCTTCCCATTGCACTGTGCAGGGGGTACAGTGAGTGAACAGCTGCCTGGTACACAGCTGCCAGCTGGAGCTAAACCACCACACTTGGTCAGCATGAGAGAACTCAGACCAGCACTGGTTGTCCACAGGGAGTCTTTCCCAATTGCTTTGACAATATTTGGTATTGACTCTAAAGGAAGATGTCCATATAGGAGACTTACCTTCTCACACCTGCTCAGGATGTGTATGGGACAGCCATTCTCTCATATAACAACAGCTGATGTGATCATTTTTCCTTGAGTGAAATGCAGTTCACAATGCCCTAGCTGAGGGAATAGGATGGATTCCCAGGCAAAGGCATTTTCCTTTGCACTTTAAATTTCTATAATCTTCCAGGAGCAAAGGTCACTATTACTTTTCTGATACTCATTTCAAAAAGATCTTTGGGGAGAAAAGCCAGTCACTTCCCCAACCACACCTCAAACTACTCTTCTACCAGCTAGACTGCATGCAAGTGTAGTACAAAATATTTTCTACTACATCCTGTCTGCACTTTTCCAGGGAAGAGGCATGCCTTTGCTGTCAAATGAGTCAGAAAACCCCAAAATGCTGCTCTAATGCCCACATCCTCCTGCTGTGAAAGTGCTGAAAGTTCGATCCTAACCATGAACCAACACTGACAGCGATCCATTAAAGGGACAGACCTGGTATCTGAGGACACGAACCCAAGAAGTACAAAAACACAGGGTATAAGATCCATCACCTGATAGCTCAAGTCTATTTTATTCTACCATCATTTTTCTCTCCTCTAGTCAGGCAAACTTGTGTCATCTATCCATCAGAGAGTATCTGGTCACCCTTAGTCTCCAGTTACAGCCTGGTACATCTCTCTTGGAGACACCACCTCAGGGGCCCACAGCTGTGATAAAATTGCCACTCAGCATGACAAAAAACTTCAAATTCAATTCAGATTTTTAAATGAACCATGACTTTATATATTAGTAAACACACTTTCTCAATTTCCTTTATTTCTCTGTGGGTCTGATACTGGTGACGAAGTCAAATGGCCTCTGGTATAGTTTTTAATATTTCAGAGTAATACATCCAGATAAATCAATGTAAAGACATCTCTGAAGCTGAGATGCTTGGAGAATTTGCTATCTGGAATAGGTTTCCAAGTCAAGCTAGAAGAGTCAGTGTTAGGTGGCAAGCTGCAAATGCCAGACTTTTGTGGGGAGTTGCCTTTTGGAGGCTTCTTGCCCAAGCTGCGCCTGCAAGAAACTGAAGACAAAAAGGCAATTCACAGCTTCAGTCAAATGCCCCATTGTGAAAGAGCTGTTTGTGATTTGTCCTGCCTGAATTCTGTCTGGAAACATCTCCTTCCATTTCAGTCTCAAGGATGGCTTTTCGGTACCATTAGGACACAACTATTTTAAACTGGAATAGAATATAGGAGCATGTAGGTTCAAAAGCAGCTTTGGAAATCTCTAATCCAACCAAAAGCAAATTAAAAGACAGATCATATTTGTCATCCAGACAATCTTTGGAAATCCCCAAGGATGGGAATTCCACAGCTTTTTTAAGTACCTGTTTCATACATAAGAACCCACACTCTGAATTTTCCACCCCCCCCAAGATTTAGTCACAATTTCCCTTGCTGCCTCTGTTCTCCCATAACTGTCCTTGAGGCGTGAAAGACAGCAATCAGATCCCTTCTGACTTCTCCACTCCAGGACAAACAAATCCAGCTCCCTTTGTATCTCATCAGTCTACCTCCATCCCTCTATAGCTCTCCCTCTTAGTGGCAAATGTTTTTCCACTGCACTTATCCAGAAAGTATTTGCCTTTTCTTTTCCTTTTAATTTTTAAAGAATCTGTGATTGCTATGTTACAATATGTACATGGCTAAACCACAAAGGCACTGTTGGATAGTCTGTTGGAACACCCTCCCACCACTTTCCCACTCGTTTGATGCACTATCAACAGGACCAAGCACTCAGATAAGACTACACAGATCTGCTTATAAAATGTTGTTTCCATCACTCTGTCTTTAATGTACAGAGAAAACCACTGTGATAAAAAAGGCAACATAGAATCAAGTTGTTTCAGTTCTGTTGTGTTAGTCTGAGTTATTCACATATAGGCAGATAGCAAACATTGAATGGGAGGAAAAACCCTACGTTAGATGAATATTAAAGAAAGAGATAATAATGGCCAAGGCCTATATGAGTCTGCAAGAATCAAAGGGGCTGGTGTGCACTGTTGAGCTGTCAGTATAGACTCTTAGACCATGGCATGCTGTGGCAAAATTCTGTCACATTTGGAGTGGCTCAAAATTTTTGTGTCCTAATGGAAACCAAAAGTACTGTGTTGTTTGGGAGAACTATCAGGTGTGGAGTCCAGGATTATTTTGGACAGGGTGGAAGAAGGAGATGAAGAAACTTTTGAGGTTTTGAAGTACTGTACCAGCCTCTTTCTCCTGGTTCTAGGAAAGGTATTCCTCAGCCAGATATAAACACGTTCATGGAAATGTTAAAAAATCTAAATGCCAATCTAGAGTGCCATGCATGACACTGGGTAACAAAGATAGGCTCCCACCTGATAGTCTGGCTTGGTGAAGTAATCTAGGCTTGCAATGTGATCCAGGAAAAGGTGGAACTCTGAAGGCATGTGTTTTAGCAGCATTCGGTGTTCATACTTTTCTTTTATCATGCCAACCTGTTCCTGGAAAAAAAAACACAAACAAAAAAAAATTTCAGAGTCAAGAATCTCTTCCATTGCTTCACATTTATAAAGACTTATCATTCCTGGAACACAGACTCTTCCTAGACCCATCACAGTGTCTACACACTTCTTCTGTTTGCTGTCCAAGGTACAAGGAAGTTGAGCACTGCAGGCAGAGGTCAAAGGGGAATCTTGAGTCAGAAGCTTGCGCACAGGTGACCTACTTCTTTCCAGGGATTTTATTCTTTGGCACAAAGTATTTCCAAGACAGCACGAACACTTAGCTTTATTCTGTTTAATTTTCTAATTTCAAATCCCATTTGGCTTGTTAGGCACAGCAAGGCATTACGTCCTGTCTTTCTAAAGGCTCTTTTTATTTGTCAAAAGGACAGCTCAGTCTTTGCACTTGTACTGTTTACTTTGCAAGAAAAAAGTAAAAACCACTTGATCAAATATGATTAACAATGTGCATAAAAAATGTCTAACTACTCCAAATAAGAGAAGCCCACCCTGTGTATCAGAACACACAAAAGCAGGTTAGCATCTTGCAGCAAGACCTAATGAAAAGGAGATTCTGGCTTGACTCCAGAAAAAAAGCTGCACTGAGCTGCAGGAGGAATAATAAAGAGTCATAATAATTAAAATGTAGCACCCTCTCTTTAAGCACAGACACCAGTTTTCCTACCTTATCTTTGATCTTTCTCCACGGAAGCTGACCAACGGCAAACTCCACCAACATGTAAAAGAGGGACCACAGATCATCGTGTCTACCCATCTCCTGGAGAGAGAGAGACCAAGACTGAGCAGCAAAGTTCCACACGGCTGAGGGGTCCAGGTGTACTCTCCAGATGAGCTACCTCATTTTAGAGGGCAGAAGAGAAGTCATACTTCCCAGTCAATGATTAAAAAAGCCAAATTAAAGGCTAAAGATGCATATTTACTAATGGGACACGGAATAACCTAGACTAAGAAAAACCCTGAACTATAAAGAACACATTTTTTATTATTATTTTAAAGCCTAAATATCATTCAAATTTGCTCAAGAGTGTTTGCAAAAGACTCACCATCATGCACCACAACAATTTACAGATTTATAACATTTCCGCATACAACTCTCCTCCTGGGTTAGTGAATGGGAAATGGAAACATGGTGATAAAGGCTGAAATTGTTAAAGCACATGAATTCATTTTTAGTGCTCAACTTCCAATGTCTAGGATACGATTTCTCAAAATAGCCTGCATTATAAAGCAGTTTTTGTGTCTAAATATACATTCAGCTGATGCCAGTTACAGCTGGGCCTACTCAGCTATTGCAAAAATTCTACCTCAGGTTTCTTTGTGTCTCTCAAGAAACGGAAAGAATTCATGATGGCATTCAGTTGCCCTCCCCACAAAACACTTTCCACCTTTTGTAGACAATAACTTCCTCCTTCCCTAAAAAAATCTGACATTTCTTCGTATGTCAGGAAGAAATGTAGGTAATCTTACAATCTCTTTCTAAGTAAGACCAGAAACATGGAGGTAATGCAGGAGGGCTGACAGTTTCCATCTGGCAGGCACTTAGCAGCAGAAATGCAGAAATTAGAACCACAGAAGATGCTGAGTTGGAAGTGACCCATCAGGACCATTCCATCCAACTCTTGGCCCTGTGCAGGACACCCCAAGAATCACATCCTGTGCCTGAGAGTATTGTCCAAACTTACTGTTTACTGTCTCCAAAGGAACACTACTGAAATAGGAGAGAGGAGTGTTTTGATAACAATGTTAGATGAGCCTCCTAGAAAGATTTATAATGAAACAGGCTGGACACTACGTAAATAATGGTTATTTTCAGGAAAAAAAAACCCCTAGCTTTCACCAGGTGGCTCTTCTCCTGATGGCATGATGTTAATATTAAAAATTACAGATCAAGAATGGATTTGGGGACCTGGCACTTGGTAATTCCTGGCCAAATTCTGCTAGAAACTAGCATCAAGCAGCCTGGAACTTAACCAGATTTCCCCTTCAGTGTGGTTTACTTTTGCCCTTAAAAAGTGTCTGGTAATGCAATAATTACAATTTTAAAGTCTGCCAACCACACAGGACCCAATAAATGAAGCATAATTTTGATTTTACAGTCAACAGCCTTAACTACCCAATGGAAATCTTCTGTTATATAAACTTCTGTAGATAACAAACCAGAACTCACATCTCTTGCTCCTTTGCTCCTGAAAACAGGTTTTTTAAGGGGAATTATCTTACTGGTAACTCCTTATAACTCCAAAATACTCACCCTGTTTTTGTGTGCATTCACGGAGGCATAGCGGACGGTTCCTCGGAAACCAGCAACGTTGCGAGGCTGGAGGGAGGCAAGAAAAGTATCTCAGAAATACAGTGGATGACTGAATCCCCTGTGTAGCCAGTTCCTAAGAACTTGTCTAAATTGCTATTTTGTATGCACCCAAGGAATACAAGGCTCTTACTGCCTTCTTGTGCTCTAGCAGGTACACAGAGAGCATTCTCCGATTCTGCATTTCTAGGAAAGCTCGCTCTGTAGAGAAGGCAAGGTTGTTACAGTGCTATGTTAGAACAGTAATAGTCCAGGCACAGAGATAAGAACATTAACCAGGATCAGATTTTCCTTTTTAAACTCTAGGTCAAGGGAAAAGCTAGTAAAGAAGTTCAAAACTAAGTTATGAGAAACATGAGCTAAGCAGAGCCTAAAGATGGCCTGGGCAGGATGGAAACGGGGATCACCTACTCTGGCAGATGACCACAAATGTTTGTTGACACTGCTGTAAGCATCTTTTGTAAGATTAATTATGAACCTCTGACTTCCAGAGTTCTAGCTTTTTTCCAGATTCTTTCCCGTATATCCTATTTTGATTTTCTCTTTCCCTGATTCTCTTTTCAATGTCCTTGGGAATTAAAGGCTTGATATAGTGGCTGTGGAAAGGCAGTGCTCCTGTGACTTGTTTGTCCCATGTGGAGGCTTTCTCTGCTTTGGGGGCTGAGCAACTGTTCCAACTCTTTCTACTGCTGCCTCCACAAGAACATTAGACCATGTGAGTTCACTTAATGTAGATGTCATTCTGAAAAAACTTGCATTTAAATAATGACATCCATCAAATTCTCTTAGTTGAACTAGAAGCACAAGAGTTAACGAGACTTAACAGCAGTGCTTTCAAAATTCTTGTGACAAACCAAGTTCAGGCCAAGACTTCTTCCATCATAAGGCTAAGCTTGGGCAAAGGACTAAACTAAACTTCAAAATGAAGTTCCTACTTCCTACAAAATTAAGCATAGTAACAACAAGTTAATTGAGTAACTTGTCCCACAGAGGTCAGTGGATTCAGGTTCGTTCTTTCAGCTGTGCCTGTACTTCCAGAAGGAGGTCTAAAACTCTGTACTTTTATTCTAGGGCACCCTTCTATCACTTTAAATATGTACAATTCAGTTGCTTCCTTTTGGGTACAGAGCAGTTGCTCTGAATATTGATAGTCCCAGAAAGAATAAAATTCCAAATATTTTTTTAACAAGTTCACCAACACCATGTAACATACCCATATCTGAACAGTGTACAATGCAGCTCTTAAGTTACAATGACTCTAAGCAAAAAAAAGCTGCAAGTCTATCTTACAACTCTTTTATGCTAATCAAATACTCCCCAAAGAGGACCCATACGCATATCTCATGCACTTAATCCAGTACTTAATCTTGCACCAGCTTGAGCTATAAGATACTTATTTAGCAGCAGGTAATAGTAGAGATAATATATTTGGGATCATGTACGTCATTGCTCTCAGAACGATGCAATTCAGGATTCCCACTGACAAATGACTGCAAAATATTTTTCAGAATTCCACAGAATTCACTAATGTGAGTTCCTGAAATGCAGAATACTGGCTACTGGAATATAGCTATCACCATAAATTTGCTCTACACATTCAAAAGAAAGAAGATATTCCTCTTTTCCATTATGAACAGAAGATAGTGTGTTTGGATGCTCTTCATGAGCCATAAGGGTGTATTGTGAACAATTCTAACATGAAACCTGTAATGTTTTCAGAATAAAAATTATTCAATTTTTGCAGTCCATGCAAGTACTGAACCAAGTACCATGTGTGCTGGCTTCAGTATGTCGGCAATGTCTCTAAAAATTGTTTTAGATCAATACTTACTATTTCTGGCAGACAGGCTATCTCTGTGCAGTCTTTAATTAGATCTGTTCTGAAACCAATGCCAGGCAGTTTGCAAGCACTGGTAGAAAACCTCTCCTCTCTCAGAAGCAAAGCCAAGCCCAGCTTTTGGTGTATCTGTCCCACAGCCAACATGACCTGCTGCACCCGAGCAGTCCCACACCTGAACCCAGAGGGTTTTCCCTCCACTCTTCTCTCACGTGGCACCTCAGAGAAGGGAGAGTACTGCAACTGAGCAAGACTTGGTAGTTGCTTTGATAGAACCCTTAGAGCCCTGTGAACAAAACAGGCAGATGCTAACTGTGTAACAGTATCTTTTGCTCATAAAGGTTGCACCTCTTTTAACCATATTTGCTTGCCCTGCCAGTCACAAGGAATTGGACACTGAAATCAAGTATTTCCCAGGCTGTGGAGATACCTTGTTTTCCATCCAAACAAACAGCTCCTCTCTGAGCATTTGTTGTAGCACATGGTGCATATCCAACTATTATTGACTTTTCTTCTGAATTCATAAACATTAATTTTCCAGATTATTTCTTTACACACTTCATTTCTTCCAGTTAATAAACTTCATCCCACCACTGCACAGGCCAGCAGTGGAAAAGAGCCTGGATAAAGCATCCTTGTTGTCCAGACCAGTCCACAGTCGAGATGGAATTGAAACTGCAACTGTTAGGAGCTTCAGACTATGGAGTCATATATAATCCAACTGATTTGAATCCCCAAAATTATGAATATATAATAAACTAGCAAGCTCAAATACAATTTTAAACAATAGTTTTTGGGGTTCTTTTACACATCAGTATTACTATAAAAAATGTTATAAAGCATATGTCTTCTTTCACTGATATTGTGTCTATCACAAAGCTGAAGTACTTTACTACACACTGCTGCATTGTGTTAAAAGCTTGGTTTAAAATGAGTTTCAGCTTGGGGGAATGTGTTAGATCAGTACCACAGAGCAAAACCTATACTCTGTGTTCTTTTCACTGCATTAGCAATGTAGACTACCTCACAGACAGAGACAGAACTAGGTAACAAAATTCTGTATGAAGTGGATGTATTTTCCAAACTGTGCTCTTATACACCCATCATTTTCCAGGTTAAACACTCAGGATCATTTGTATTTTAAGTGCCAACAGTGTCTCCCTCATGATTCACATGAAGTCTGTCTTTCCTGCACACTCCCCTTTTATTTGAGGAGTGCTCATATTTCCTCATTAATGTGAATCCCTGCTCCTCAAACCATGTTCATTTATAGAGATTAAAATTATTCCTTTTGCCTCACTGGTAAAAGGAAACTGGATATTTTTAATGTCCCGGTTTCCAGCTGCCTTCCTAAAAACTTGTATTTGGATGCCAGTACTTTCTTCCTGCTGTTTCTTGTGACTCTGGTACTCTCATGACCCTGACCATCGGTTCCTCCCCAACTTTCTGGAAGCCTGTGGAGACACCTAATGAGATGCACAACCTTTGCCCCTGGCAGGCCTGCTAACATCTAGGGTATTAACCCATCTCTCCTGGAATCAGGAAAAGGACTTTCAGCAGTAAGAACGTGAAAAAAAAGTTTGCAGTTTGAAGAGAAGGTGGTAATCAGAGAGGAGATGCCACAGATCATGGAAAGCATTTGGAGATATATCTTGGATAGAAATGACTTGTTGGAAAGGTTGTGGTAAGATGGAAAAGTGAAAGAAAGCTTCATCTGAACTAAAAGGAAGCATCCCTGTGACCTCTAGGAACCTTCTGCTTCTTCAGACAGGTCCATGAAAGAGATGTAGAGATATGCCTCTCCACCTTGTCTGATGGGGACAAAATCCGCGTCTCTTATATGCATTTTGACTTTTTAATTTAAACAGCAGTATTTTTGTAGAATCATTAATGACTGCATCATATTTTATGCCTGCAGGGAGTCAGAAAAGAATAAGGGAAGCTGGAGACAGAAAAATAAGATGAGAAAACTCCCCTCCCCTTGCCTCTGAAACCACAGAATTGACAAAATCAGTCTGGCACCACCCAAATATCTGTCAGTCCCTCAGGCAGAATCCCAAGTGTTCTAGGCCTTTGCATCACATTTAAGTAGCTGTCACGATCCTGCTGAAAAACAAACAGATCATGAGGGAAAAAAGAAAACCAGGTGTAATTTGGACTTCCATATATAACAAAAGCACAAACCAAAATGAAAACCCAGAAGCATGATGATGGCTCACTCACAACTCATAGCAGAGATGGTTACGAGCAGCAGATGGGAAGCCAACGCATCAAACACAGCCTCAAAAGAAGAGCCCAAAAGAACTGTAAAACAGAGAGAAACCCAAAGAAAAACATGATAAAAAAAACCAACAAAATGAGAAAAAAATTAAACAGAAATGAATTTAAAAACATTCAATATTGTATCCCAACAGAAACCTGTGTCTTGTTGAGCTGTTGCCATCTCCCATCACCCTTCCCATGGCTGTTGGCCCATCCTGTGCTGAGTTTCATTTAGACACAAAAGACACGAAGCCTTTCGTGAGCCTGTGTGATTTGTGAGTGCTCTGCAAATGGTGAGAGGGGGCCCTCTAGGGAGAACCTTCCCCTGCTTGCATATCACACCTAATAACTGGAAAAACAAAGCTGAGAGCAGCCATGCAGACAGCCTTGCCACAGGTCACTTGTATGCTTCTACTGTGGTTTTCCTTCCTACAATCATCTGATGTGTACTCCTCCCTTCCTCCCCATACCAAACTGATCAAATAGCCCGCAAGGGGATTTGCTCCCTCATTTCTTGCCCTTTTCATCCAGAGCAAGTTCTAACATTAGCACATAAGTTTCTAAAAATCAACAGCAATGTTCCCTTTCCTATTTGAATTGTTACGGATTCTCACCTAAGATACTTGTTTTTTTCTGCAACCACTACCTTGCTTTCCCACAATCAATCTCCATACAAACAATGGCTTGCCAACTTTACAGGTTTCACAGCTGCCAACTTCAGGCATGTTCCCTTTCCCTGGTGACTGCTGCCGTGCTCCACTTTTCATGGGGGGATGCAGAATGGTGGTTTGGGAGAGAGCAGGATGAAACTCAGTGCTGCTTTTAGGTGACATGAGCAGTCATTGTATCTGTGAATGGCACGGTAGAGAAATCTGAGGGACACCCTCATCAGAAGCAAAAATTAATATTATAATATATTATATAACCTTAAAACTCAATTCAGTGACCTGAGGAAAAACCTTGACTGAGAGACACTTATTCCAATAGAAATCAAGTAATCAAAAGCAATCTACACAATGGAGTTTCTTATTTGAGTCTCACTATACCCCTTTCCTAAAAACGTGCAAATCCTAAGAATTCCATAAACTTTGCATGAAAACTAGTTTTGAGAAAGCTATTTAAGTCTCCTGCTATTTTTTCCAAATTAAAAGACACAAAGCAGTTGAGTTAAAATGCCATCGTTGCTACTTTACTTCAGAAGAGTTCAAAACTTACAATGAATTTAACACCATTAAAGAGCAAGGTATTTTGTCTTTTTAAATAGCATACATCACATAATTCCAGCACCTGAAATTGTGCTGAAGATGAGAATGTCTTTCTCACAGTAAAAGCAAAGAATGAGTATTTTTTTTTTAGTCAAAAGCTTATTTCAGTTGTAATCCTATTATTCAGTTATCATGATTTTTAACAAGAGAGCTTTGGCCTCAGAGCTGCACTTGTTTCTTACATGCAAGGTCCCATAAAGGCAAGAAGCAGCACAGAATATCCCCATGGAAAGAACAGAGTGCTAAGTAAGAAAGATAAGTTTTTCATCCACTGAAACAGACCAAAGGAACTACTGAAATGGAAATGTTTTGGAGTCACATCTCCTTTGGGATTTAGAGCTCAAAATGTTTTCCTGGAGCCAGATGGGAATAATGATTCTTTTCTATCAAAACGAAGAAGATAAAAGGCAGTTGTGGCAATCCCTGAGATGCAGCACACTGAAGTTCAAACCTCCTGACATTTATATTCCATATCTCTCCTTCCAGAGTACACTCTCATCCCTAACCCACAGGGTGCTTTGAGATGCAAGTTTAAGAACATACAGGTTGGAAATGATACCTTTTGCATGGAGCACATGAATAAATTACCGAAATGGAGGAAGTGTATGACCTGGCAGCAAATGCACTTACCTGACTGAGGAGAGATCTGACCTGTAATCCAACTCAAATCCAACATTCACTTCCCTAGGGAGCAGAGCCTCTGTTCCCTCATCACCGGCCACAGTAAGAGTTTTATATTGCTCCCTCCATTTTCCAGTGGGAAGAATAATCAGAGCTTCAAGTGGAATAGCATCAACCAGAAGGAAATGACAAATTCAGATGTAATGTATACTCCCCCTGCAGCTTGGTAGTAAAAGCACTCAGAGATGGAAAATGGGATCTCAGTCCCCTGAAGGTATACATAAAATTTGAGCCTGAGTTGTCCTTCCTTTTCCCTCACCCCTTTAACAGCTGCTGTGTAAAATAAAGCCAACAACAACCTGATGTAGATGATCTGAGGTCACCCTCGTTGACCCTGGGCTTTATGGTGATGAAAGCAGAGAAACAGCCACCTGTAGCAAGATACCAGATTCCCTGCTTCCTAAGAGAGTTTCAAATCCATCATCTTAGTCTGCTTTCCATATATTTAATTTCAACAGCATTGGATTTCTGTAACTGTGGCATTTTAAATCAGAACATAATCTCACTTCTCAAGTCCAAATTTGCTACTCCAGCAATTAAAGTAACAATGAGAGACTTAATGTAATTTTTGTGACAATTTGTTTTATAACTAACCTGTTCCCAGTGAAATTGCATTTCTATTATATATTAAATGTGCAATGTTTTTAAGACCTAGGTCCATTCTTTTTCCTTTCCCTCATCTCTGAACAGACGTGACTGTGCTGTGTTTTCAGCCTTTCATGTGATTACCTTTTTATAATACAAAGTTTGAGACAAAAATTATGTTCCCTCCCAAGCTAATATAGTAAAACAGCTCCACAAATCTGCTATTCTACTCCAAAATGTTAATTCCTTATGTAATACTACAGATTTACATGTATTTCAAGTACAAGCAAGTATAAAGCTACTGGGCTCCTCTGTCTGAATATCTGGGGTATTAGGATGTAGAAGTTCCTGTCTTCTGTGTTATTTTATAGCTCATTTTCCAGTGGGGGGAAAACTACTTAGTAGAAAAACATGCCATCATCTCCTCTTCTAATACCTTGCTCACTGCAGCAAAGTTTATTTTTAACACTATGCACAGACATTTGGAAAATAAATACCTTTTTCTCAATTAGCTGACATATTTCTTCAGCCTCCCTCACGCTCTTCTGCACAGGCTGTGCACTGTCCTGCCTACACCATCATCCCTGTGCCCACTGACTCCCAGAGCCGCCCTCGTGCATGTGCAGTCTCTCCAGCAAGGGACTGCAAACTACTGCAGTGCAGTCTGAGCCACAAGGAGATCGAGATCTAATCAATGGGCTGCAGCTGAGTAAGCTAAAATAAAATGCTTGCTGAGCAGAACAGTCCACTGTCATATCCTGCAATGGGAGAGAGGCTTCAGGAAAAACATACCCTCTATTTTCAAATAAATAATTAAGATCAAGATGCTAAATCCCTGAATGCTTGCAATTAATATTTGTGGAGCCACAGGGAACGTGTTTCTGAAATCAGGGTACCACAGAGGAAAGGCACAATGCTTTCTGTACTGCATGTGACAAAACAGGCACAGCAATGATCAAGGAGTTCTTGTCCAAAACCTGACCTACATTAGCACAGAGGACCTCCATGACTCAGAACACCTCTATTACATAAGCATACGTTGTTCATCATCTGCATAAGAATGTTTATGTTCATTTCTCCCTTCAAGTTCACATTTTCTTCTCAGCCTTAGCTCTCCATATCAAACAGATTCTGCTAGTCCAGCTCTCTGCTATAAAAATTAATGCAAGATGAAAAATTTGATTTGTGCACATTCTAAAGAAGAGAATTCTACATATTTTAAAAAAACCCAAGATTTTCTCAGTTCATTCCCCAGCTGCTCAGTTCTGTTGTCTTAGCACTGAGTACTGATACTACTGCATGGCAAAGGTGGGTTGTACAACCAGGATGTCACGGTGAATAAAACTGCTTGTGTCTCTATCTGAATCACAGCAGAAGGTTGCATTTAGGGAAATAACAGTTAAATCCCTAAAAAAGATCACTGCATCCTGTAATATCAAATTTGCTACGAAAGGTTTTGGGATTCACCACAAAATGGACTTTTTGGGTGGGAGGGAAGGGGAGAAAATCAGGAAGAAAAAACTGGACTTGTTTCTCAGAAGAGTATCCCCTGCAACTGCAAGCACTTACTAACTAGTATTTTACAGACTTTAGTAAAATTCCTTTCATTCATCTTGTGCATGTTATAATCACAATCTTTTCAATCCCACTTCATGCAAGTTTGTCATTACTGTCTTCTGAACACTGCTTAGATATGCAACGCCTGATTTGAAACTGGACAGGGGGTATCTTGCGCATCAACTCTTACCTCATCTAGATTTGTACAAAGGCACTAAAAAGGTGGTGTAGTTTTCATCATCCTATTCCATAACGACCATAACAATTGCATCACTGGCTCTATTCATCTCAGGTAACCTGTCTCCAGTCCTAAAGGAGATGCTTCTACATATCCTACAGGTAGGTCACAGGGAGCTGGGCAGATGCATTCTGTTTCATCTGGCATGTGCAATACTGATTTTTAAAAGGCATAACAATTATTCATGCGCTACACACCAGAATGAAAATTTGACACCCTCCTAAAGAACAAAATCAGCAGAAATGTAACTAGCTGGGATAGCTACCTTTCTAATTAGCAAAAGTTGACACAGTTTTTCTAAGGGAAAGTAGTGCCTCACCAACAGTTTACTCTGCAGCATTTGTGCATATAGGCAAGACCAAGCTAGTCCATACAGTACAGATGAGTTTTCAAAAACATCAGCCTCTCAAAAGGTCCACAGTATAAGAAACTGCACGGCAAAATACGTTTCTCTCTCATTTGAGTGGTGTCAACTATAGCTGTCCTTTAAAGAGACAATATGCAAGGAGTTTTGAAATCGGCCAAATTCAGAACCTAATTTCCTTTATACCAAAGTTTAACTGTGAGGCTGGTTCTTAATGTTTAACAAAAACTTTGGCATGAAAAGATGAAAATTTTGATTTAGTTTTCCCCCTCTCTTTATGGCATTTATAAGCAGCACAGTAAACTGGTAACTAATGGAGCTGTAGCAGCTGCAACAGCACTTAACAAAGCAAGGGTGTGAGGGACACCAGGAACTTTGCTCAGGACACTGTGGGCCTCACTGGGCCTGCAGTAATGGTGGTGATGGCCCACAGGGCCTGGTTCCCCACATGAATAAGATCAACAGAATCTCCACAAAGCCTCTGGAAGGGAAAATCAAGAACCCTGCAATGCAAGGAAAAAGGGACGGCTGGTGTTAATGCTCAAAGGAGTAAAAGATGGATATTCCCAAGAGAAGGGAAAGCTGGCAGCAGAAAGGAGGCTCCTGCCCCACATGCAGATCTGCAGGTGCAGAATAGATTAAGTATCCTGGGAACTGGTGAGGAGGAACAAAACCTTGCCAGGGAGCTACCTGAGCCTGAATCAAATGTCCGTACAGGGAAGCAAAGGTGAGCAATGGTCACTGAAAATTCCTTCCTGCAGGAAATAAAAATCCCCATCTACTGACCTAATTTGATGTCTCAAGAGCTTTGTGGCTTGTTGGGAACCTGGATATGGGATAATAAGGACAGATTGCCAAGTTTGTGTGGCTATCTGACTATTAACACTTGCAGCTCATTCATGGGAACACCAAAAGCGCCTGGTTTTCAAGCAGTGACCTTGAATTATTCTGAGTGACTACAGACCTTGAGGCATGGGGGTCTGAGTGCTCTCCTAAGTCCTGCCAGGGGGAAGCTTAGGCAGCAGCAGATGCATTGTGCAAGTCAACACCAAGCTGTCAAAGACGGGGCTTTGGCTTCTATGACCAAAGGTCCCTCTTTGAGGAAAAAGAACTGATGGTGGAAGAAGGGACGTTTGACATACATAGTGGCAAGAGCATCTTTGCAAAGACTTGGCATCTTATCTTGCTAATCAGTGAGGAGGACTTAAAGTAGGTACAGCAAGACAGGATTACTGTAGCCTGAAGAGAAATAGAAGAACAGAGACTGAGAGGAGGTGCCCCAGGAGAGGATGATAGAAGCTTCTACATCTCTCTTGGGGAAGCAGCACAACAGAGGGCTCACCTCAAGTGCCTGTTCAAAACCTCCCAGACATGTGTAACAAACAGGAGCAGTCAGTGCTCCATGTGCCATTGCAAATCTATGATCTCACTGGGATTATAGAGACTTGGTGGGACTGCTTGCATGGCTTGAGTGCTGCAATGAATGGAAAAAAGGACTGGGAAGGCAAGGAGGTGCATTTTGACAGGAATGGCTTGAATGTATGAAGCTTTCCTTGGAGCAGGGGATGGGACAGTCACTATTGATGGGTAAGTGATCAGTTACAGGTAGCATAATTAATTGTAACCACCTACTACTGACTGCCTGATCAAGAATTAAAAACAGTTGAAACCTTCTTTAGACAACTGAGTGAAGCTTTGCAATTACAAACCCTGGTACTCACATGGGGCTTGGATTACTCCTACATCTACTGCTCCTGCATCTACGTGTTTCAGAGACAACATGGCAGGGTGAAGCAATCCAGCAGTTTTCTTGTGAGCATTGAGCAGAACCAGAAAAACAAGCAGTGGAGGTTTGTAGTCATAAGGGAAGGATAACACTGAAGAGAAGCACAACTTCCTGGGGAACCCGGTGGACAACAAGCTGTCCATAAACCAGCAGTGCCCTTGTAGCCAAGAAGGCCAACGGTATCCTGGGATGCATTAAGAAGAATACTGCCAGCAGGTCAAGGGAGGTGATCCTGCCCCTCTACTCACCCCTGGTGAGGCCAGTCTGGAGTGCTGTGTCCAGTTCTGGGATCCTCAGGACAAGAGTGACGTGGAGCTCCTGGAGTGGGTCCAGCAGAAGGTGACAAAGATGATGAAGGGACTGGAGCATCTCAGTTCTGAGGAGAGGCTGGGGGAGCTGGGCCTGTTCAGCCTGGAGCAGAGGAGGCACTGACAGGGAACCTCATCAATGTCTGCCAGCGTCTGCAGGGAGGGGCCAGAGGATGGACCAGGCTCTGCTCGGTGGGGCCGGGCAATGGGACAAGAGGCAACAGGCAGGAACTGAGGCTAAGGAACTTCCACCTGAACAAGAGGAAGAACTCTGTGCAGTGCCCGAGCACTGGGACAGATTGCCCAGAGAGGTTGTGGAGTCTCCCACCCTGGGGATAGTAAAGAACCATCTGGATGCAATCCTGTGCCACGTGCTCTGGGATAACCTTGTTTGAGAGGAAGGCTGGATCAGATGCCCCACTGTGGTCTCTTCCAACTTTACCCGTTCTGTGAATCTGTGTGTGGTTCTTCTCTCCAGCATTAGATCACTCACCCAAAGTTTGGAAGCCAAAGCTTCAAAAGCTTCTTCTCCTACAGGAGTTCCTGCATTCTCTTGACAGCAGATACCACAAACACCATGTATTTAACCCACAGGCAGAATGGGAGCAGGCATATTGAAATCTCTCTCATTTAAACTTTATGGCTGTGCATAAACTTGAGATATATTCCCTAGAAAAGGGATGTTGGGAGACTCAGAGCCCTGCAGAAGGCCCTGTTGACTGTGATTAAGTAATTTTTTCACTGTCTTTTGTTAGAAAACGTAAGTATTGAGCACCAAAAGATGTTACTAAGATTAATGAACCAGGAATACTTTGTGAATTCATCACTGACAGTACACCCTTGAGAAATGAAAAATTTCAGGTCAGACATACCTTGCCAAATACAGATGACAGACCTTAACCAGAATTTGCCGCCTTTTAAACAGGAGAGAGTGTGTCTTTGAGAGGCAGGGAGGAGCAGTAAGAAATCAGCATCTCCTCTAGCAGTTCTGGCAAGCTGCCTGGCTATTCCTTGTTCAGGAACTTGTCCTTGCAAGTGTTTGAAAACAAAACACACTGAAAATATTAGGGTTTTTTTGCCCACTAGCAGTCTGTCCTGTTTTTTCTAATAGCCAGAGTCCCCCTTGCTAGCCAGGATGTTGGCTGTGATGTAAATGCCAGAAATACTGCTGGTAGCCAAAGTCAGAGCCTTCAGCCAGGCCCTAAGCAGCTCCCGGCACACCACGGACACCACATGGCTACATGACCAATGCACATCAGCTCTGCCTGCCCAAAGGAGTAACTATCAAAGCCTGACTTTTACAGCCCACAAAGAAATATCAAATGATGAGACTGCTTAGAACAGCTGAGCTTCCCTGATTGTCAGCAGAGGGAAGAAAGGCTGCTGATGCTTCAGCACACACCTTCTGATCCCAATCATCTTCTGTCTTTATAGAGCAATATAAGTTCCTAGAGACGGTTGCCCAGCAGACTTTGTAACATGTGGCAATAGGCAAGCAGTAGAGGGGTGAGATCACTCCTATGAAAGCAAATCTGTGCCACAATAGCTTTTCTCCAAGGACTAGCATTTGTGCTAATATTAGCATCCCACATAAGGGAGACCAGTTTCGTTTTCCTAGACGCACAGGATAAATTCAGATTCAGAATAAATCTGAATTTAGTTACATCAAGTGAGCCATAACTTTACAAATGCTGATCTATCAAGCTGAACTGTCAAGTAGCCATCCTCTGTAGAAACACAGAGATCAAATCTATAACACTCATCAAAAGCTCAGGAGAGTACAGCTCCCTATGTAAAAGCTGCTGGGATAGCCCTTGAAAGAAGGCCTGGGAAGCCAGAGTGGTAACAGCTAAGGATGGAGAAGAATAATGCCTAATGAAGATTATGCAGACTAGAAATGATCCCACTTCAAAGTTTTAATCAATCTCTAGAAAGAAAGAAGCAAGAGGTAAGTTAAAAAAAAACCAAAAACCCAACAAATCCACAGCATCCTAAAGACTGGCTCATTATCTGTATTACTGGAAAGTCATTCAGAGTTTTTCTGAAAGGGTGATAAGATTGTGGCTCTGAATTTCAGAGGATATGAAAACAGCTGATACTTTTATGGTATTATTCATAAAGTATGACAATGCTTCTGAAACTGCAGGAAACTGCAGAGAACCCACATGAGCAGAAAACTTCTGTTAAAAAATTTAATATGACTGAAAGCAAAACCCAGACTTCTTCCAAAAAAAGAGAGAGTGAGCCCCTTCCCTCAGCTATCTTGTGAATTCTACCTCAGAACCAAACAACAGAAATACTAGGCTCAGGATGATTATGTTATAAATCTGAAAAATGTATTATTCATGGATAAATGAATGGAAGGAGAATGGAGAAAAAAGAATTTACCTTACTGGCTTGAAATAATCTCTTCAGTGAAACAAGTGATAAAGTTCTTATTAAAAGAACCCAAACACAAAACACCACAAAATGTCTTATTTCTCTTGCCTTCATACCACCTTTCACCTCCATCTCCTTCCTAATCCTCAGTGCATTACTTGGGCAGCAATCACTCGGTGCTTCTCCAGACAAATGCCTTGGTCTGAAAGTGGTATCAGGCAGCAGAGACACAAAAGGACCAAACAGCTAAGTGACTATTGCATAATGTTAAAAAGCACTGAAGTGAATATTTATGCATTTTTTTGCTGTATCATTTCTGTCAAAAAGCCTGACCCCCTGAAGTGTGGTGCGGGAGAATAGGTACTTTAGGTACATGAGACTTTACCCTGTATGATCCCCCTATATCCCAAATCAATGGAGACTTTTCACCACTTTCAGAAAAGCACACTCCCACCCCTCTAGGGATGGCATGTATATTTTTAGGAACAGATGATATGTCATTCATCCTTCTATAAGACCCATCTGTGGCAAGCAAGCAATGAAACACCCAGATTGACCAGAATGAAGACAAATCTTCTCAGAGTCCTGCACTCTGACAAAGCCCCCCTCACCCACACCAACCCAAGCAGGACACAGCTTGCAAGACACAGCTGAAGAATCTTTTCCCTGGAAAAGGCTGGATGTAGAGCTGTTTCTAAAAACAGGGCCTGGGAGCAAACTAAAAGTGAAGTAATTTTAAATTACAGTGAGAAAGAAACAAAATAGAGGATTCAAAAGAAAAGAAATTTCAAAAAATTAATTTCTTTAGTAAAGAAAGAACAGTGTTCAAATAATGGGACTTGAAATACAGACATAAAGAATTATTTCATTAAGGAATGAAGAAATTTTGCAGAAAATCAAATGCCAGTTTCAAGCTGTAATGGACTTGAATTCTGACTGCACAAAGAGGAAAGGAGGGGGCTATATTTTGTGAAGGGCAATATGGAGAAGGATTATCCCCAAACTAAGAAACATTGACAAGGAAGTCCAGTAGTATGTAATATGCGTCCTTCTAAGAGTAAGAGGCAAAGGTTCTTATTCTTACTTTCTAAGAATAAGAACCTTTGGAGCTGCTCCCAACTACAGGGAAAAAGAAAACTGAAAAGACTTACAAAAGAAGAAAAAAAAAATAAAAACTCCCCAGCTATAGTTGTAAAGTAAAGACACAAAATCTCACTGGCCTTTGCTTTCTTCCCACTCCCCAACCATACCCTGCACTACAGAGTCTCTGTATTTAGCTAGCACATTATCAACATTTTCCGGAACAAGAATTATCTTGCAGGTGGAAAAAGTGTGCAGATCCAAAGCTGCAAGCCTAGGATGATAAACAGAGATATTGTATGAGCACTCTCTGCTTGCACTGTGTTCTGAAATAAATCTAGGAATTCTCTGACAGATCCTAGAATATCTGAAGCTTTACACATCCTTATGAGTGACCCCAGATAACACTGTGCTGGTAAAAGAACTCAAGATAAAATCCATATTACATGGCACAAGTCATGCCCCCTGCCCTTACCTCTCCTCCAGGCAGGCACACTGAAATATCCCTGCTAGGAAATCCAGATAGGGGCAGCAGACATAAAACCAAAGCTAGAAAGAGTGAGAACAGCACTACAGGCTGCAGCTCACAATAAGCTCAGCCCCAAAGATCAGGTCAGCCTCTAACTTCCAGCATACTTTTTCACAAAAAGCTTTAAGAATACACCAGTCTATTTCCCCAGACCACAGAGAACTGAACTAGACCAGTCCCCTGGGGTTAGAGAAGTTACATGGCCAGCATTGGGCTCACCCTCTTTGCTAGTCCATATTGTACTCAGTAAGTATTGCAAGCCTGTGGAAAACACGATTATCTTTTAAGACAAGATCTATCATCCCTCCTTAGATCCCCAACTCAGCTGAAGCCACTTGATGCTTCTCACCTTGCAGAAAATACAGTGCAATAGAATGACCACGCACAACAACAACAACAAAACAAACAGAACCACAAAACCTTTCCATTCCTAATCAATTGCAGAAATGGAAAAATACTGCTTGAAATGTACTTACTGGTCGAACTTCCCCAGTAGTGTTGGTGTACTGGCGGGCCAGACCAAAGTCTAACATGTAGCACTTCCTATATGTTGAAGGTAAGCGGCCCATGGCAAAGTTGGACTGGACAAAGAAGGAAAGAAAAAAAAGTCAAACTGATGCCAGCAGCTTGGGTAAGAGTGGCTATTTGTTAGCAAAATTTTATCATGTAGCTCCACATGCCTCTGGTGGAAACAAGTCAAAGAGATTAATTTTAAGATGCACCTTAAACGTCACGATTAGAGAATCACTGCCTTGATAAGACGTTCACTTTGCAGATGAGAGACTGTGGAGTCTCAAAATTGCTAAAATTCACACTAGCTTAGCTAAATTTCTGCTGCTCTGAGAAAGAGCTACATTTAACACCCCTAGCTCTGCAGTGAGAACTCCATGACTTGCATAACACGCTGGAGTTCTTGTAGACAAATGCTTCTGTTCATGGTTCAGCTGCTAGCACGAATTACTCTGCCCTAACTCCCAGGATCTCCATTCACTGCATGGCATTGCCCAGATCTATCTGAACATTGAGTCATATAGAATCCACCAGGCTTGGTTCTTTGTAAATAAACCAATAACAAGCAAACAGAGCAGCTCCTTTTTTTAACCTCAATCTTAAAGTTCTATCCTTTACCATAATGTGTGGCTGCTAAAGGATTTGTAGCCAACCACATTAGTGACTTATTTTCAGCTGAATTCAGTCAGTCAAAAGCAGCTGATTTTAAAAGGAGGAAATGAGTTTGCTAGAAGGAAGTTGGTCTCAGGTATGGCATAGCAACAAGTGTTCAGGTCAAGTAGGGAAGAGCTGTAGGAAGAAGACTGGCTTCTACAATGAGACTTAGAATTACTGTGCTTTGCCTAGACAGATGACCAACAATGTGACTGTGTTTCTGACACCGGAAACTGCGCTCCAGTTCTTTTGGCAACCACTCATACAGGATTAAGAGCATGATTTAACTAAGTCAAAGACATGAATTAACATTTATTCAAGTGATGCGTTACAGAACAAGACTTCCTTTCTGAACAACTTTTACAGTGATAATTGGCTGGACTCCAAAGGACCATTCAGAACTAGACTGCTTCGTCATGGGATCTTGACTGGTACAAGTATGACTGACAGCTACCAACCCACCACGGAGCAGCCTCTGCCAATAAAAGCTGGTTTGTTATGCACTTAAAGGAAGGACAACACTATATTACTATTCTGTACCTATAGAACTAACATGTCAGACAGTGGGAATGTGCAAGGAAGCCTAAATGTATCTGCTAAGACCTGCCCATACTCAGACTGTCTTTATTGACTCAAGCAGAACAGACAGACATAAAACCAAAAGGACAATTTCCAAAACAACATACAGGCTTGATGTCACGATGCAGGAATCCCACAGAGTGAATGGCTTCTATTGATTCCAGAATCTGTTTGCCCAATCTCAGCGTTGTGCTCAATGTGAAAGTCCCTCGAGGTTGACTCCTTCTCAGATCTGCAAGATTTCGGCCCTGAAACAGTCAATAGAACACTTAAACCATCACAGGAAAGCAGAGCCTTTCACAGCTGTGAGTTCTAACATGCAACCCCAAAAAAGCAGACATGCTACTCATAGAGGAGCTCACCTCATGTCTGCTTTATTTCTTGTGTAAGATTTTCCAGTAGTTAATTTTAGTTTTTAAGTGATGCATTTGCTGATAAGAAGAAAACCAGACTGTTATCTTGGGAAATCAGCTGGTCACTATTTGTGCATTAGGCATGGCATTGGATAGCAGTGCCTCAGACCGTAGAGACCAGCATCTCCTTTTTGTTAAACCCAGACCACACAGAAGCTGTTTTAAGAACAACCACTGACTACTCTCTGAGCCTTCTGCAGATTAAAGCAGTACAAATTTGATAAGCAGGTCATGATGCTGCAGTTTCATCAGAAACTTCCTAGCACACATTGTCTGGTTCAAGCTCAAGCCAGCATTGTTGTGGCAACACCACAATCACTTTGTGGGAAGTTGTTGATCAGGTGAATCATACCCAAAATCAGGAGAGGAGGATTTTTCCACTGACTTAATACTTATCAAAACAAATTGCTAATTTATCTCCAGTTAATTAAATTTCTGAGGAAAAACAAAAGGGCTACCAGCTATGCATGAAAATCAACACAATTTAGGAAAGAAACAGGAAAAAACGGCAGAGTAAATGCAAGAAGAATCCTGGTGTTCTTTGATGTCTGTCATTTTGGTTTTGTCTATACCTCTTTAGCTTTGTAAAGAGAAGCTACTAAAATGATTGCATTCCATGGCAGAGTGCTCCTCTAACCCACAGAATTAATGTATTTACCAACTAATTAAAAACATTAGGAACAAGAGCCTGCTGTTTCAGAGAACATTCACAAAGAACAAAAGCTATAGGGACATGCTGTTTATTACTATGCTTTAGAATCTCTTTATTCTGCTTCTGTAAAGACATATACAGAAGACATCTAGCATCTGTGGAAGACATATGCTTATAATACAAGTCCACATGAATTCAATCAAGATTCCCAACAGCAAATATATAAAAAATTCCAAGCAGTTGAGGAGAAAACAGAGATTGCTCTCCAAACGCCATCTCTTCATCCACTTATTTCCAGTTCTCAGGTTCTTTACAGATATAAAGGTGCCAGCTGGCTCATGTAATGTATGACAAGTCTCTCAAATTGTTTTGAGCCATGTTTCACTTCAGGCTCTGGACCCTTGAAGAGTCACACCTGACACAGGCCAGATCACAGACACAGCCAAGCCACAGCAGTCCACCCAGTTTTTCTCCTTAACATGAACAAAATCAAACTAAACCACCTCTCTAGTGCTTATCTCTTGAATTTCTGTGACACTCTACTAGAGGCAGCACAGCTTTGTCATTGGTGTTCTGAAACATCCAAATTACTGAACTGACAGCAGATCTTGCTTTCTACTGTAAAGCTGTTCCTTGAACACCAGTTCTCTTATCCAATGGTAACATGGAAAGCAAGGCTCATTTTTTTCAGGGCTGCACACTGAAATGTGCTGTAAGTTTCCCCAGCTGCTACTGCTACCAGGAAAAGACACAAAATGAGCATTATTTTCCAAATAAACACCGTCAGGCTGATTATGGAACAGTGTAGATGCAACGAGTTGCAAAGCTTGAGAGTGGAAGCCTCAGTCCTGGTGACTGAAGAGAAAGGGAGAACTGCAGTACTCAACAGTCAGAGGTACACGTGATAAACCATGTCTCAGCAGGTCTTGAAGGAGAATTTTAGCCTGAAGAGTGATGGTGCAGAACTAGTTAATGCCTTATGTATCAACGTCTTCATCTGCAAATGAAATTATTTTTAGCTCTGCCTACTCTATGAGCTCAGTGACATAGTCAAGAACAAACTAGAAAGTAAGAGAACTCATGCAGAGAAATTTCTTTCCAAGAAAAAGTCCCTTTTATCAGGCTTGGTAAGGACAGGATTGGGAGGGTAGAAGCCTTGTTCTTCCACGAGCTCCAGGCTAGCCCTTTCACCAATCATATTCATACTCACACTGGAGCAGCAGCAGCGGGCAGGGTTGTTTAGAGAGCTAAAGGATTTTTTCTATCCATAACAGCAGTTGGGATGCCAACACTACATAAAAGGCAAGCCGAAGCACCAGGAGTTTACTGGTTTTATACAACTGTCTTGCAAAGCAGAATTACAAAAGAATCAGAAGTTTATTTTTAAGAAGTACTGAGATCTGCTGGTACCTGTTTTACTTCACCTACTGTCTAGCAGTGCAGTCACCATGTGGTAGCTACCCAAGTATTTGCCCTTATTGACTTGAACACAGCAGTGTTCAAACAGGAGTGAACACTTCCACAGCAGAAGCTGAGTTACTGCTGAGCTTGGGAGAGACGGGGGGAGCCAGAGATTACGGCCTTTCACAGAGAAACTGTGCTGCTGCTGTGACACCACAGCTCACTCTGAGCTCTGATACAAGACATATTTTGAATGCTGCATCACAGCTCAGCAGGAGGTATTTCAAAGAACTGCCACTGCCGCACAATGCTGTGGGTTGCTCCTGTGAGCATTCTGAATTGAGTGCTTTCCCCAGAAAATTGACAGAAAGCCATCTTAAACAGAAAAGCAGAGCTGTGAAATATTTTAGCACATCTTGACGACTGGAGCCATCTCAAGGGACATCAAGAGCAACACCAGCCCTTCTCACTGTCTTCCATTCCACCTTTTTTCTGTGTACGACCAAGTCTTTACACCAGTGCTTGGCCTTACTTTCTCAGTGTAAATCTTTCCCAGTGATGCCATCTCTATTGGACAGACAGGAGAGGCGAAAGACAGAACTCACCTGAAGCTGCATGACCACATAATTAAACTTTTCATTTCTTCCACAGCCAATAAATCTGCAAACGTGATCCTTCCCTGAAAAGAAACAGTAATTAACAGAATAGAATACAAGATAACAACCCAGTGATCATGATGTTTAGAGAAATGGTTTCTGATTCAGGGCTGGTACCCATAAAGTGGTTTCAGGTAAGGAGTTTTGCATAATAAGCTGAGCCCAGCTCACTACACCAACTTTACTCAGTACAAGCTGACTTGTACACACCACCACCAGACTTACCTACTAGCACTGCTTACCCTGAAACAGCTAATCTAATGCTACCCCTACATGAAAAAACCCTGATTTTTATAGTCAGAGACACCTGGAAAAGAAAGATGTTTATGGAAATACTCAATTGAAACATTAACGAAATTTCATAACAACAGAAGGAAAAAAAATCAGGGCCATTCAATATCAAGTTCTAGCATGATGTTAGTACAAACTACACCCATTCAGGCAAAATCAAACTAACTCAGACACTCCACAATACTCAGCTGGTCCTCAGGGGGAGCAAAGGTTGTCAGACCCTGACCTGTAATGGATTTGTGATGGTTTGCTCTCTACATTCTCGGAAGGGGAAGAATGAGGCATGAATCCCCCTAAGAGCAGACTGCTGATAACAGAGTAAAGGTTGATGCACACCACAATGGTGAACTCTTGGTTCCCAGTGAGGTTTCTCAGTAGGGAAGGGCGTGAGTATCATTGCATAAGTCTGCCCTACGTTTCTTTGTAGCACTTGAGCAATGGTGATTTGAATTAGTTTTTAAACCGAAGCTTATTGTTTGATAAGTCCCAGTTTTAAAGAAAAAAAAGGGAAGAACATGAACACTTAGAATAATGAGTAACTGCACTGCCTGTAGCACCCTCAGGGCCCTGCTACTACTGTCACTGTGTGCACCGCAGGCCTGGGGCATCAGTAACCAGTGGGGACTAAAAGACATGACAGAATAGGGACGTGGAAGGCAGCAGGAAACAGACCAACTTTTACACTGGAGAACCAGAGCTTTGACCAGAGCAGTGCACACAGCTGTGGAATATGGAGCTCCACTCCAGGACCCTCAGTAAGAGCATCAAAAGTTTGCCTTTTAGGGCCCAGCAGCATCCCACCAGAACAACCACACTCTCTCCCCTACCATAAGGAGATATCAGAGCTGCTGGCAACCAGAACTGAAGGAATAGAGACCCTGATTGCTTCGTAATACCGTTGGAAGAACAGGTTTAAGACAAGCAAACAAGCAAACAAACACCAGTCCTAGTTGTGGGGTTTGGTCGCCTTTTGGGGTGTCCTTTTGGCTAGCTTAGGACCCTGACGATGACCCACAAGGACAAAAGCAAAAGATGAGAGGCGCTCTTTCTTCTCAGGATCACAGTCCAATGCAGAACAAACTCCAGGAGACGAAGAGAAAGAGAGTGAGAGCAAGTGGGAAGGGGTTTTTAAGCCTAGGGAGACGGGACAGAGGTAATGGGACACCTGAGGGGGAGGGGTCGAGCGGGGGAATACACTTGGGAAGAACCATCACATGGAAAGGGGAGGAGAGCACAGAGATAAACCCACATGACATAAACTCAGTGAAAATAGATACAAACTAATCGTGCAAGTGAACAAAAACCCTCAATGCAAAATAATAACTAAACAATGCATGGCCACACCTAGTATCCAACTATATCTGGTTAGATGAACAAAAATGTTATGTATCTGCAGATCCTTTATGACTCTGGCAAGGACATTATCCAGTCTCAGGACTGAATGTGCAAGACCATGCTGAAACCATCCAGGAATGTCACAAACCACCATATTTCAGGAAAAGATACTCAGAGATTAGGAAAGTGCTCTCCAGTATATCACAGAATCTTCTGCATTGGAAGAGACCCACAATGATCACTGAGTCCAGCTCCTGGCCCTCCACAGGACCATCCTCAATAGTCACACCGTGTGCCTGAGAGCATTGTTCAAATGCTTCTTGGACTTTGTCAGGCTCAGTGCTGTGATCACTGCCCTGGGGAGCTGTTCCAGTGCCCAATCACTCTCTGGGTGAAGGCCCTTTCCCTAATCTCCAACCTAAATCTCTGTGACACTCCAGGCCGTTCCCTCAGGTCCTGACACGGGTCACCAGAGAGAAGAGATCAGTGTCTGCCCCTCCTCCTCCCCTCACAAGGAAGTCGTAACTGCAGTGAGGTCTCCCCTCAGTCTCCTCCAGGCCGAACAGACCAAGCGACCTCAGCTGCTCTTCACATGCTTCCCCTCAAGGCCCTTCACCATCCTCATTGCCTTCCTTTGGACACTCCCTAACAGGTTTATATCTTTTTTGTATTGTGGCACCCAAAACTGCCCCCAGCACTTGAGGTGAGGCCGCCCCAGTGCAGAGCAGAGGGGACAATCCCCTCTCTTGCCCAGCTGGTGATGCTGTGCCTGATGCCCCCCAGGACAGGGCTGGCCCTCCTGGCTCCCGGGGCACTGCTGACCCATGTTCAACTTGCCATCAATCACGACCCCCAGGTCCCTTTCCATGGCACTGCTCTCCAGCCTCATTCCCTAGAGTGTACAACCAGCATTGCTCCAGCTGTTCAGCTGCTTTTCAATATCTCCCAGAATCATCTTCTCCATAACTTCAACAGGCACTGAAGTGAGACTGACAGGCCTGTAGTTTCTGGGGTCCTCCTTCTTTCCCTTCTTGAAAATCAGGACAATATTCACCAGCTTCCAGTCAGCTGGGACCTCTCTGGATTCCCAAGACCACTCAAAAATCACTGAGAGAGGTTTTGCAATGACATCAGCCAGCTCTGAGGATTCTTGGATGAATCCCATTAAGCCTCATAGATCTGTAGGGATCCAGCTGGAGCAGCAGATTTTGCACAATTTCAGGGTCAATTGATCATTCTCACAGTCAAGATCCTCCAGTCTCAGGACACTGACATCCCCTTGGTCTATCAGCCATGTTGAAGACAGAGGCAAAGAATGCACTTAACACCTCTGCCTTGTCCCTGTCTCTGTGAGGTGACCATCCCCATCCTGCAGTGCGCTAATCTTATTCGTACACTGCCTCTTGCCATTAATATATTTCAAAAAAACCCCTCTTTTTCATTGTCACCCACAATTCTGGCCAGTTTCAACTCCAGCTGAGCTTTGGCTGCATTAATTTTCTCCCTACAGTGGCAAGCAGCATCTCTGTATTTTTCCCATGTCACATGACCTTGCTCCCACTGGGCACACACTCTTCCTTGACCCTGTTTCTCACATACCAGGCCCCTGGCCTCTCTCTGCCTACAGACACTGAGTGCCACTGCTTTTCTGCTGTTGACAAGCTCATTGCAAATTCAGTGTTGATTTTGACAGAGAAGTTTTTGGTTTTCTGAGGAAACCCCTTGAGATAATGCGTGGACATAGAACACGTCCTGGTGTCGGCATTACCAAGAAGGAATGACTAGGAAGCCTTGGCTGTCCCACCTGGCCTTCTGCCACCTGTCCCAGTAGGGATGGCTGTGCTGCCTGCCAATGTGAAGGGACCCTCAGAGCCAGAGCTGTCACTACAAAGGCAACATATCTGGATAACCTCAGAAAGAATCAGTTCTGTTTCTTTAGGATCTCATGACACTCCTGTGCTTCAGCAAACTGGCCACCCACACAGGTCACAGAAAGGATGGACAGGAGCAAGCCCACACTCATCCCAGCCATGATTCACAGATTTGCACAGACACACTGTGAGTCCCACTTTGCTTTGTTCGCCTTTCAGAGCACCAGGGGATGGGTATTGAGGCAAAA
Source organism: Irena cyanogastra (assembly GCA_013397155.1). NCBI lineage: Eukaryota > Metazoa > Chordata > Aves > Passeriformes > Irenidae > Irena > Irena cyanogastra. The sequence goes on from VWZV01008581.1 coordinate 389,180, forward strand.
GCAAAAACACAGTGACTGTTTCTAATGACAATGAGAGCTATTGTGTGGTAAAAAGGGTAAATTACTATTTTTTTTACTTGCCTTTATTGTTTTAAATAATTGCAAAGCACAGACACTGTGTGCTTTTTGTTGCTGCAAAACTGCAGAAAAGAGCATTAAAAACCAACACTCTGACAGGGAGAACCTGCCCACTTAAATCACTAATTTCAGGGAAAAGGGAAGGGTAGTGGTATGACTAAATGTCCAGTGGTATGACTTAAGACACATCCTTGCTAATTTCTTACTGCCTCTTCTGATTTTGAGTGTATTTCTAATTTTTTTTAATCAGTTTCCTCCATAACACTATTGTTTTCTGGATCACAAAGTTTTACAGAAAGAAAAAGCATTTTAGTTTTTATTATTTTTCGAGAATTGTTTGCTTGTTTAGGATGACGTGTTTCTGCTTACTATAACTTCTGAAAATAATGAATGGACAGACAGTTTTTGATAACCTGCATCTCCAAACTGACTTGATTTTATACTGAATCCTCCTTTCCAGTCTAAAACAGGCTTGAATTTGACCTGTCAGTCTTGGGAATTTAGGCTCTCCCTGAACAGCTCTGCCATGCACTGTTTTGCAACACAAGCAACACCAGGAAAATAGAAGAAAGGAGGTGAGGGAAAACTGTGCACATTTCTGCATGAAACAAAAAGACTATAACAGAGCGTAGGAAAGGCAGGCCACATTTAGAAGTGCTGCATGTACAGCCAGCCAGTCACACAGGTGGGATAAATGCCTGCAGCATCAAACCCTCTGGGTCCTGGAGGCCTTTCACTCATTTGTCATCTAAAGGAGGCACCAGATTACAACTGTTTGCTCTCTTAGCACTCTTCTTGCTGCTGAAGTAGCAGATGGAGGCTGACAGTCAGGTGTGACTTTGGGATTCCTGCAGCTCAGTCCTGAGGCTGATCAGAATTATGAGGCACACAAGAACAATCATGTTAATAACTTCCTGTGCAGACAAGATGATGGAACTGTCATTCCATCCATGAACTTCCCTTTAAGGCAGCAGGAAATAGCCCTCTCTTCTCATACATCCCCTCCTCAAGCATGGAGCTCATAGCAGAGAGCAGCAAAGCTTATTTTAACCCAGAAAAGAAAGAAGGAGGGGGTGGGGAGGGGATGGACTTTTTTTCTTCAAGGTATATTTGGTATGGGAAGCCTCACAACCATTTCAGTGCACTAACTGCCAGATGACACTTGCTCCTTTGCTAGACTGCTCTGCTCAACAGTCGCTTAGATATTCCCAAGGGTCACAATTTATACCACAGAAAATAGGCTCTGCATCTGCATTTGTTTGTTAGTAAAAGAAAGCAAAGAACAGGGCAACAGATTATAAAGAGTTTTGGATAGTTAATTAACTAACACTGGAGGAATACATCAGCCCAATATTCATAAGCACTGACTTGAGAAAAGTTTCAGAGTGTTTATTTTGATCACAGGCATTTAGTTAAGGCAAAATTTTAATGTTCAGCCATAGAAAAATATTCTTTCTACTGCAGTCTTTTAACTCCAATGAATATAATAATGTCCCATACAACACAAGGTAAGAAATATTTCAGTCACTGAAATGGTCTTCACCATCCTTGTTCTGAAGAAACTTAAAAATTACAGTCAATAATTATGTTCTCATGTATAAGATTCCCTTCAACCCTTGGAGAGATATTCATCACCTTGTAGAGATATGATTAAAGTCCCCATTTGAATACTTTAAAACTTTCATTACATGAAAAGCTTTCATTACACAGCCCCTAAAAGAATCTAAATTATGATCCTTTTTTGAGTCTATTTTTTCACATGGATCAATTTCAAACTGGTGGACACCAATATTCATTCCAATCTTCTACTCATTTAAGTTCTTAAATATCCTTAATGTATTTTCAATGCATCAATGAAACTAATCAAATAAATACTAAGAAGGCAATATGTGACATTATTGTTGTAACTTGAAGTTGGTTTTTTTGCAACAGATTCCATATTTCCTGTGTTTTCACCAGAAAACCAGCAACCACTCTTCTCCACAAAGAAGTTAAAAAATTTAATCTTTTAATTTTATGCTAAAATTCTGTGATTCATCTCCATAGAGTAGCTGTCTCATTGCTACCAGTTCACCCAAAACACTGAAGTAACTTCTACTGCATGAATTATCATAAATCTCATAGCAATTGTTACACTTATTACTGTTACCTTACCAATTCTTGCATTTTCCCCTGCACAAGACCAACACTGACACAACATCAGTGCCCATCAGGATGGTGGCAAGCAAAGGAAAATGTAACATTAACAAAAATTGCCAGAGAACTGGGTTTGTTCAGCCTTTTGGAAGGCAATAGAAGGGAAACTATCTGCTGGCCTTATCTACCTCATGCAAGAGTGCTAAGAAGATGGAGGCTGGCTTTCCTCAGAGCTTGTCCTGGTTTCAGCTGGGCTGGAGTTGATTTTACTCCTAGTAGTTGTTACAGTGCTGTGTGTTGTATTTAGGATGAGAACAGTGTTGACAACACATGAATGTTTAGGCTGTTGCTTAGTAGTCCTCATCCTAAGCCAAGGACTTTTCAGTGTTCCCTGCTCTGCCAGTGAGGAGCTGCACAAGAAGCCAGGAGGGAGCTGTGAGAGACTGGAAAGGTTGATGTCTCAAGACATTTTGGGGTGCATGCATATGGGGCAAGGGCAGGTTGAGCCTTGCCCTGGCAGTGCACCCCTAGAGCCAGTATCCCAGCCTGGCAGAGCTGCCAATTGTCACACTAGAGAAAATGCCCCACGCCCCATCCCTGAAGCCCCTAAACCCAGCTCCTGAGTGGCCAAAAGACCAGAAGTCCTACCTGGGGGAAGGGCCCAGGAAAGCCAAGGGGTATTTAAGACCAAATATGTGGCGAGCACGTGTCTTGACCCTACCTCCTCTTGGAGTTTCTATCAGCTGAACTTTGTTGGAACCTAGGAGTTGGTAGCTGTATGCGTCCTTTTCTGTGTCGTTTCTGTCCTTCTCTTTCTTCTTCTTCTAATTCCCTCTTTTTGAGTAACTTAAAACCAAACAGGCTTAGAGTTTGTGAAGTTGAGTGGGCTAAGTCAACGCTTTGAAAAGTGTTTTGTGTTGACTGAATGCAATTCCTAGCTTTTTGCCAAAGTTCTCTGATTTTCAAAAGCTACCAGTAAAGCTATTTTGTTGTTTTGACCTCTTGAGAAGATCTTGTCAGTGTTTCTCCTGTGTGTCTAACTCAAGAGTGCATGAACAACCATAAGCCCTGTTAAAAGGTTCATTGAGAGAGTTTTTGGGGGCCTTGCAGGAGCACAGCTGGAATAGCTGACCTGAACTGGCCATAGGGATACTGTTTACCATGGGATGTCATCCCAACATAAAAACTGGGGCTGATTCACCAGGAGCCACAGAGCACTGCTTGGGAATGTGCTGGGCATTGCTCAGAGGGTGGTGCATCACTTGTACTTCTTGGGTTTTATTCCCCCCTTTCATTTTCTTATCTCCCTTTTCATTACTACTGTTACTGTTCTTATTTCAATTAACAAACTGTTCTCATCTCAGCCCGTGGGTTTTATATTTTTCCACTCCTCCTCACCCCATGGGGGCAGGGGTGCTGAGGTGGTACTTAGTGCCAGCCAGGGTTAACCCATGACAGGCACACAGAGAGGCACTGGGCATGAGCTGCAATATAGGAAGTTCCTATTAGATGTTATTTCTTTATTCCTCCATGAGGATGGTGAAACCCTGGAAGAGGGGCCCAGAGAGGCTGTGGGATCTCCCTCTCTGGAGGTTATTCAAAACTTCACTGATAAAAGCCCAGAGCAACCAGATCTATTTCTTTTCTGCTTGGAGCATGAGGTTGTACTAGAGACCTCCAGAGGTCCTCCCTGGGAGCCTGTATTTTCTTCTGGATCTGTGTCACATACTGTGAAAAGCCCAAGTGTTTAGGTCACTAACCATAACATAACTTGCTCAAGCACTTGGCACTTCTGGAGTTTCTGTGATATGCACAGCTATGGACGTGTAGATGTACAATTGCTCTCACTGGTAGTTGGGAAGTTGCAGTTGTTTCTCAATGCTCTATATTACAGCGTACATTTTACAGCTCTTCTTTATTTGCCTGTCAGTGTCAGGTTTATCAGCTTATCACAGGTTTTGTATTGTGGGGATATTGAATTCACTTCTGTACAAATATTGTAAAGAAATGGAGGATTCATCAGGATTAGAAAATGAGAGTTATTTTCATAATCTTCTAACTTTACTTGGAAATGCTGCCTTTAGCTTGGCAGAGCTGGCTCACATAGACTCCTCTCCTCTGCAGTTACCAAGTATCATCTCTGGCCAGACAAACCAGCTGACTTCAGGGACTCGTGGTCTCAGCTGGACAAAGGAGTTTTGAACGTGAAACAACACAAATTCTGTGCTAGAAGTAAGACTTAAATAACCACATTACTCAACAGTAATCAGCTAGGATTTAACCAGCTGGGTTAAGCTTGCTAGTGCTTCTGTAATAAATCAATGAGCTAATGGACACAAAACCCAAAAGGCTGGTCACTGTCCCCTAATCAGTTAAAGGTAAAACTGCCTGACCTTGCATGGCATAATTTCCTCTAGTTGTTTCCCAAAACTAACAACTTGAAGAGGAGTAACTGATAACAGATCCCACACAGGTCAAGGCACAATATGGCTGGAGCAAACATTCAACACAATCTCAAAGAAGTGTGGTTTAAATCCTTTTTCAGCCATCCCATGACTTCCCCCACCCAATGGTACTAACCATAGTTAGTACAGAAATCATGTGTACCCAATGATAGTTCATTCAAACACTTCCACATAGAAAAATGCAGTGCTGGGTAGAGAGGGTCAAGTTACAGCAAGTCTGTGAATCTGCCACCCTGTGATGGCCTAAAAGCCTGACAAGGGCAATTTACTCTTTCTAGTCCTTGCAGACAGTTTGCTTACATCCACCTAGCAAAATATTGTAGAAACATATAAACTGTATCTACAAAAGTAACAGAAACTGAATCACAGAGTGTTAGAGCACCACTTTAACACAAAAAACTCACACATAATAAGAACAAAAACCCCTAGGACTGGCAAGTAAGAAAAGCAAGGCTCCTCTTCTTCCATTATTTTGCTAGGAAACTCTTATCTGTCCAACCCCTAGCAATAAAGAGGGAAAGAGCAGCACAGTATCTGCTATAACAAAAGCAGGTACTCAAAAACTACACTGCCTGTGACCAGGCTGCATCTTGCACAACTACTCAATATGCAGAAGATCTCTGCACTGCAGAATAATATTAATCAGAGTCCCACACAATGAAACTGGTTACATTGAAAAGAAGGCATTTGCAAAGAAAACAACACACTCAAGACAGCTTAGCAAGATCTGGCAGCCAAGTGAGATCAAAAGCAAATACTTAGGGCCTTGTAGCCTCACACCAGGCCAACACTGCCATTGAAGATGAACAGAAAACATGCTCAGTGCCAGAATAATCTGGCCATTTTAAATTACAATCTGCTAGGCTGCTCCAAAGAGAATCCCAGCACAGGAGACTGAATGTTGTGGCTACATCCATATTTAGAGAGCCTACGGACCAGAAGGCATACAGACTACACTACTTGTGAGAGATCCTTGTGCAGTGCTTTGGCCTCACAGAGACACCTATCAGGAAGTGGGTAAGAACAGCAAGAATACTTTTGAGTTCAAAGCATCTGTTTCTGAACCTCACACAGCCCCATCTGAGCATCTAGAGAGGACACAATTCCTGGTTTGGCACCTAAGATACCTTCCAAATCTCTCTCTGCAGCAGCCTACTGAATTTAATCAGGGTTACTGGTTTACAATTTCTGCAATTAAGGTTTCTGTTAGAAAGGCAAACTGACAGGGACAGCCCAAACCAAGCACCTCAAAAGCTATGCCAGAGCTGTTCTCACAAAGATGTGGCATTTTGACTAACCTCAAAGATTTCATAGATAGGAAAGGGAGTCTGGGTAGTACTGATGCTCCTCTGCCACCTGAATATTGCTTCACAGCAAATCCAGCATCATGAAAAAAATCACAGAGAGAGCAGGCAGGTCGCTGTCCATTTGAATTTCAAAGGGTTAGAAAACACAAGAGATGAAAAAACATCTGCTCACCCAGATGTGATAGCACTTTCCCTTCCATATATTCAATGATAGGAAATCATCACATTTTTTCTCCTCATGATTCAAAAAACCAGGAGCCTCAGAGTACTGGTTTATAGAAGCAATGAGATTTTAAAGAAAGCCCCCATACTGCCTTATATCATCACAACTACCACATGTCAGTGTTCCCAGAGTGGCTTTGGGTCATGTAAGGTTTTCTCTGAGCAAGCAGACCATGAAGTTCTGTTTCAGGAGCATACCAAATAGTCCCCAAATCCTAAATGAGAGTCCAAACCAACAAATGCACTCTCAGACAGGAGAGCAGATTAGAACAAACCCAAAGCAAAATCCCCCAAATCCATTAAGTTTATAGTGTAAAATCCCCAATCCATATCTGCTGGAGATATATAGGCATGAGCAACTGCTGCTACTCACTGATCTGCAGGTACTGCACTGCTCACTAATGGAGACATTGCTTAAGAGGCTGAAACACCGGAAACCCAGCCAAAGTCTTTCTTGCTCTCTGGATATTCAAGTTACTCCTTCACTTAGCCATACAGATCTTATTTCCATTTACTTTTTGATGTATGTGATCCAAAGGCTTGTCTACATAGCAAAACACTGGCACGTACAGCTAAACCAGCAACTTCCTCTGCTGGAGACAATCTGCAGAAGTGTTTTGTCAGTGCAGCTTAGGCTTGGTTTCAAAACGCCTCACTGCAAAGTAGAAAACCCCAATATGTTAAAATTGTGTGCAAATGGTACAATCATATACACACACCTCGCTTAAAGATAGTTTTACAGTAGTAGTAAGGTAATAAAATGATGGCTTGGCACAAATACAGTATTCTGACAGAGAAGCTGTATTCATGCACAAGTTCACTGTACATATGTGCCCTAACTATCCCTCAAAGAGTTTCTGAATTTGTTATTGGTAAGACTTTCAACCCTAGTAGTGTAATTCTCTACTAGCTTCTCTAGGAGCAACAAGACAATGTAAGGCAAACATTGCTTCACAAGGATTAAAATAAAAAGCTGCCTTGTGGTGCTCTGATTAGAATTGGCCAGATAGAGTAGCACCAGACAGAATGTCATGAGTTCTGCAAGTCCAGCCCGAACAAGGAAATACTCTACAGCAACTCTGTGGGAACAGAAGGCTTTGATTTTGATTAACAAAGTCTATGGAAGGCCAGAAAAAGACACAAATGTTGCTAAAAACTTATTGGGCAAAGGTGCAACAACAAGACAACTGAGAGCTTCAGCTCATCACCTGCTGGAACAAGAAACTCCATTAAGCTGACTTCTCAATTGTGTTTCACCCAGAGCATTAAAGGGCACCATTACTGGCGTTTCACAGACCCAAGACAGTGAACAGATTTGGAAGTTTGGTCAGAAGATGACTTACGATCCCTACAGATGCAGAAAACACACTATACATCCAGAACAATCAAATCAAGTATGAGCAGAACAAAATGACTCTACAGAGCAGATGAGAGATACTGACATGGCAGTGATCTCACACAGCCAAGCTCAAGTACCTGAGAGCCATTCCTGTTGGAAGGGACCTCCTGAGGTCATCCAGTCCACGCCCCTGTTCAAGCAGAGACAGCTAGAGCAGGTTGTCCATGGCCACATCCAGATGGGTTTTCAGGATCTCCAACCGTCTCTCCAGGTATCACATGACCACCCTCACAGCAGAAAACTACACATGGTATTTATTAGAAGGTACAGAGACTCTAGAAGAGTCATTACCTGACTGGTTCCCCAACTGCTGTGTGTGGACTGCTAGCGCAGGAAGGACATACCTGCAGCTGTGAGGGACATACCTGCAGCTGTGTTCCCTATGTGGCTATTCCACAAACCGTCCCACAAAGCCTAACTGTTGGCAACAGCCTGCAGTCCACACCAGCCAGGAACTACTGCACTTAAAGGTCAGACTGTGCCCAAACCAGGTCTGCAGTATGGGCCAATGGCCAACCTTCTCTATACCAAACTCTGCCTAACTCTAACAACTTGCAAGATTCTGATCACAAGCTCTGGAAAGAGCAGCAGCTAATGCATTAGTTCTTTAAGGCTGGTGTGACACCTACAGAGAAGACAATAAAGCTGCACTATTTAAGAGGGACTGCAATTTTCAATTCTACCAGAAAAGTACAGAGGAATTTTAGACAACATTGTTCCCTTGCTTTTCATCTGGAAATCCATGAACTAACTGTATCACTTATGGTAACACCAAAAACTTATACTACCCACCAACTGCTGGAAAAAAAGCAGCATCTCCCTTTCTGAAATGTTTCTCACCTCTTTGCAACACTCACAGTGAAAACACACACAATACGTGATTCCCCATGCTCTCAACCCAATTTCTAATTTTAACTTTATAATTTATTTCAGTAAAGCATTTGGGGATTAACCTTCAACCAAAAAAAGCTAAATTCCTCACAGAACAGCTTGATTTATAAAAACATGGCTGAAGTAATGTGTCATTCTTACGTGCAGGATAGCTGATGCACAGCCAATTCTGCTTCTTCTGTCTTTTCTGTCCTTTCCCTGAATATTTACTAACTGCTTTGCCAAGGGGCTTTTCCTAGTTCCATATACCACCACTCCCACTCCCCAGTTACCAACATCATCCTGTACACAAATGTGGGTGTTTTTTCAAGCATTTGGTATTCTCAACAATCTTCCAGAAATAAACACAAGTATTAGTCAACACCTTGCACATTTTTTGATACTAGTCCTGGTTTAGTGATTTCAGGTCATGCTTTTCAAGCATTCCCTGCCCAGGATGCAGCACCTGTTGGCACAGGCCAGCACAACAGCACTGTCTCGTGGTTCTCTCCATTGTTCCACACAGTCATACCCTCAGTCAATTCAGAGCAGTTTCAAGTGTACAACCAAACAAAAAAAATCTCAATCGTAGCCTTGCTTGCCCTCATGGCAGTGTGTTCAGACACCCACTCTGCTGTTCTCTGAGAGCTTGAGTATTCAGGACTTTCACAGATCAACAAGAGTCCTCATAATGACCTGGGCTGATTTCTCCCTTACACAGCTCAGCTGCATCTTTTACAACCCAGATTATCCAAAAGAGGCCTTATCAGTCCTCCTCTTGGGAGAGCTGAAATGTAGAAGACTATTTGACCTTCAAAAATAATTCACTGGCTTTTACCCAGAGGCGATCTGTCACAAACATTGAGCAACTCGTTTCACAAGGCTTGCAACACTCTCACCCTCAAATTCAATAGTCTCTCTGGAGATTTTGTACAAAGGAAAAGGTATAGACTCATAGGGCCTCAACATTATCTCTGAAGCATGAGCCCTGGTGATAAGGACCCTACTCACTGCTTTAGCAGCTGTTTCCTCAGCCCAAGTGGGAATCTTGCAGAAACTAACATCCCTAAAAATGTATATTATACTATAACACATAAACTGTACCTGGCAATAGCTGGCTTTGCCTTAAAAATGAAATCCATGCACAATGCCCTTCAGCCAACAGCAGTTCTCAGTTCCTCAAAGGCAGACTTAGAAATTCCTTATTTACATCCCTCCATAGCAATTTTTTCAGTAAAAGCCCCCCTCCTTCAGCCAGGAACAACTGCATGAAGACAGCTCCCTTCCACTCTCATTAAGAATAGGCACATCACTTCATGCTTTGCCTTCAGGACAGTGAGGTACATGAAAAGTTAGCTAATAGTTTCCATACACTTCCTGTTGTCCACTTTTTGCACTCCTCTACTAGTCAACCATTTTACTTGGAGACTCTGTCATGCTTCAGTGCTCCATGTCCTCTGGGAGGCAACCCCATTTTTTAGTCAGATACTGCTTCCTCTATTCTTTATTTTCTAATCAGTATCGCTAAATTGCACAGACCAGTGGACCAATAGTTCAGTCTAAGGCTCCTCATTGTCCTTATATCCTGGCAGACAAAATAGTCCCTGTTGTTGGATCTCACTTGAGTTGCAGAATGTAACAACTTTCTGAGCTGGATGACTTAACATGACATCATATACAGATGGAAGCTTAAGAGAAAACTATAAAAACCATTTGCAACTTTGGGTTCTAATTGTTAACATGCACAGTGACTTGTAGCACTTCCAAAGGGCTTTTTGCCTTACCTTGCAGCTTTTTCAGGACAGCCACTTCCATCTTGAGAACCTGCTTAGGCTGCTGAGCTGATTCCACCTTCAAGGCCACATTCTCACGGGTCAGCAAATCCATTGCCTCATAGATCTCCCCAAAGCCACCTCCACCGATCTTCTTCAGCTGGAAAAGTACAAAGAGGTTTGGTACACTGTACACAAAAGGGAACAGCAAGCTGGCTCTCATGAAGCCAGCTCCTCGACTGCATAGGGAGAACAAACTCAGCTCCCAATCTGTGCTGCGCCTGAATCCCTTCACTGCACAGCTTGGCAAAAGGCCAGCCACCCACTTGACTGTGCTATGTATAAATTCTTTGCTCTAACAAAAAAGAACAAGCCTAGCAAGCAATGACAGGTGATACTTTTAAAGCAAATGATAATGCCTACTGCTTCCATGATGTTCTTGCCAAAACTCAAGGAAAGACCCTTCAAGGAGATAGCAGAACCACCGTCCAGACCATGACAGACGCAAATTGTCATTCCCTCCCAACAAATTTTACTCTGCAGTAAAACATAACCATGGTAGTTGGAACTAATCTTTCAAGAAATAAGTCAAGTGAAGTTTATATCTCATTCAAAAGATTTTAAAAACAGAACAAAACATCCACTGGAATCTTTTACAAGATGCTTTACCTGCTCTGGTAGGGAAGTTACTTCAGTGTCATATTTCAAAGAACTGCCAACAGCATTACCTGAGAACAGTTGTGTACAAGGCACCAGTACAACTCCATTCTTTCTCAGTCTCTTCTTCTCTCTAGTTTGAAACCCAACCAAATCATGCTTTTAGTGTCTCTGAGCAAAATTAAAGACTGTTTCACAATAGGAATCCATGACTTCAGTTGACAAACTCAAAGCTAAAGATGTCTAAGTTTCAGCATATTTGATATCTATTTCTAGAGATAGATAGAAAGTTCTAGAGTAGCCTCCCATTCAGAGAGCAAATCAGGATCCTCTGCCTTTCCTGGAAGGTGATTCCTCGATCCTCCTTCTGCTGAGACTTGACAGCACATGTGCACATAGTTATATATAATCATGTATAATACAGACTCCTCATCCGTTGCAAGAGTCAATGTCTATGCCAGGAAAATAATTTTACATTTGTTTCTCTCAGATATATTTAAAGCCTACTGTGCTGCCCAGGAGGAAATTCAGGTTTACAGCAGAGATAGATCAAGGCTCCCTTGATCTGCTTAGCACTTGTTCATTGAACCAAGCTGCAGCTCTTTCCTTCAGCATTTTGTGTTCCCTCTGTTAACAGCTGCTCTGGAAGTCCTGAGTGTCACTTCTTTCCAACAGCAGCAGTAACACTTAAAGAGGAAAAGAAGTTTTAGTCAGACAGAGAGTCAAATATGGAACTTTCACAATGTTTAATGAGGTTTAGATAATATTTTCGTGTCTTCTGTACCACCAAAGGCCTGTCCCCCTCTATCCAGTTTGTTGAACAAAGGGCCCTGCCTACCAAGGGCAGGGTTTTTTCCCTCCCAAAGGTGACCCAAATAATTTGCCTTTCTGGCTCCCAGGTCAAGAAAAACAGTTTCACGTGAAGAAGGAAGTGTTTTCCATATTAACAGCTTGACAGCTAGCCTTGTCTCTGAAGCTATTACTTGATAACCCTTTGAAAGCTGCTGTCCAGAGCAACTTCTTTTCATTTTTCTTCATGACCTTCCAGGGGGCTAAACAGGCATATTCACACAGTAAAGAGCCAATAACTAGGTCACCACAGATTACTCATAAATTATTATAGTGCAGTCCTACTTCCACTTGGAAATTCACACTAAGTGAGCTGGCTATTAAAAATCTTTCTTTCAAAACAGTGCTACATTCAGCATAGCAACAACATGTCAGCTAATACCTCAGGATTCAGTATACAAGATCTTCTGTTGTCTGATATGTTATTGAGAAAGGGAAAGGGACAGTAAAAGCTACAGAAGGCAAAAAGGTAAACTGGGATCTGGAGGGACTTTGAAGAAGATTGAAAAACTCTCAGGCAGAAAAGGGGTAAGATAACAAGAAAAAGTCAACAGTGAAAAATACAACACAGCATATCTGGGATGGAGAAAAAATACAGGCTACCCAAACATCTTACTGTGTAGATTAATTTAAGAAATAGCTCTGGGGAGAAATATTGCTGAGCCAGCACAGACACACATAATGATCCTTTTCCATTCATTGGCCCTAACAGGAACAGCTCTGATGGTCCAACATAGTTGTCAAAATACAAAGGTACCACAATACAAATGAAACTACACAGTGATATGACTAGGGTAGGATGTGTAGGAAAGTTCAGTCATATATGATGCACAGTATTGAACACCTCACTCTAGAAGCTCTCACTGAATTAGGAGTCATCCATTTTAGGAATAAAAGAATGATCATGAGTCTGGAAAAACTAAGGACAGGCTAAGACTGCTACCTCAGAAAAAGCAAAGGAATGTATGCACCAGAGAAGCGAGTTCAGGAAAAAAAAATACAATATTGAGACTGCACAACTGGCAAAACAGCCAAACTGGAAGACACATAAAGGTCTACAGAGAAACAAATGGGAGATCACACAAGATCAAGATCAAAGCTTCTGTTGAATCAGAAAACTGATTTTATACACACATTCCAGCCAATGGAAGGCTGTCAAAGCTGCCTTTGTTTCCTCGCATCCTTGCTCACACTCTTTCGGAAATTATTCTCTGGCATACTTTTCCCAGCACACCAGATGGTACCATCTATTCAACATCACCACTAGCACTGCCATACTTCTTGATTTTTCAGCAACATCCAGAGGCCATCAGCAGCCATCTCCTCTGCTTTGTTCCAGAACAAGTAAGTTGCTGTAAGTCAAGGGCTTGGCTGAGGTCAGGGGCTTATGACACATCCATTGCCTCACTGTCTGGGTGCTCCATGGGAGTTCACTTTCTAAGGTGAACTCGGGACAGCCTTCTGTTGGACAAAAAGGAGAGATGGGCACATACCTCTCAAAAAACCCCAAACCAGTAATGAAACTGTAAACACAAAGCCAAGGAAGAGAATGAAACATCTAACTAGAATCACCTAGGTGGTAATCACGAGTCTTCAGCCCATGGTAAGCCTCACTGCCTTGGGGATATTCTCTTCTGGTCCTGTTTCCTACCTTCTACAGCCCACTTACTGTTATGACTGGGATACATGCTACCAACACCAGCAGGATTCATTCCACCTAACTGCACAAGCCCCTGTGTGTGCTGGGTGTCCAGGTGTCTATTCCAGGCTGTGGAATCAAGTGAATAATTAATCTGATCAAACAGGTAGGTGTTTGGACTTGGACACAGACAATCAGGAGTTACACAGGACACAGATGGCTCCCTTTGAAGTCTCCTTTAAATATTTGGAAATATTTTAGATTTATCCGGAAAAAGACTCTTGTAGCACAATCTTCCAAAGCCTACTAAAAAAACCTCCCAAACAACAACAGCAACACGCAGCCTTCTCACTAAGCAAAAATCGGTACTTTCAGACACAGTTCAAAAAACCAAGGCAACACACAACCCCAGCCAAAAATAGGCTTGAATATAAATTTAATCTTTTATTACAGAAGCACATATGACACCACTGCTCTAAACAAACTCTGCCTTCCAAGGATATTATAAAGACTAGAGCTTCCCAGGGTAACATTCCAGGACCAAAGCAGGAATGGTTTGGTGTCAGGATTGGTGGCAATGTAAAGAAATGTGCACTCTAAATCCAGGGCAAAGGACCAAATGAAAAGCCACCAATCTTTAGTGAATTCAGCCAGGGCCAAGGCTATCATCCACAGGCTTCAAAGATTTGACAAGGTCAAACAGTGACCACTGTGGCTGTCTTCTAGGAGCACTTGTACAGCCAAGCCTGCAACTCCTGCAGCCCAACTCAATGGGCTACTTGATCCAGAAAAGGCCAGTAGGCTTCATCTGACTTAACAACTGAGGAAGATTCGTCCTTTTTTCATCAAACCCTCCAGAGTCCACTCCACTTGCTTAAGAGGGCTGGATCTCATCTCAAGGGAAATGAATTAACATAAAACGGGTATGAACTGAGAAGCCAGCCAAAAACTCAGCCAGTCACATCCTAAATCATCTGAAGATCTGTCAAAGCCCACTTAAAGCAATTCAGAGTGAGACCAAAACAGGCCCTAAGTCTAACAAAGAACGTTCCTTGTCCCAGGTTCCCTCTGGAAATTGTAAATGGCCTTTCTAAACAAGACAAGGTAAAGAATCCACAAAAAGTTTTGTGGAATTTCCAGCAAGGTTTCCAAAATAAACAGGAGAGCTTCAGACCAAGAAGCTCAGAAACCTGAAAGAAAACAGAACATGGATCGCACCTAGCAAAAGAACATACACATATACAGGAGTCATCACTTGCATTCAAAGCTCAGTGCAGGAGCTGCCAACTCAGTTTTGCTAATAAGTGTCAGTTGTGAATCCACAGTAAAAGGCATTTATGTGAAATAAAGAGATACATCAAAATTCAGCTTTAACATCCAAACCTAGTTCAAAGCAAGTACAAGTTACGTTTCACTTTGTTCCCTCCCCTGAACAAAATTGTTCACAACATTCAGAGCACACGTGGATCAAGATCCTCCGGGGACTCAGCAAAAGTCATGTGGTTCCAGTACTGTCTAAATTTCATCTAGTCAAAGCATCAAAAATATCTTTAAGTGAAGAATGATGACTAAAAAGAATACTTCTAAAGCTACAATTTTGATAAAAACCATAAGCACACCCTGTCCATGTCTTTTTTTCATAAATAGAACAAAAATGTTACTGCTGTCAGACAGCCAAACTTTACCGACTTCAAGTGACAGTAAAATGAATGACCAACAGGCTAACTGCAGAGAACTAGCATCTTCATTTGTCAAAGCTTTGTCAGGCAGCAGAAAGGAGGAAAGGAATTCAAGGAATACATTACACCAATCTAAAATTAGAAATCAGCTCAATAATGGAAGTATGCCAGCACTAAGAGCTACAAGGTTCAAGCAGATGCCCAGCCAGAGACAGTCAGAGACACTGGGAGGACAAATTACACAAAAGACCTTCTGGCAGTTGCACCCCAACATCACATAAATGTGCCACACACCTGCTTGAGCAGGATCCATCACCCACAGCAAAGATTGGACCATACAGCTGGCACATTCTGGGCTAGATTCAGAAAGATCTGTGACAAAAGGAAAAAAAATGCTACTCCTGATATTACAGCTGTATGCTCACTTTAAGGTACAGTCTCTTTTTCCTCAGTCACTTGATCCTATGCTGTCCATTTCCTTGAGCCACTAGAAGTATTTTCACAGCTTTTCCAGATTACTCCAAGCCCCCCACAGCCCCACAGCTCATGGTTCTGACTGGTCCCACACCAGCTTAAAGGAACAGGAAGGCACAGAAGGCCTGCCTAAAAGGAAAGGCTCTGCACTTCACACTTTTTTGGGGGGGGTGGGGGAAATGACTGTTCAATGAAGGTTCACAATACACAAGTCAGCTAGCACATGGTCAAATTCCCAGCTTTACTCAGAGCTGGGAAAAAGGATTTGTCATTGTTATTTACTGCCTTTAGCAAGTCATGTAATTTCTCAGAGCCTTCAAGTGAGACAATGACCTCACTGCAGTATTTAGGGCTACAGTGAGACATTATAAAACATAAAAGGTTATTCCTCTAATTAAAGGTAGTTATTGCTGACAATACAGCTGCACATTTTTCTAAGGCAGAGTTAGTGGGTAGAGCTTCTAGTGAGCCCCAGTCACAGATTGATGCAACAATGAAGCAGTGAATCCCACATTTAGAGCCTCTACCAACTTTAAAATTGGTTTGAAATATTCCCTGTGAGCATCACTGAGCATATTTTAGATTTTATTTGGAGTTTTTGGCACTTGTAAGAGTTCTGCTGTTGCCAAGAATGAAGTTACTTTGTTTAGACTTTGTTACAAAAATACTACCATCATTTACAGAAGTTTTATCACTTCTCTCTACCAAGGAGAAACTCCAAGATAGATGAATAGGGAATGGTACAAGCTAAAGTTAGCTAAGGTAAAGGAGAACAGAGAATCCCACAATCACAGAACTGTTCAGGTTCTGGAAATCAACCAGTCCAACCCCTCCTCCTTGACAGGGTCACCTACAGCTGGTGACACAAGAACCCATCCAGGTGGGTTTGGAATGTCTCCAGAGACTGAGATATCACAATCTCCCTGGGCAGCCTATTCCAATCCTCTGCCACCCTCAGTGTAAACAAGTTCCTCCTCATGTTAAGGAGGAATGAGTATTAGCAATTACACACTTGAAGCAAAGGGATCAGGATAGTGCTGAAATTCAGCTTGGCAAAGAACATGCACCAATTTGACCAAATTTAAGGCTCTGGGGAAATTTCCATTTGTGTAGGGAGAGACAGACAAAAGCTGCAACCATTATTTTCTGGGGCACTGGTAAGCACAGGGCATGTTTCAAGTCTCATAGGTCAGTTAACCTGCCTGTGGATCACCCCTCCAAAACAAGTACATGTGCTCCAGTCTAGAGCTGCAGAAGCACAGCAAAGCTTTCCTTCAGCTGTGACAGAAAGCTTTGGGAGGGGCAAAGGGGTTGTCTCCATTTTGGTGTCTAATCACAGAGAAAACTGAGCTTCTCCATCTGCTCTCAAGAAGCCAGGAGAATGAAGAACAGTTTGAATTGCTTAAATATAAGTAGGCTGTTCAGCAATTGGCCAGACAGAAAAGTGAAGACTGAGGAGAAAGCTGGAACAAAGTGAAGAGATCCAATGGAGAACAACAGGAACAGGGCTGCATCTCATGAAAGGACAATATTTTGTCTGAAGTGGGCTATCGAAAAACAAGCTATCCACAGCCTGGAACTGAAGTGAATTCAGAATCCCAGGCTTCTTTAGTCCTCTGCTCTCCACACTCCCCTGCAAAACTCACAGGGCCACTGTACCACAGCCAGTCAGCACAAAGAACAACTCAGTGCTATTATTGCAAATCACTTGTAGTTCAAACTAGTGAGGCTTCTGCTGGGAGTTTAATGATTCAGGGAGTGCTGGTAATCCCAGTTAAAAATTGAGACAATGGTATACATGAGATTTAAATGTTTTTTCAGCATTTTAAAAGCAAAGCCTGTCCAGCTTGCACAACAGATAAGAACTAAAACTCTAAACATATGACGATATAATTTTACGAAGTATCCCAATAAATTTACACAGAAGTTGAACCAACTAGTTAATCATGGACTTTCTGTCTCTTGAAGTAGCTGACATTCCAACCTAAAACATTTGTTTTTACACTATTTTATTGTAATGCAATTTATTTATAGTCATGTCTGTAGTATTCTTTGCCACAGTAATTTGAAATCTATTTCCTTCTAAAACATTACTCAGTCTTCTGCAACAGTTAAATCCTACCTAAAAATCCTTGGCAGTTTTAGCCTTCTGAAAACACCACTCTAAAACCCTTCTTCCTGCAGTATCTTGCTGACATATCAAACCCTACCACTCCATTGCTGCCTGCCAGAGGCCAGGATTAAGTAGGGGAGTTGCTGTACTACTGCAGGAGGAGGAAGAGGTCTGTTTGGGCCATTAAAGCCAGAGCTACTCACCACTTTCCAGCGATCTTTGACCACGTAGTTGGTCGGGAGAATGTCGACCTGTTCCCCTCCACCACTCATGTTTGGTTCGTCCTTGATGACTGCTGCTAGGCACTGCATTTGCCAGCCAGAGAGTATTTCAGTAGCTCCCAGTTTAAATGAGCCATTTATCTGGGGAAAAAAAAGAGGCAGGGGAACGAATGAAAAAATTACTACAGGTCGCAGTACAAGTACATGCTGCATTTCCACACGTCTTGCTTGTGACTAAATCAGAATCAGCCTCTTAGGAAAAAAGGTAAACTCAGCCCGCAAACACCTGAGCTCACTCCATGCATAACCTGACAGATACAACCCTGCTCCAAGTCAGCAG